>RQPE01000015.1:0-158594 GCA_008271525.1 Sarocladium brachiariae | reverse complement strand
AAGATAAATAAAGTATAATATTATATAAATTAAAGCTTAATAATATTCTAGATTATTTAAGTTAAACTAAAGAGTATAAGTAAAAGCTAGATAAAAGTACTCTTAATCCTCTTAAAATAATTATAAAAATACTAATAAGTACTTAGATTAATATATAAAGAGGAAATATACTTAATTTTAAATACTTTATAAGTGATATAAGGTATATTAGCTCTAAATTATACTTAATATCTAGTATAATTATTTAATAAACTATCTTTATAGCTTAAGAATATAATAAAGGTAGAAAAAGCTATATAAATACCTAATTATTTTTATATTTAAAAGATATAAGAATATAAACTATTAAAAGTATAAGAGTAAAACAAAAAGTATAAAGTAATTACTTTAATAAGAGATAAAATTAATAATAATTAACTTATTAATTAAATATAAAATTAAATGCTAGATTTATAAAAAACTAGAATATAAATTTATTAAGTATATATTAAAGAAATAAAAATAATTAAAGAGTAATAAAGATAATACTTAATTATATAATTAAATAAGCTTACTTAAGAAGAAATACTACTAATATTAATTATATAATTATAAGGTATTAGATTAAGTAAGTAAAAGTAGGGGAGAGGTTATTTATATAATTTAAGGATTACTTATATTAACGTACTTGTACACCGAGTGAGCCATGTCACCGAGTGAGCCACCTCATCGCGATATTTGAACAATTCAAGCAAATAACTTAACCACAACAAAGAAAAAATAGAAACCTAATCGCTACTATAGCGTAATATATAGATTAATACCTTAAATTAATAAGTTACTTATCTTTAAAATAAATAATTATATTAAAGATTATTATATAACTCTTATTTAATAAAGATATTAACTTACCTAATATAAATACTTATTTACAAATATATTAACGTACTTGTACACCGAGTGAGCCATGTCACCAAGTAAGCCACCTCATTGTGATAATCCACTCTTCCACCTTTTAACCCCTTTTTCTCCTCTACATATTATGGAAACGCCTTGTAAAGACGCTAGCATCAACTTAGCTCTTCAGGCTATTAAGAATAATAAGTCTTTAAGTGTTCGAAGCGCTGCAAAGATCTATAAACGTCAGCCGCGCAACACTAGGCCGCCGACTTAATAATATAACTCCTAGACGCGACAGCCCACCCAACTCTACGAAATTAACAGAGTTAGAAGAGAAGGTGATTATTAAGAGGATACTTAACCTAGATTCGCGATCATGTTCCCCCGGATCAGCGGTGTGGCCGTAATAGCGAATCTTCTGCTTGCTGCGCGTGGCGCGGCACCAGTTGGAAGCTAATGGCCATACCGCTTTATTACGCGCCACCAAGAGCTAAAGACTCGTCAAGTTCGGAGATATGACTACAAGAGAGCCCTATACGAAGATCCAGCCGCGATAAACGCGTGGTTCTCTCTTATAAAGAACATAATTGCGAAGTACGGCATCGCTAATGATGATATCTATAACTTTGACGAGACCGGCTTTTAAATAGGCGTTATCTCAGCCGGAACAGTCATGATAAGCTCTTAAAGGGTTTCAAATGCGAAACTAATGCCGCCTGGTAATCGAGAATGGGCAACTGTGATTCAGGGCGTTACAGGGACGGGATTCTGCATTCCTCTGTTTATCGTGGTTGCAGGTTAATATCACCTCTTAAGCTGGTATAAAGACAGCCCTCTGTCACCCGACTGGGTTATCGCAATATCTTAAAACGGCTAGATAATAAATAAAATTAGTCTAGAATGGGTTCGGCATTTCGAAAAACACACTCAACCACGCGCACGTGGTAAATATCGGCTTCTTATACTAGATGGCCACGAAAGTCACCAGTCCGTCGAATTCGACGACTATTATAAAGAGAAGGACATCATTCCTCTCTATATACCTCCTCATTCATCTCATATACTCCAGCCACTTGATATTGGCTGTTTTGGGCCGCTGAAGAATGCGTACGGCCGGGAAATAGAGGAGAAGATGCGGGCAGGTACAACCCATATCTCAAAGGAGGACTTCTTTCCGGCATTTTGCAAGGCATTCCAGAGGGCAATTACAAAGGAAAACATTCTAGGGGGTTTTCGAGGCTCAGGGCTTTTGCCTCATAGCCCGGATTCTGTTCTCTCAAAGCTTGATGTGAAGTTTAAGACGCCAACGCCTCTAGGCACCTCCTCTGGCCTGCCTGAGCCATGGACCTCCCAAACGCCAACCACCACCAACGAGGCTCTTATGCAAAGAGCCTTATTAACAGATCGGATCTCTCGTCACCAGGGAAGCTCGCCAACATCAATTTTAGATGGTATTACTCACCTGGCGAAAGGTACAATGATCGTTATGCATCGGATGGCTCTTTTAGAGGCAGAGGTCAAATCACTTCGAGAGACCAATAACACCCTAAGCCGCCGTCGTAGAGAGCGAAAACAACGACTTAGGCGAAGCGGAGCTATGACTTTATCTGAGGGCAATACTTAAATTGCTCAGAACGAGGCTAAGGTGCAGATAAAGCAGGAAACGCAGGAAAATAGTGGTCGGAAGCCTCGTGTGGAAACGAAGCCAAGGCGCTGTGGCACGTGCGGAAATGCTAGACATAACGCACGAACCTGTCAAATTATGATCTTATTAGCTGATGAGGGTAGTAGCGATTAGGTTTCTTTTTTTCTTTGTTGTGGTTGAGTTATTTGCTTGAATTGTTCAAATATCGCGATGAGGTGGCTCACTCGGTGACATGGCTCACTCGGTGTACAAGTACGTTAATATTAAATAAAATATTTAAGGCCTAAAACCTTAAATAATAAATTAAATAATATATATAATAAAGGTATTATTATAATAATTATAAAGATAAAAAAAAGGTTTAAATAATAATTTTAATATAAATAAGGTAAAAAAAATATATTATTAAAAATATATAAGCTTATTAATATAATATAAATATAATAAAATTAAGGTTAATTAATAAAGAAAATATAAAATATTATAATATTTAAAATATTATTAAATAAAATATTATAAAAGGTATTAATTATATCTAATAATTATTAAAAAAATATATTATAATATAAAATAAAATACTCTTTAAATAGTTCTAGAAGTATAAGCTATATATTTAATATTTTAATTAGAGCTAATTTCTTTTATTTAAATAAGTAATTATTATTTCCTATATAGTTATCTAATTAAGGCATTCTTTTATTCCTTCGAATCTACCTACTATCTATGTGTGATCTGGCGACCAAGGGTTTCTTGACTGTAACATTAAGTCAGTCCACTATTCGGTCTGTTCGACCTCGTGATTAATAGAACGATGTTACCCAGGCTAGTACGCAGGCTATAGGGCGATACGACAACTGAAGTAGTAGGTAAGTAAGTCTCACCTGATACTTGATTGCTCACGCTCGCACGCACAGAGGTGGTTCCGCTTCCTGCGCGGAAGTCTTCTCGCCCACTTCACTGAGTGTTCGCGGGGATAGAGCCGCACGCTTGAACCAACAGCGTGGTAGCGAGCGATCTGGCCCAGAGTCGTGGAAGCGATCGCGAGCTAACCGGTTCCGGTCTTACGGTTCTGTAGTAGTCCTCAGGTAGGTGAGGTAGAGACCGTCTGTGCGCAGTCAATAGAAGATCAAAGAAGTCCTATTCATCCCAGCACCAGCTGGTTGTGGAGCCCAACAATAGTAACCGCCTCGCTTCACTTGGAAAAGGTTCAGCAACCTCGGATCGCATGATGGACCGTGGCCACGTGGATTTAGGTTTTTTGCAATAGTGGATGGACCGAAGCGTACTAGCAGCTGTGTTCGGATGCTTTAGGGATCAGCCACTACTATTGAGCATCTTCTGTTCTGAATATGCTTGATATATAGTCGAGCTTGTGCCCCCGTGTCGTTCGATCCACCTTCAACGTACATGACGGTATTATATTTTCTTCGCTACTGACTTTGAAAGTTGTCTTTATAATGAGTCGATGCTAGTGGCTGCTTCAGCATTAAGAAGAATAGAAACAAGAGAAAATGCGCGTCTTGACAGAAAGCTCCACTTAGTAGTTGTCTTGTTCTAGATCGTTTCAAGCCGCATTCCAGTCGTGAGCCAGATAGGGCAATGGTTCCTCGGAGCATCTAACCAAGGACTGTTCAAGTTGACTGGGAGCCCCAGGGGCACTCGGTGATGCCGGATCCGTGACGCCAATTTCTGACACAATGTTTCCTCCACTTTCGAGGAAAATGACCCATTGGCGTCATGTATAATGCTGTTGACAGAGGAAAAATGGATCTGGTAAAGGGTTGCTGCCATGTGGTTTTCCCCCCAGGACCCATATGCGGTGTAAGCGACTATGATTGTTCCCAGATGGGGGCCGCCGGCCGAGTATTCAATCCATTTTCAGTACTGTCAACCGTGCGTGAACCGTGCGAGATGCTCAAGGCGGTAAGGCTGTTGGTTGCGAGTGGACGCTCGAGCCCTTTGAGAAGATCGGATGCCCGCATCCAGAGCCAGGGCTGGGTGGGAGACCACAAGTTGAGCCTTTGGATTTCAAAGCAGGCTGACAAGACAATCTTCAATAAAGCTGGCAGTCCATATATAGCGCCAGAGGTCTCACCCTCTTGCATCGTGAAACATTTCATCTCCCTACATACCCAATAAGATCCTCTTCCTTGAGTTGTAAGCGATCATGGTTCCATCAAATCCTGCTGGAGACTGGAATAGAAGACGTTCCTCGTCGTCTATTGCCCCTGATTCTCCCATCTCACCATTCTTTCGACCATTGACTCCTCCTAGGGAGAGAGGTCGTAGAAGCTCCTCCTCACCTAAGCCCGATTCTCCCCATTCACCGGCATTTCCACCCTCGACATGGGCACCTACGACACCAAGGCATTCAAGAGGTCAGCTAGCAGCCGCACCACTTGGGGTCCTCCATGAAGAAGATGAGATCCCCAGAGGTTCAAGCCCATCAGCATCCAGTCGTGAGTCTACGGCGTCCTCTAGTGTTGTAAGTCACTGATACTCTGCCTGCCCCCGAATGTTTGCCTTGTTACTTGGTCACTTGGCGCTGACTTCCTCTACAGATATTCAAGAAGACGGAGTGGTCCGAGACAAGGACATCACAAGCCCGAGAGCCAATATCACAGCCTCATTTCATCCTTGCTGCACCGCCTCGTCGGCTACCCCAACGGCGATGGAGTTCCGGACTAAGAGCACTTCGGTCAACTGAACGCTCAAGCTTAGAGGCAGTTTCTGAAGCCCCAAGAAGATGGAGTTACACACCAGGCGAGAAAGGGTCTGCTCAACCATCACGTCAGGCCAACGTACTTGTCCCTCAAGGACGACGAGGCTCAGTGATGAGAATGATGAACGCCGGAAGACGCGCATCCACTACCGTCCGCAATGCCCTCCGAGCCATGGACCCTATGCAAACCCGTGATAATCCTCTCGGGTTGGCCGTCAACGAGATTACCATGGTGAGGTCTTCCACCTACATGCCATGGACCGCCTTCAATGCCCGAAGGTTCTCAGCCGTGCCTCCCACACCTGCCACAGCGGACCTCAAGCGTCCTGGCATGAGCGAGGATGAAGCGGAATACGCCATCCAGCGTGTGGCTAAACACGACGACGTGGAGCTCATGAAGCCCTGGAAGCGTTGGGCGTACCGTCTCAGTGCACCTATGGCCATTGTCACCATCGCCGTTCACATCATCTACTTCACACTGCGCGTGCTCTACACCCGCCAAGCCGAGATCGCCGCCAAGAAGATCTACTGGATGGCCTGGGCCTTTATTGTAGTTGAGATCGTCGTATTGTTGCCCATGCTTCTGCACCGTCTGTGGGGCTTACATGCGATCGGAATGCGCCAGCGCGCCAAACTCCGCATCCTCGGCGACAATGTGCCTTCAGTTGATGTCATCATCACTTGCTGCGGTGAGGATGATGACTTGGTCCTCGACACCGCCAAGGCTGCCTGCAACATCGACTATCCGTTGTCGAGGTTCCGAGTCATCATCTGCGACGATGGAAACTCCAAGACGCTCAGGGAGAAGACGGAGAGGACCGCTTTGGAACTATTTGACAACTTGTATTACCGATCGCGACCCAAGTATCCTGGAGTGCCACACCACTTCAAGGCTGGTAACCTCAACTACGCCCTCGAGGAGACCCAGAGACTCCCTGGAGGCGGTGCCAACTTCTTCGCTGCCCTCGATGCCGACATGATCCCGGAGAAGGACTGGCTTCGCGCTCTCATCCCCCATATGATCCAGGATCCCAATTGCAGCATGGCTTGTCCTCCCCAGCTGTTCTACAATGTTCCCAAGGATGACCCGCTCTGCCAAAGCCTAGACCTATTCGTCCATGTCTCAGAGCCGATGAAGGACGCCCTCGGAGTAGCTTGGTGCACTGGGTCAGGTTATGTGATGCGTCGCGCCGCCCTCGAGGCCATTGGAGGGTTCCCAACCGGCTCCCTGGCTGAAGATGTCTGCACATCCAGCATGCTTCTCGGGAATGGCTGGAACACCGCTTTCGTGCACGAGCCATTGCAGTACGGAACTGTACCAGACTCTCTTTCCAGTCACCTCAGACAGAGAACCCGATGGGTAGGTCATCTCTCTCTCTCTCCCCAGCAAAAAGAATATTACTCTTCAAAGCACAATCCGTTAACACAGCCAAAATGTGACGCAGACAATCGGCACTGTGCAGACCTCCCTCAAACTCCGCTTCTGCCTCTGGGGTCCCCTTGTGAAGCACATGACCTTCTACCAGCGGCTTTGCGGATTCGTGTACACCATCTCTTCGCTTCTAACTGTGGCCCTGGTGGTCTCCATGTTCACCTCGCCTGTCGTGCTCATCTCAGGCGGCAACCTTGTTCCCTACAGCAGCTATGAGGAGCTGAAGTGGCTTATCCGCGTGTGGTTCGCCTCTCACATCATCAACCGCATCAATGAGTTCATCACATACCTGCCCAGCGGCTACCTCACCGGCCAGCGTGAGGCTAGAGCAGTTCTGTGGATGGCCATCTGTCAGTCTTCCTTTGTCCCCCGTCTCCCCTTATTCAACTTGGCTTCCCATGAATAAGTGCTAACTCGAAAACCCTTGGGAACAGTTCAATCCATCTCCATCGTGCGCACTTTTCTCTTGCCATCCTGGCTCGGTGGCAAGATCGCTGTTTTCACATCATCGGGATCTCAGAAGGCTGAACTTGATGAACGCGACGCAAGACGGCGAGCTCCTCTGTGGCGCCGCCTCAAGGTCACCATTTGGGACTGCCAATGCTACTTGCATCTTCTCTACATCGCCTTCACCATCGCCGCCGTTGTCGTTGGCACTTACTGGAACCTCAACAGCGGAGATGGCGGTTCCGAGAACACACTGGTCGGCATTCTCACCCATGCCGGCTGGCCTCCAGTCCTGTGGCTCACTTGCATTCTATCCTGCTGGACCCCAATCGGCTACGCCATCTCTCCGCCTGACTGCCCGGATCGGGAGGACCTGTTGGACAGGGATGACAAGACGGGCGTGGCGTATCCAAAGGAGGAGGCTAAAAGGATCCAGACTGGATGGGGCGCTTGGGCCCACGAGATGCATTACTCGTTGATCACCGCTTACACCGTTGTGGTCTTTGCACTTTCATTCCGCCTCTCATGAGACGGACTATTCATAATCAATAATTGAAAATCCCATTTGACAGTTGACATTTGAGCCAGACTCAGTGAACCTTTATGCCCATGAAAGTTCATCCCTTAGAATACCTTTCGTACCCTGATTACTACAATGGGGGGTGGTTTCGATTCCATAACAAAGCATCGCGAGAGTTCACTCAACGCTGACAGCAAAAGGAGATACCATAATGTTAGAAGTCAGGTAGTCTTGCAACCAAAATCCCACGATATTGTCTTAAGCAATTCTTCCAACTGAGTCAACACAGATTTCTTGTGCGAAGCTTTTCCATCTGGCCCAAGCGAGGATGCCCGAGGGTGTTCGGAGAATATGGCATTTCGAGAAAATATCGGTGGAAATGAAATCCGATTCTCCATATTGAGGTTGCCTTTCGGGTTAGAAAACAAAGGACATCATCATTACACACTGTATCGGCGGTTGCAGCAACTGGCTGGAATGTGGTGGCTTGCGTTGACTGTTAGTCGTAGTATTGTCCAAGCCCTGAGAGCATCAGAGAAAAATTCCAGACCTCGATCAGGGCGCTGTTGGCCTGTTTTCGTCCATGATCAATAGAGAATCTCAAGTCTCGGAGTGGCAAGAGTCATCACTAATTGTTCTATTCAAATCTGCATCACCTGTCTCATTCTATCGGGTGTAGGCGCTGATGGCGATGTCGATCGATGGATTAGAAACACGAAAGGTTTAGGCGCAACGATGTTCACTTTGGAGGGTCTCAGAAAGTCATAGTGGTCAACTTTTTCATGTATGACTGCTTTCTTATGTTCTGCGAGAAAAGAAGACTCTCAGACAAGAAGCCAGTATACTTCTGCTGGATGATGTGTCTCTGATACTGAACGCCAAGAATCATAGCTCGGAATAGACGAGGATGAGGCTAATTATGCCTGATTATGGTGGAAAGCTTCAAACTTGCAAACAGGCGTACGCCACCTCATGGCACGGACCCGAAGACGACCGGAGCTCTCGCCAAAGAGTGCTAGCATTTAGCCTCGGCCCCGACAAGTTCCCCGACTCTCAGCTCCAAAGGTTTCTGGGAGGAATGCGGATGAAACACTCCCGCCTCCTCTCGTTTGTTCCGCAACTGATTACTCGGCAGTCCAGTCCCCTCCGTTCTTCGGGTTCTGCACCTTGACCTATGAGCAGGAACCGTGTCAGTATACCCTCCCCCCCAAAAACAGGGACTAAGTCTCTAGGCAGAGGAAACAGTTTCAACTCACCAGGAATACGCCATGTTCGATAGTGTTGATCAGAATGTATCCCGATCTGAAACCGGCGTAACTCGACCAGCTTCCGAGAAACTGAAGCGAACCTCCACCTTCTTCATTGTCGTCCTCAGGGTACGTGTCGAACCAGGCAACCTCGTGGACGCCGCTTCCGTTGGGCTTTTCCGGAATGGAGCTGATGTCGAGCACCGACAGGCCTGCGCCGTAATTGGACTGGTAGCTGTAGTTGCCGAAGACGTATCTTGAGGAAATGGTCAGCATCATCTTCGTACTCTATTGCTTTTTTTTTGAGGTTTTTATTGGGTGAAGCCACGGCCGTTGAGTGAACGTACTGGTTGTGATCAATGGTCTTCCTCGGTGACTGATAGTAGCCTGTCTGCTTCGGGTTCTCGAGGTCTCGAATGTCCCAGATGAAAGTGGTTGCGTGACCGTTTGCTCCCGGTCCGCGGCCATCATATTCGTCGTACTCATCGTCCATGATCAGCCATTCTTGGTTTTCCGTGTCCAAGACCCAGCCCTGGTGCGTGTAGGTAGCGCCCTCGTAGGAGGTTACCGAGACAAGCTGCGGTTCCTTCTTGTCGGTGACATCGTAGATGGTCTGTAGTCATAATAAACATGGTGAGCAACTTCAAGCTAGAAGGTGGGGTCAGAGCATGGGGAATTCACTTACCAGGCTATCTTCGTTATAGCTAGATTCACGGTTGTCAGTCGTCCGTCCTCTTGACTTGTTCTACCAGATTGGCAGGCGTGTATTCCTATTCATGACTCACCCATAACAGATTTCGTGACCCTGAAACCATCATTAGCATATAGTATCATACCTCGGATGTTAATAGTCTTACCAAATACTTGGTATGCGGCCCCTTGTAGATCAAGCACTGAGCATCATGCACGTAACCGTCCATGGCAGCGCAGCCTGGCGATGTAGGGTTGCTTGGATCTAGATACCCTCCTTAGCAGGTTGTCGAAAGACAATTTCCAGGCTTGGGGGGTTCCTTACCGGTAAGATCAAGGAAAATGAGACCACTTCGACATTCTGAAGTCCTTGGGCGTGCTCCCACAACGTAGGCAAAACCGGAGTCGCTGTTTGTGAGAACATTGTGAGCCCGGCCGTCCGGAAGATTCTATACAGCAGTTCAGGAGTGTTCGCATCTATAGTACTTTCCAACGGCAGCATGAGGAACAAACTTACGCCGTAGAACCCGGTCACATCCTCCGTTGGGTCAAAGACCACTGGATTCCTGTAGTCAATATCGAGCAGCTTCTTAAGATCAAAGATCTGAATATGGTGGTTGTAGGATTCACTGCCAACAACAATGTAGTGTTTGAACACGCGAATCTCTCGCCAGATCGCAGCCGCCGCACCGGAAGTCTGAGGCAAACGTCCTAGATAACGGAGCTTCCCACCCAGGATGACCTATTCGACATGTTCAGTATGTTGTGTCCCCTTTTTTTACTTCTTTTTAGAGCATTTCTAAAGTCCATGGGTCTATTATTCACCTCTGCGAATGCAGCACCATCCGCCTGGGCGATGATGGCAAATTCCCTGCCATCGTCCGACTCCCATCCCCAAGAAGAGGACCCCTGGCCGGTTTGACTACCAAAGGCAGAGTGCGGGAGGAAATGATGCAGGTTCATGTTCTTGCACCGGAAGAAGAAGTTCGGCTGGTCCCGGAACGGCACGGCCTTGCCGTCCTTACACTGGGCGAAGTGAAGCTCAACATATGGGTTCGCAGCCTCGGCGACGCGCATCGAAGCAATTTCATCCCACTGGCGGAACTTCTCTGCCATGATCCGTTCGTGCATAAGGCCATTGTCGTAGAGCTCAGCGGCGCGGGTCTCATTCTTGGGTATCTCTTTGCCCGAGGCCAGCGCCAGCAGGACGGTAGTGAGGGCGACGATCGACAGCATGGCTGGAATATTGATCCGCGGCGTAGACCACGTTGGAGAGGCTGAACACTGGTATAGTAAAGAAAAAGGTATGGGGGTATTTTGAACCCATTAAAGATATATACGCTACGAGAGACTCTACAGAGTAACCCCTGGTTCGTATTTTCCTCAACCCGAGAGCTCAGAGAGCTTGGGCTCTTGGCTGCATGCATGTTCTCAAGTTCTTTGGTTCACGATACTCTGCCGTCGATACCGTTCGGGCAGGTAGGAGTATTTCTAAGTAGGACAAGACAAGATCGGCGGGCCAGGTAGCGCAAAAGTGCCGAACGTTTGATAAGCTTATTCTTGGGTTGAGACCCAGAAAAAGTAAGAGGAAGATCCCCGAGAAGAGGCTTTTGTTTCTGTCGCCGATTCCACCAATGCGACGAGGGCCGTGGATATTCATATTCAGATCACGACATATGCATTCGCCATGCATTCTGTGTGCGTAAGGTTGCGACGCGCCCGGGTTGATTTCCCCAAAGAGGCAGTTGTTAAGCCTGGTATCCGCTGATCATACCGGGGTGTAGGTGTGTACTGCGACAAGGTGCATCCATCCATGCGAAAAAGGTTGTTTCTTCGTGTTGAAGGTTGGTCAATTGGAGGCTCACCGGACCATTCTTTCATGGAGTATTAACGGGCAGTCTATTCCGGTCATTGGAAGCCTCTATAAGTGCACACTTGGGAGACCATGCGGGTTTTCGCAGCATGCATATATAGGAGTGCCCAGACTTGTTGTTCTAGTCAAGTTGCGTTTTCGATCGTGGCATGATCATCCTGGAGCTATTACGAGCACTCTGAAAAAAGTCCAAAGTGGTATCATATTAGGTATTAAGAATTAAAGTCTTCCGCTCTGATCCCGCCTTGCTTCATTAGAAATTAGTCTCTTTGATGCGGAAAGTATTTTGACACTTTTGCCTTCAGCCGTGGTTGGTCTGGCCCAACAGCCATCCTTCATCGATGGTTCCTATGAGCTCGCTCCACGCGGAAACGTCGGATGTGGCCCGAGAACTTTCTCCCGCCATCGATGTGCTCGTTGGAGAAAAGTGGAATTGGCCAGCGGTTGGGAAGCCAGATCCTGCAGATGATCCGAAGTTGAGGCGGGTCAACAGGTTCTTCAGTTCACGCAATGTTTGACTTCCATCCCGGCCAAGGAGGTTGCCGATGCGAGCTTCGTTCTCAAACGTCTCGATCACGAAATCGACCATGCGATGTCCAGTGGAGATCTCATCTTGGGTCATGACCCAGGCGTAGACAAGCTCCTGCATGAGGATGCAGATGGCCGCGCTCAGCAGTACATGTAACCCAGCATGGAGCAGCTTGCGTGGTTGGGTGATGAGTACGAGATGGCGTGCTAGACGCATGTTGTGTCGTGCAGCAGCCATGCATATCTTGATGTGAGGAGTTGGTGGCTTGGCCTCTTCACTTGTGGTCAAGCGGTCTTGGACAACGCGGAGGAGCCATGGTCGCGTGGTAAGAATGAGAAGTTGATTGTGTTGCATATGGAGTAGGACGCAGGCAGAGTCCAGGGAAAGGCCATCCCTCGAGAGAACAAGCTCGGGCGGTAGTGCATGCCGCCATTCGTCAAGCTTGGCCAAGGCTGAGTCGACGGTGCGCGATGGCTCTGGGGCCTGCCCCCCTTGTGGTGAGATGCCATGGACCTGGTTCATGATGTGCTCCGAGATTCGAGCCAGCTCAATGTGGGCTCGGATACCAGCAGCACTCGGCATCCCACTGTGGTGCCACGTTAGCACAAGAAAACATGCAAGGGCCCGCAGGAATTGAGTCTCAAGGAAGCAATACTCACACTGAATCTGAGGGCAAAGGCGAGCGGATGCAGTCATTTGGGATACTCGGCGGTCGGCCGGTAAGCATAGCGAGCCAACGGTCAAGAATAAATATTGTCCAGAAAACCCGCTTTCCGGATTCCTCGATCAGGCCACGATGCGCTCCTTCGACAAGACAAACCCGAGTGGCGGCACCTATGTACATGTACGCCATGTCCAAGCGATTTACCTCGACCAAGTAGAATGCCATCAGAGCCAGCGTTGCGGCATCGCCGAAGACGTAACGTGATGCGTCGAGGGGATTGCCAATCAGAATAGAGGCTCGGGCAAAGTATGTCTCGCAGAGCGGTGAGTCTGCCTCGGACAGAGCCGCCTCGTTGTTCGTTGCACGGCAAGCCACGGCGAGCGCCGCTTGGTAAAAGGCCAAATGACGGTATTCTTGAAGGTCTGAGGCGTCCAGTCCCGATACCATAGGGTTGATGGGCAAAGTGCTCAGATCTCCCCACCATAATAGACCACCTGAACGCCAACGTCCGTTCCCATCCTGGATAAAGTGTCGCAGCTCTGATAGACCAACTGCCATATGCGCTGCAGATGGTAGCCAGAGAGGGTCAACGTCTGTGGTCTGGATCCCACGGGAGTCGTTTGTCTGGTATAGACCAGCTGACGAGAGGAAGGTCCCTGGGGTCGATTGAAGCCCAATGCTGAAGTAGTCTTTGATGGTGTCGAGGAAGACATCGCTGTTGGTCTCGCCAAAGAACCGCACGTTGCCAACGGCATCTCGCAGTAAGCGACCTTCCACTGGCGCAGTCGAATCTCCATCAACGGACTCGGACTTGAGAGAACTGGCACTCTCCACAGTATCGACGGTACGCATGGAACTGAATGACTGGCGACCAGTGGGTTCACTCGCACTGTCAACAGTTCTCATGGAGCTGAAGGAATGGCGACCGGGAGGCGTGGCAATTGCATCCGCCGGGGCGAGTCGCCGAAGCAGCTCATGACGTTTGGCGGCGTCTGGTACGGCATCTTGCAATGCCCTATCGAAACATTCAAGCTGCCTACGGAGCTCGTCCAGCTCAGGCTTCGGTACCGTCACTTTCTCAACCAGTGCAGGATACACACACTCCCTGGAAGATGAGCGGCATTGCTTGCAGGGCTTCTCGCCAGAGCATTTTATGCGACGCACGTTGCAGCTATTGCAGCTAGTTGACCGTGTCAGAGACCAATTCTACATGTGTTGAGAAGATGAGGAATAGGCAGGCACTCACGCGGTCGCAACTCTTTTCCGTTGCTCGGGAGCAACCTTATGGCGTCGTGGGTTCACAGGTAGGCGATGAGTCCCCTTCTTATCATCTCGATCAGTCATCGTCACATCCAATTCAGTATATAGAGATGACTGAGCGAGGCAACCGAGATGGCTACGACTTACACGGGAAGTGTGGCTGAGCAAGAACAGTGGCAAGGCTACGATATCTATAGCCAGCCTCGACCACGAGGCTCATGGATAACATTGGTACCAGAGGCAGCTGGTGATGACGCAGAAAGTAACCCCGCTGTACAGCTTGATCATGGTTGTAACTGCAATGAGGCAGGGTGTGCGCGGCCTCGGGATAAGACGACGTATGCAACCCGATAGAAAGGAAATTAAGGTCCAGAAGGTCAACTAACACAGATCACAACCGCCGTGCTGACCGACAACGGGCGTCTGCTCAAGCACACAGAGACGCGTATCAGCCGAATTCGAGACGGCACCATATTGGACATGGCGCCAATCGGGACAGTTTATCCTGGCCAATAGTGTCACGAGAGTGCTGAGGTAGATTGAGTTTGTCGAGCCCTACGAGGCTACGGAGACGAGGCTAGACAGGAACACGCAAGAGAGACTCGTGGCTCGTGCAGGGAATGTGTGTGACAAGCCTTTCCAACCCCCTGCTGAAAGACGCATGTTGATTAAGCTTGGGGAGGGAGGGTCTGTGGGTGGCACCGGTCATTCGTCACTCTGCTTGGGCGACGGCGAAAGCGAGAGTCCCATTCCGTGGACGTGGACTGTGGACGTATACGTGCCACCAAATTCGGCTGCCACCGATGCTGGTTCGATGGATCTCGAGAAAGTAGTTGCCTAGTCGGGAAGATGGCGCCAGTCCATTTGCCAACCGAGCAGAAGCAGCAGCAGATGAAGGAGAAAGAAAAATAAGCGGTTGGATGCTACGTCAAGAAAGCATTAGATTGCATACGTACGCGTGTGCTGCAGGAAGACGAAGCCACGTCACTGGGCGTCGTGGGCGGCGCGGGGGCCTTGTGCGCGCGGGGCTACGATGACACACCATTCAAGTCTCACAGCTGGCATCACCTCGTGGCATGACTGAATTGAATAGTCGGTCTGAACTGGGAATATACTTTGAATTGAACTGATAAACAAAGCGAGCAGATATGTACCTTTTTCTTAACATGCTGCAACAACCGTCTGCGAAAACATTTCTTCATCTCTTTTCTGGGCACGTTTTGGACCACAACGCCTGGATCCCCCTGATCTTGCCTGCATGGAAAGAGGCAGATAAGGGGTAAGGTTATGGTCTCATCTTTTGATCTGGCTTCTTCTTCTTCTTCTTCTTCTCGAAGCCGAGCTCTTTTTCTCTCTCTTTTTTTCTCTAGAACTCTGGTTGTCATTTCCTGGTATTTCACCGAAACTGCACAGCGGTCGCAAACACGCTTCTTTTTCATAAACACGTATTGATCCCTCCAATGACGCTCTTCCGTCATTTCAATGGATGCTTTCATCGTCTATCCATGCAAAAGTCTGTCGCAACGCCGTGACGAATCACTCGCCAACCTTGGGAAACAGTGAGTCGACCATCTCGCCCGATCTGGTGGCGAGCACCGAAAGCAACGTGTCGCTCAGCTGCAGGAGGAGCACCAATAGGTCAGTCTCAAGGAAACACTCTCGTCATTGGTTCGTGATGGGTCATGTATGGGGTTGTGAATAAAACTTACTCCATGCGTCGCCTCGCAGCAGCCTTGCAGCCAGACGCCGGATCCTGACTGCACGGTTCCTGGCTTGTACTGGACCTTGTAGTCGCGACCAACGGCCATGTTATGATGACCCCGAGAAGTCTGCACTGTCCAGCCATACTCTGTCTTCCCTGTGAACGTGGTTGGGCCCTTTGATTCCGGCAACATGTCGTATGTGTCGCGCAGCATGTCCAGGTGAGCGTCTCGTCTGTATCCAGTGGCTGCGATGATCAGATCGGCTTCCCACACCTCCTCGGCCTCGGGTGCCAGGAGGCGATCTGATTCAAAGAGCTCGACGCGTGCGAATCTAAGCTGGAGCGTCTTCTCGCTCGTTGGTTCGACGCTGATGATCTTGCGGCCACCCATGATGCGGTGCGGCCAAGCGCTCTCATCACGGCCCAGCACGCGCCTCTGGTGGTACATTTGCTCGTAAATATGCTCAATAAGCTCGAGGCGGACAACGCCGTAGTTGGTTGCGCGAGCCTCGGTGATGAAGTTCTTACGATAGCTGGCGGACTTTGGGTAGAGCATGTCAACATACTCAGGGTTGAAGACAGAGTTGACGCTATGAGGGAGGACTCAGTTAGCTGTCATTCTGTGCAATTCTTTCCCATTGCAGATGCGGGAATATAGCATCTTCAAGTATGCATGCGTGTACATATGTATGGATGGATGGATGACTTACAAGGGTGAGTCGTCGCTGGGTCTCAAGAACTCGGGCCGCATTATCAGCCTTGTTTCCGAGTTGGGATAGAGGGTGTGGATGTTGTTAAAAATCTCAGCGGCGCTCTGGCCAGCACCGATCACAGCAACGCGATACGGTGCCCTGGAATCCGTGAGAAGACGAGGAACTGCTTGGGCGTATTGTGACGAGTGAATAACGCGAGAGTGCTTGGCTGGGAGCGATGCTGGGAGCGAAGCCTGACCACCCGTCGCGATGAGAACATTGCGACCACGGCATGATCTGATCTCCCCCGTACTAACATCCTGTGCATGGACGGTGAAATTCCTGACCGCTCCTTGCCCTGCGGCCTCGGGAGTCACAGAAACGACCTGGTGACCGTACTGAACGAGGTGAGAGAACGCGGACGCAGCCCAGCGCATGTAGTCTTCATACTCGACTCTGGCAGGCAAGAAGGTGTCAAGGTTCGTAAAGTCCACGAGTCGATCCTGGTCGTGGAGGTAGTTGAGGAAAGTAAACTCGGACCGTGGATCACGGAGCGTCGCCAGGTCCTTGACGAAGGAAATCTGCATCTTGGCACCGGGAAGAAGCATCCCGGCATGCCAAGCGAACCTCTCCTGCTTCTCGATGAAGAGAACCCTCGGCTGGGCATTGCCAGGCAGAAGAGACCTCCCCGAAGCCAAGGCATCGTGCATGGCCACGGCGATGGCCAGGCTGGCTGGTCCGAAACCGATGCAGATCAGGTCAAAGTCCTCACCGGAGCTCATGGAAGCAGCCTGAAGGTAAGGGGACAGGGATCGTCGTGACGACTGCTGCATTTTCGGGGGCTGCACAGCATTCTGCCCATTAGTGTAAGTGCTGTGACCATTGGCACCATTGGCACCGTTGGCAGCAGCAGCAGCAGTAACGCCGTTGGCTGCGGCTGAAGATGTACGTCCGACCAGCATTGGAGCAGAATCCTCGTCTCCGCTGTGTGAGGTAGGCTCACTGTGAGGTGACATGTTGAGTGCCGTAGTGAGTTATCTTTTGGTGTGTGTGGTGGTGTGTGTGGTGGTGGCTGGGAGGGACCGCGTTTCGTGGTGCCGGCGGTAATAGTAGCTTGTAGCTTGGGCTTTTTGGTGGGCAGCGAGATTCAATAGCGGCGGGATCGTTCCGCCGAGGCTGGTCCCAGTTTCTCCAACCAGACCCCAATAAGAGTGAAGTGAAGTGCTGGTGCGTCACCACTTTGACGATGGGATGTATATGTAGTAGAGGCTGCTCAAGCGAAGAGGTGGCTTGCCAAGTTTCTCAGCCTTCTTCGGCACTTTCTAGCCTCGCCCGGGAAAGCAGCAGTATTGGCAAAATGTGAAGTTGTATCCTTGGGCTCAAGGCACAGAGACGGAGTAGGGGATTGGGAAGGGAAGAAAACAGAAAACAGGGAGATAGATGGTGGGCGCAACGAGGGGCAGGGTGGTGCTCGAGTCAAATAGGAACCAACACTGGCTGGGGAGAAGATCTGCCCTCCCTCTCAGAGAGCACATGTTCTCTCCGGCGGCCAAGGACCAGCACGTACTTGTATGAACCTGCTGGATCCTTGATATTTGCATCCGAGACTAAGACCCTGTTCATTTACTTGCGTCTCCAGACCCAGACCCAGACCCAGGACCCAGCCCAAGCTTGGTCCGTCCGGCTCACGGCCAACCCATTGGTCCTATCCCGAAAGCAGACAAGCTACACCCATCGCGTCACCTGGCAATTAGGTTTCGTGGATCTTCGAATGCCGATTCATACATAGCTGTGCTCCGTACATTGGCAGTTTAAAGTTGTTGGATGGCAGACTATGAGGGGGGCCAAATTGTGGGTAGATCCACGACGACAGAGGAGACTTCGTGTTGAAGAGAACAGCTTCAGCTTTGACAACCCCTTCGGCCACAGTATCACAAAGTATCTTCTGCATCGTCTTCGCTCACCTCTCCTGCCAGCCTCGTTCAGCTGGCCTCGAAGACCGTGTGGTTCTCGGGTCTGGGCTCTATCCTCATGCATGATGCAGGCATGAGGCCACGACAATTGTTGGACCCTTGGGAAGAGGCTTCTCATGGGGGCAAAGGAGGCACCATCTCCGTCGGTTTCCGCACCATCAAGGGCAGAGGGAGGTTGACCCCTGTCAGACTACGCAGTACATGGTGGCCAAATGACGGAAGGCGAGTCAAGGCATGGACTAGTACTAGTATAGCGGCACCTTTCGGATCTGATAAGATGAAAGGAAAGAAAATAGCCTCGGTGGTACCTTGTGACGTACGTGGTGAATCAAAGAGTGCCAAGCAAGCAAGACGACTGGCCGGGTGTGTTAGTCCGCACCGGAGTAGCATGGAACATTGTCGAATGGAAGAGCGAAAAAAACACCAAAATCCAATAGCGCCGGCTTGTGCAAGGTCCACAAAACATGGCATGGACCATAAGCGTGCAGGTGCCGGAAGAAGTTTCTTGTTCAAGGCCTAATTAGAGGCGGGTTCGTGATGGTTGCGAGACCGGCGATGGGAAGGGAGGGAGGCGAGGAGAATTTGGCTGAGGGAATTATCTGATGATCTGATAAAAAAATTTGATCTGATAAGATCGACCCCCCTGTTGCCTGTCCAGGGCTCGTCTCGTTTCTCGTCTCGTTCCCTGGTATCGGCCACTCCACTTGTGGAAAGTTGCAGTGACAACGGATCGGAACCCTGTCGATTTTTGAATTTTCCTTTGGTACTACTACCCTTTTTTTGCCCTTTTGCGAGGATCAGAACTTTCTTGACTGTTTCCCATTATGTCCGCAGCGCTGCCCGAGCCACAAACACATGATGCTTGCACCGAGTAGTGTGTGGAATTCATGCATGCATGCCATGCCATGTTCAGGGCAGCCCCAGCTGACAGGGGCACCATAACCGAGGATACTAAGAGGTACGAACCAAGAACCGTGACTACGCCCTGAACAAGACGTACATGTACATACACATGTACCTGGTCGTACTCTGTAGTATGTACTTGTAGTTCTCCACCAATGAAGCTCCTCGTACGTTGCTCTAATTACCTGTAACAGCACAGGAAGGATGAGAATGATGGTCCAGGCATCAATCAATCACAAAACTGTTCCAGCCTTTTCAGTTCGTGGGCGTAAGGAGGGCCAGATGGATCAGTACAGCAGGTGAATGACAACCACTCCCGGGTTTTAGCACTTGTTTCGGCTATCTGGCTTCAGCGTGTAGACCTGGGCTTCTGAGTTTAGTACTTAACGTAGGTACCTGGTAGCTAACGTAAGACTAAGAGGTGGCCTTCAAAACACTGCTCGTTCAATACTCCATTTCTTTTTCTTCCTTCGTTTTTCGTCTCATTCCCCTCTCGTCTACTCGTAGTACGCGTGGGGGTGGCTTCGCTCACAAACCCCTCTTTCTTTTAGCTCACATCTGACCCCTTTGCCAGACTCGCCAGACTCAAGCCATGGGATACGATCGTGAACATGGCCTCCTACCCATTCTGTATAGTACCTTAGGTCCCCAATTAGTTGCACCTTCGTACAAAGTATTCGAGAGGCCTTGACCGCCTTCAGCTCAGCTCAGCTCTGCTCAGCTCTGCTCTGCACCAAGGCGGTACTGGTAGTGCTAACTAGAGCTGATCCACGAGCGAGCTGCTCGCCACGACCCAGTTTCCAGCAGAGTCTCCTCCAATACCCTCAAAACTAGACTCCTCCTCCCCATCATCAGCACCACTAATCCCATACCTGTCTCCTCGGCCCAAGTACCAATAACTGCCACATACTGCTCACCTGAGTATTACTGCTAGGACGGATACTGACGACTCCACCGTCATCACACGCACGCGTCCCACTATCTCCACCATCTACGGGCATTCACGGCACGAACAGCTTTTCAGTATGGTAACGTAAATGGCTCGCGATGAGGCCCCCCATGATCCATCGAACAGTGCCGTGTAGCACCTTGGGCCTCTGCCCTCATCGCCCAACTGTTGTTTCCCGCTTCTGGCCCTGCTGAGACGTATGGCAGCAGTGATTCTGCCCGACTTGCTGCTGCTGGTCCGACCATCACTTCTCTTGTCGCTTCGGACCGCAAGTTTTTTGGTAGAGAGAGGAGACGAAGTGTTGGTGGTGGTGGGCCAACAACACGTTGAAGCCGTTAAATCATAATTAATGCTTGGGCTTGGACGCACCTATACGTGCGTGTAGGTCTGTCTGTCCATCTTCCAGGCCCACAGTCCATCGTGAAAACCATAGAGTTTTGACCTGGCTCTCGATCCTCGATCTGGGCCGCACACACTTCTCAGCTGTCTATGTTTCGTTCTTTTGACTCGACCTGTCTACTTGTCGGTCCTCCAGGGTACCTTACCTCTCCTCCGACTGGGTACTAAATTTTATGTCAGTGAAAAAGGCACGGCCCGTTACAGTGAGCATATCAAGACCTGTGTCTGTGAGCACTACTAGTGACGCCATCCACACTCCATCAATTACACCTCCACTCAGGCACGCCCACGCACACGCGCACGAAGACGCACACACATACTCCGTACACACTCACACATGTCCACACACATCCGCTACCGATGATACCTCATTCTTGACAATAACACGGTTCCGAGTCCTCTGAATGTTTCACCCCCGACCATATTCCTTCTTTGGCTAGACCTGTCTCGTGGGTTTTGCAAATCCGCCATCATTCACTGGCTCGCCTCCTCTGCCTTGCTTGACTTTGCTTTACCCGAGGTCGCACTTTTTTCTCAACGTTGCATGCAGCAAACGCTGCCGACCCCATCAAATCTTCGATGCTGCGTAATCCACGCCTTCTGACAGGTTGAATAGATCCCGCCGCCACCTTTCATGGACCCTGCAGACAAGCGTCTTGCAGACTGCACATGATTCCCAGCAGGAACCGATCTAACAGTACGGATACTCACTGCTCATTGGTGGCTTGTTGTGCCCAGCAGCATCACCTCGTCTGTAGACTCCCCGGTTTGCTCAGTGCAGCTGTTACGAGGACTAGACTGATTCAGTATCATTACTGGGCAGACGGTAAGAGGGAGACCCTCAGTCACGCCTGAGATTCGTTGGTTGGACAACATCGACCTGGGTTGTGGTTCGTTTCAGGAACTCATTCAGAATTCCCTATGGCATCAAAAGATACCCAAAGCATCTTCATTTTTATTTCTTCAAACACAGCCTCTTCTACCGTTACGCTCTGATGGGGGAAAATGGATCTCGGAATCCCATCCATTCTCAACCCATCGCCTCAGCGCCTCGCAGGACCAGGCTTACTTCACGACTTAGTCCGTGCTTCGTCGGAACAAAACGCACTGGAACACCTCGAGAACGGTAGTATATCTTCGTACTCATACGCACAACTTCACGCCGCATCGGACCATGTTGCGCGCAAGGTACTGGCAGCTAGAGGGAAAGATGCAGATCAATTCATTGTACCCGTTCTACATCAGCAGTCACCAGGTTTATATGCCTCGCTTTTGGGGATCCTCAAAGCCGGTGGTGCCTTTTGCCCCCTGAACCTCGATGTGCCATCGCAGAGACTTAATTTCATCCTCAACGATGTAGCTGCCACCGTTGTGGTCATCTCGTCTGACTTGCTGGACAAGTTCAGCTTCCCTGACCATGTGCACATCATCTCAGTCGGCCCATTGGAAATGTACACGGAGCCTGTCACAGAGCAGCCCCGGCATCAGCCCTGGCCGCGTGTTACGCCTGCCCATCTGGCCTATGTCATGTACACTTCTGGGTCAACCGGTGTGCCAAAGGGCGTTGCGATATCGCACGATGCCGCCACGCAGGCTCTTCTGGCTCACGATCCTCATGTACCCGAGTTTTCGCGATTCTTTCAGTTCGCTGCACCGACATTTGATGTCTCTGTTTTCGAGATATTCTTTCCCCTGAGCAGAGGCAAGACTCTCGTCAGTGCGAACAGGTCCGAGACTCTGGAGAGCCTGCCCCTGGTACTGCGAACAACGAGTGTGGATGCCTGCGAGCTGACTCCCACGGTTGCTGCTGGCCTGCTCAGAAGCCGGCAGTCGGTTCCCGGACTGAAGACACTACTCACGATTGGTGAAATGCTCAACAAACCTGTGGTCAATGAGTTTGGAGGCAAGCCAGAGCTTCAGCCAAGTATACTGTGGGCCATGTACGGCCCAACCGAAGCTACCATCCACTGCACCCTCATGCCGTCCTTCCAAAGCGACTTGTCTTGCGGTGTAATTGGTGTTCCCTTGGCGACAGTCTCTTGCTTCATCATCGATGCCGAGAACCCAATAACAGATAGTAGAGACTTGAATATTCTTCCGCAAGGCCAAATCGGCGAACTAGCTGTAGGTGGCTTTCAGCTTGCTGATGGTTACCTCAACAGGCCCGAGCAGACAGCCCAGGCGTTTATTCAGACAACCTCTGGTCGTGTGTATCGAACAGGCGACAAGGCGAGGCTGAACCCTGACGGTATTCTGGAATGCTTCGGTCGACTCTCTGATGGCCAGGTCAAACTCAGGGGCCAGAGGATTGAACTCGGCGAAGTCGAACAGGCCATGCTCAAAACGCCAAAGTGTCACGTTGCCACTGCGCTGGTCGTGGATTCTATGCTCGTGGGCTTTTGCGCAGCTGACCCTTCCGTCTCCCAGGACGACATCCTTGAAGCATGCAGTCAATGGTTGCCACAGTACATGATACCCAGCGAGATTCTCGTTCTTGATGATCTCCCTAAACTTCCGAGCGGAAAGGTAGATCGTTCAGCCTTGAAATCGCTGTTGGCTGAACGTGAAGAGGCTGCAGGATCGGAGCAAGCTGCATCAGATATCGAACATATTCGTGGCCGCGAAGTCATCCGAGCCCTGAGCGAGTGTCTCGGCACAGAGGTGTCTTCGACGGCAAGTCTCACATCTCTTGGTGTCGACTCGCTACGAGCAATCAAGCTAGCTTCGGTCTTGCGTGGACTTGGCTTCGATATCGGGGTGGCTGACATCCTGAAGGCGCGGACAGTTTCTGATCTCATTGCTCGAGCCAAGCGGTCACAGTCTGCAACTCCTGCGCCTCAAGGGGAGCCGGCTTCACTGTTGCCTTTCAAGGACACTGTCATCCGCGAAAATGATGCCCTCAAGGTCATGCAAGACGATATTGTGGAGATATCCCGATGCACGCCGGTGCAGTCAGCAATGCTGACGGCGGAATACTCCCATCCAGGAGCGTACCATAATGAGATGGAATTTGAAGTGGATGTCGAGATTCCTGTTCACGAGCTCGTCAATGGTCTCGAAGTTATTTGTGATTCTAATGAGATCCTGCGAACTTGTTTTGTCTCATGGGAGGGCAGCCCCGTCGCCGTCCTCCTGAGCACTCACCTGCAGGACACGATACGAATTGCTTCACGAGAGGAAGCTCCTCAATTCGACTCGCGAGTCACTTGGCTCAACCCTTTAAGAGCTGTTATTATCCCTTCGTATCAACTAGAGAAGACGAGGATCATCATCAACGCACATCATGCAATCTATGATGGTTGGTCGATAGATGCCATGCTCACGGATCTTTGGCATTTCATTAAACACAATGAAATACCCTCTCGTCCTCAATTTCGCCAGATCCTTCAGCCTCAGGCTTCGAGTCGCCCAGATGTCCAAGAGCTGGATAAGAGATTTTGGGCTGACCACCTCGCGACCTGGAAGAGAAAGCCATTTCCCGTACTCATCGAAGCTCCCGAAAGCAATGATGAGCCACTATATGTGAGACACCATTTTGAATTAACGAGAGCATCGATCAAAGAAGCGACCGGTCGTGTCGGATGCAGTGTTTCGGCTCTTTTCCTCGCCGCCCTCTCCCTTACCTGGAAGGGTATCCTCGGTTCTGACGACATTGTCATCGGCACCACCACGTCCGGGAGAGCATTGCCCATCGCTCGAATCGAAGATATTATTGGTCCATGTATCGCCACGCTCCCGCTTCGCACTCAATTCCAGAACATTGAGACTTCGGACCAGCTGGTCAAGTACATTGACAACATGTCAAAGAGTCTCATTGAGCACTCGGCACTGTCATTGCAGGAAATCCGGAAGATAGCTGGATTGCAGGCTTTCGAACCTATCTACGATGTTCTCTTCACCTTTCAGGAGTCCTTGTTCTCTCACGAGGTGAAGGATGGTCCTTTCACTTCAGTCAGGCATCTAGATAGGCTCGAGACCAAGCTCCTGATCGAAGTCGAGCCAACAAGTTCTGGGTTCTCTCTCCAAGCCACATATCACACCGATGTGATTAATGAAAGCATTGCCATCCAAGTCTTGCATCAGCTTGAAGCCTGCCTAAAAAGCATAATCTCGCACGACACGAGTTCCTTAGCTGCTGTGCCCGGTACAGAACCTCACTCTCTCTCGGTTTACAACGAACGTGTTCCGGAGCCTTCACATGCTCTTGATCTTGCCGCTGGCTTTGAGTCAGTTGCTGCGCAGTTCCCGGGTCGCGATGCCCTGGACTTCATGTCGGCTACCGATCATGGCAACACGAGAAACACTATCACCTATCGGGACCTCAACTCACAGGCGAACCAAATCGCCCGCTTTCTACAGGCACAAGGCGCACTGCGTGGATCCGTGGTCGGCATAATCATGGAAAAGTCTCCTCTGCTCTATGTCAGTATCCTCGGCATAGTCAAGGCTGGCTGCGCATACCTCCCTCTTCTTCCATCAACACCACCTTTACGTGTCCAGGAGATTATGGCACAAGCATCAGTCAGTCTCTGTCTAATCGACGTCGAAGATGCTCCTGCTACAAGCAAGACCACCACGACAACAAAGTGGCTCGTCCCGAAGCCGGAAGAAATTTATCTGTTTCCTGATTCAAATATAGGCATTGAACCTGATGGAGACCGTCTTGCCTACGTGATCTTCACCTCAGGTACTACAGGCAAGCCAAAGGGTGTGGCGGTTACCCAACGCAATATCACATGTAACGTTCACCACCTGATCGCCACATATCCTGTCGACAAAGCTCAACAAGGTCGCTTTCTTCAAGCCTGCTCACAAGCATTCGATGTCTCTGTTTTCGAAATATTCTTCTGCTGGCTGGCTGGCATGTGTCTCTGCAGCGGCACCAACGACACCCTCTTCGCAGACATTGAGCAGAGTTCTCGGTCGCTTGGCATCACTCACTTCAGTCTCACACCTACTGTGGCTACCATGATAGACCCTCACAACGTCCCTACAGCGCAATCCCTCGTCACTGCTGGTGAGCCCCTGACGAGGACGGTGCTTAACAAATGGGGTGATCTTCTGTGGCAGGGCTACGGTCCTTCTGAGACCACCAACATCTGCACCGTCAAGAGGATGAGAAAGAAGTACAACATCGAGCATCTTGGGCATTCTTTTCCCAATACCTCAACTTTTGTTCTGCAAGCACATGGTCAGAGTGTTCTGCCCTTTGGATGGGTTGGGGAGCTGTGTTTTGGAGGACACCAGGTTGCTGAGGGATACATGGGCGATGCTGCGTTGACCTCGGCCAAGTTCATCACTCACCCGAAATACGGTCGGCTTTACAGATCTGGCGACCTGGGAAGAATGCTCGCGGATGGATCTCTCGTCATCCTTGGCCGCATCGACACACAAGTTAAACTGCGAGGGCAGCGCATCGAAACAGCGGAGATTGACCATGTCCTTTCACTAAGTCAAGACATTCATTCTACCGCTACGCTCCTCATGGATATCGACAATGGTTCATCATCTCAGTTTCTCGTCTCGTTTGTCACCTTCTCGGCTACTCGAAATCATGGCGACCCTATGGTCCTCTCTTTCGAGCGTAGCACGCACTTTTCTCTTCTCGCGACCCTCAAAGCTCGACTGCCAACATACATGATACCCACATACTTAATACCGATTTCTTCCATACCTCAGACCTCGAGCGGGAAGTGTGATTCTCGTAGACTGAAGGAGATCTTCGCTGGGCTCTCCCAAGATCAGCTCCAGTTGTTTGCCCACTCACACGAAGACTCTTTGGACGATCAGGAGTGGCAGCCTCACGAGATAACCCTTCGAAATATCATCTCTGGCTCACTTGGTGTACCCGAGTCGGATATTGGGCGATGGACATCGCTGATTGGAGTTGGACTTGATTCAATTTCGGCGATCCGGGTTGCTCAGGCTCTGTCCGTCAACACAGAGACGAGAGTCTCAATCTCAACCCTCCTGCGGTATCCTTGCATTGCCCTTCTTGCAGATCATTTGAGGCATAGCAGACGAGAACTAATCTCTGAGGAGCCCCTCATCCGCGAGGAACTCTCAGAATCTGTCATTTCTCGGACCACCGGACAACCATACCCAGCGGTCAAAGTTCTGCCGTGTACACCACTTCAAGAGGGCATGTTGTCCCAGGGCCGCGAAAGCTATTACAATCGCGTCCTGCTACGTCTGCGGTCCTCTCCGGATAAAATCCGCCAGTGCTGGGCAGATGTCTGTGCCCGGCACGAAATCCTACGCACATGCTTCATGACTACCAATGACCGGAATGCACCATTAGTACAGGTTGTTCTCGAGGGCTGGACCATCCCTTGGCACTCATACGCCGTCCAGGAATTGTCGATGGTTGGAGTTGTGCAAGAGCATATGGCGACGCTTCCAGATCCTCTTGATTCAATGGTGCCCCCATTGTCATTGGCTTTGATAACGAAGCGTGGATCGAACTATCTATCATTTCTCTGCCATCACGCACTCTACGATGGCACGGCAATCAGTGTCTTATGGCGAGAGGTCGAAGCTCTCGCTCGCTCCGAGACACTTCCCCCCTCTGTCCCCTACGAGCCCTTCCTACGGGCGATGCGACAGATGCCCGAGGACTGGGTCCCATTTTGGACTGATCAACTTTGCGATAGACGAAATCGCCTCGTCTTCGCTGCTCAGTCTCGAGCAGCAGCCGCCCAGCAAGCCATACACACAGCGAGGTTCGAGCAACGCCTGGATGAGACGCAGAAGGCTCTTCAATCCGTCCAAGTCGGACTGCAGTCACTATGCCAAGCGGCATGGGCGACTGTACTTTGCATCATCAGTGGCTCTACGGACGTTGTCTTCGGTAACGTCATTAGTGGTCGCAACATCGATGTACCGGGCGTGGAGAGGCTGGTTGCGCCTTGCTTCAACACCATTCCCGTCAGAAGGACGCTGGATACACGTGTCCAGAACTTTCAGCTTCTTCAGGAGCTGCAGAATCTGAATCGAACTCTTCTTCCCTATCAGTTCTCCCCGCTGCGAGAAGTCTCAGGACTTGCAAAGTGTCGGCGACTGTTCGACACGGTTTTGATTGTTCAGCAACCCCTGGAAGAAATGGACGACATCATCTGGAATTTGGAAGAGGATGCTGGGGACATGGATGTTCCCCTTGTGTGCGAGGTAACGCCATGTCCTAATCTGAATTCTGTCGCGGTGAAGCTGTACTACGACATGAGTACACTCACCCAAGATGAGGCCACAGCCATATCGCATGAATTCACGCAGGCTGTGTCGCGGCTAATCAAGTCACCGTTTGCAGCGGTCTACTTTGAATCTGTGAACGGATTGAAACCGAGATCTGAGGTGGTTGACTCTTCCTATCATGATCCAGGGGTGGAAGGAGGTGACATCAACACCGAGACTCAAAATTGGAGTGAACTGGAGCTATCAGTCAGAGCCTGTCTTGCCACTTTGACAGATAATCCCCCCTCGTCAATTGGCAAGTCGACCAGTATATTCCGTCTCGGGATCGACAGTATAAGCGCTATTCAGCTTGCCAACATGCTGAGGGGCCGGGGTGTAGCGGTCACGAGCGCAGATGTGATGCAGAGTCCTACCTGCGAGAAGCTCGCGCAAATGATCTTTGCCAAGCCGACGCCTGCCAAAAAGGAACGCCCGGTATTTGACTCCGATGGCTTCCGCAAGTCGGTCTCGAAACAGATCTCGCGGGTTGTCCCTTCAAACATGCTTGTAGAAGCCGTTCTCCCGTGTACATCCCTGCAATGTGCCATGGCGACATCCTCTCTTACGGAAAGTGGCACATACATAAACTTGATCTCATTCAAGCTAAACGTCAACTTCCGGTTTGAAGATGTCGTTGCAGCGTGGGAAACCGTGTGCAGCCAACACCCCATGCTTAGGACAGCTCTGGTCCCTATCGAAGATATGAGGGCACCGTTTGCAATGGTTCGATATTCACCTGCAGCTTTCAAGGTGCCTGTCAAACAGGTTGAGCCTCGTGAGAGCGCAGACTCGCTTGGCCCCGAGTTAAGGACGCGAACTGCTGCGAGCCTGCTCAACAACCCATCTGTCCCCCCTTGGAATGTGACGATTGCAACTCAATTTGACTGCCAGTACATGCACCTCGTCATCCATCATGCCTTGTACGATGCAGTTACTTTGCGCGCCATTATGAGCGATCTTGCCAATGCGCTCAATGGGGGTCAGGTCCATGAGACACCTGCTCCAGAACACGGCCTGTCGGAGATGATGATCGATGATCATGAATTCAAGTCAAGAGCCGAAGCTTTCTGGACAGATTTGGTCCCCCACGCTGTTATAAACCGCTTTCCCGTCCTGACTCCCTTGCGTGAACCTGAGGGTGAACGAGGAGCAGCCGCATTAGCGTGTGGGATGCGGTTCTCTGAAGTCCTACAAAAGTGCAGAGATCGCGATGTCACTGTCCAAGCTTTGATCGAAGCAGCTTGGACTCGAGTATTGGCAGCATACACAGGCGAAGATTCTGTTGTGTTCGGCGTCACACTGTCCACTCGCGACACCGAGGCCACGAAGACAACGCCTCTACCATGTCTCACAACACTTCCCTTAATCATGAGAAATTTATCTTCAAACTCAGAGCTTCTTAAATCAACCTCGGCATATGATGCAAAACTTTCCGCATTCCGCCACTCCTCGCTTGGCGATGTCCAGCGTTGGCTCGGGCATCCTGCTTCAGCTGTGTTCGATACGCTCGTAACTTACCAAGGCCACCTTGAAACAGAAGACACTGCCGTGCCCTGGAGCATTATTGGCGATGTTGGCCTGGTGGAATATCCTGTGGCGCTAGAAGTCCAGCCATCATCAGACGACCAGCTGATTATATCTTTGAGCTACTCTACAGCTGTTGTTCCTACGAAGCAAGCGGACTACATCCTCAGACAATTCGATGCGACAATGTACGGACTGCTGCATCACTCCACGTCTGAGGACCATGCCTTGTTCCAAGCCAATCCATCCTTGTTCTCCGTGCTGCCAGCCGAGGTACCGGAGATCCCAACGGAGATTGCTTGTCTCCATGAATTCGTCGAGAGACAGGCCATGAGAACTCCTGACTCACCTGCTCTTGAATTCCACGCGACTGCAGAGAACGTGCCGAAGACGTGGACTTACAATCAACTCAACGAAATGGGAAACCGAGTTGCAGACACTCTGCGAGCTCTCGACCTTTCCGGGTCACTCATCGCGGTGCATTTCCACAAATGTCCGGAAGCCTATTTTGCGATTCTAGGCGCCCTCAAGGCAGGGTTTGCCTTTGTCGCGCTCGATCCATCCATGCCCAAAGCTCGCAAAGAGTTCATCATGATGGATTCCAACGCCTGCTGTCTGCTCGCAGCTGACTCCTCGGTTCCAGACTTTGACGTCAACGTGCCGTGCCAGATGATCAGTGCAGATAGCCTTAGCAATCCCGCCGCACTTGATATCAGATCGCTGCATCGGAAGATTGATCCTTCTCATACGTGCTACTGTCTGTATACATCTGGCACAACCGGTACGCCCAAAGGATGCGAAATCACCCACAAGAATGCCGTCCAGGCGATGATGGCCTTTCAGCATGTGTTCCGTGGCCGCTGGAGCGAAAAGTCACGCTGGCTGCAATTTGCCGCTCTTCACTTCGACGTCTCCATTTTAGAACAGTACTGGACTTGGTCAGTTGGCATGACGCTCGTTGTCACGCCGCGCGATGTGATCCTGGACGACCTGGCGGGAACTATATCTAGACTCGAGATCACACATCTTGATCTCACACCGAGTCTTGCTCGACTATTGAATCCGAATGATGTTCCGACTCTGTGGAATGGTGTTTTCATCACGGGAGGGGAGTCATTGAGACAAGAGATCCTTGATGCCTGGGGTCCAAAGGGCGTCATCTACAATGCCTACGGACCAACTGAGGCAACGATCGGTGTCACAACGCATTCCCAGGTGCCGCAGAATGGACGGCCGAGCAACATTGGTAAACAGTTCTTGAATGTTGGAACATACGTGTTCCAGCCTGGGACCGAGATCCCAGTGCTTCGAGGTGCCGTCGGCGAGCTCTGTATATCTGGCAAGCTCGTCGGGAAAGGGTACATTAATCGCACAGACACTACGCTGGAGCGGTTTCCCTGGCTGGAAACGTTCTCGGAGCGAGTGTATCGGACCGGTGATCTTGTTCGCCTCTTGCCTGATGGATGTTTTGACTTCCTCGGTCGAGCAGACGACCAGGTCAAGCTCCGTGGCCAGCGACTCGAGCTTGGCGAGATCGATCATGTCATCCGCAGAGCGATCCCTGAAATTGATGACTTGGCCACGATAGTTGTTACTCAGAAGTCCCCTGACAGGAGTGTCCTGGTCTGCTTCTTAAGCAACGGATCTGGAAAAGGACATGAGCTCCGTCCAGTGAAAAGCCGTCGTGGTCTTGATCAGCAGGCGAAGGCGGCTTGTCGCTCTCAGCTACCTACGTACATGATCCCTACATACTTCCTCGAAATGCCTTACATTCCTCTGTCGATCAACAACAAGGCCGAGCACAAGACTTTACGCCGTGTCTTCGAAGCTCTGTCTTCAGAGGAACTTATGGAACTTACTAGCTCGAGCGCTGTCTCGTTGAGCAATAGGGGTCAGGAGATCCTCGACAAGATCATTCAATCCTTCTCCGACTTCACTGGACTAGCTACTGGGCCTCTGTCCCCGGCTTCTTCTATCTTCGAGGCCGGCATTGACTCCATCAATGTCCTTCTATTCGTCGCTGCTCTGCGCCGGCGCAGCATCCAATGCTCTGCCGTAGTTGTCTTGCAGAACCCGGTCCTTGCTGATCTGGCCGAAGCACTTGCTGCGCGCACCCCTGCCGATACAGACTCGAATGTGCGCAAGGCGAAACTGGCCATCAAGGCCGCCTTGCACAGAAATCTGCAAACAGTTCGCAGTTCTTTGAGTCTACGACCGGATGAGATTGAGTATATTGCGCCATGCACACCTTTACAGGAGGGAATGGTGACGGCAGCGCTGGCAAGAAAATCCGGGAATGCCTACTTCGTATCCCTCGATCTTTGTCTTTCGCCATCAGTTGATCAAGCTAAGCTGCGCGCATCTTGGAGAGCTCTCATTCAACACCATCCCGTACTCAGGACAGTGTTCCTCCAGACGTCTGAGAGCTGCATCCAGGTGGCAACGTGCGAATCACCCATTGATTGGGTCGAGTGTGAATCAGATTCAGAGAGGGAGCATCGCAAACACGCGTGGTTCCAGAAAAACAAGCACAACCTCCTGAAGCCCATTCAGTTCACCCTGGTGCGCACATCCTACAAGGCTCTCCTGTGCATCGATATCTTTCATGGCATCTACGATGGAATCAGCCTGGATTGCATGCTTCAAGAGGTCAAGGCCATTTACCATAATACTTCTGCTCTCAGCAATGCTCCCTCGTTCATTGAGGCAGTGTGCCATGGACCTCTTTGGCAATTCGATCACTGCAAAGAGTTCTGGGTGGCTCATCTTGGAGACTGGCAGCCTTCTTCCAAGACCTGGACAGCAGATCAAGACTCGCAGGAAAGTCAGGATAGGGTGGTCGAGATGACCGGGGTTATCCCTCGTGATCTCATTGATGGTCTGCTAAGAAGATTCGGTGTTACTCACCAGTCGCTTCTTCTCGCCATTTGGACATCTGCACTCGCTCAAGTCTTCAACACCCTCTTTACCACCGGGCTCGTCATTGGTGGCAGATCCTTAGATCTTGCTGGAGTTGAAGACACTGTCGGACCATTGTTCAATACGCTTCCGTTCTTCGCAGGGTCCTGCAAGGGGCGGAGCTTGACTGACCTGGTCAATCATTGCCATCAGTTCTCTTCCGCGATCCTGGGTTTCCAACATGTACCACTTCGCCAGATTCAAAAGTGGTGTAGCTCTGGGCAGAATATCTTGGACAGCCTTTTCACAATCCAGCCGGAGACCATCGCTGATAGTGACCATGAGCTCTGGACAATCGAGGAGTCGACCGCGGCTGTGGACTACCCTCTAGCGTTGGAGGCAATAATCCAACAAAATGGCGACGTCCGGCTACATCTTGTTGGAGATGGCAATTTCATCACCAAGCAGACTTTGGGGCATATTCTCGAAAGAATTGGAAGCATCTCGGCTCTATTAATCCAGAGCCCGGAATCTCCATGGGCTGCAGATGCCATTGACGATACACACTACAAACAAACATCTATCAGCGCAGATAAGGTTCTGGCTACATCGACCGAGGGATTTATTTGGTCAGACACAGCAACAGTGATAAGGCAGAATCTCGCCAAGCTGGCACAGTGCAAGGTCGACACCATCGGGCCTTATACCTCTATGCTCGAGCTGGGCCTGGATAGCATCGATGTCCTCCGTCTTTCGAGCAGGCTGCGTGAGGATGGTATCACCATTGCGCCATCTACCCTCATGGGCTTTCCTACTATCGCAAGTCTCCTTCCAATGATAGATGATGAAGGGATTCGCTCCCAGGATAAGGGACTCCAGTCTGCTCGATTGGAACAACTTCAGCGTAAATTGTGGTCGGTCTTTTTAACCACCGACCGAGTATTCTCTGATGTTGAGTCCGTCCTGCCCACGACACCTTTGCAGGAGGGCCTGATCATGGCAATGGTAGGGTCAGACTTCAAACAGTATTTCAACCATGAGGTACTACGCCTGGATGACCAAGTTGACCTCGCTCAACTACATCGTGCATGGAACACTGTCGTCGAGTCGAATCCGATCCTGAGGACTGGCTTTGCTGAAGTTGCCGACGAGACCCTGGAGATTTCATACTGTCAATTAACGCGCGTCTTCAGGGAACTGGAAATCGAGCATTCCGAACTTCTGTCTCTCTCAGACTCGTTGCAGTTGTTCGAACGTGCCAAGGCATTAGCAAGACAGTCCAAAGGTTGGAGTGATATGTTCCAGGTCAGGTTTGCATCAGTAGGTCAAGACAAGTACATGGTCATTTCCATGGCCCATGCGTTATACGATGGATGGTCTCTCAGCCTGATGTATCACGATCTTTACAAGGCGTACAATGGCGATGTGATAGTTCGCCCATCACCTGAAAGCTACCTCGCTGGCGTCGTAGACCGAGATGAGATCGAGGCGGGTGCTTTCTGGGAGAGCTTTCTACATGGAGCAGACACAACAATCATGTGTCCCGATGCGCAATCGAACACATCATCAGCCGACGACGTTTGTTTCGAGGAGTCCGTCTCAGCCGTGAAGATGCTTGACATCACTCAGTTTTGCAAGGAGCAGGGCATCAGCTTGCAGGTCCTTTGCTACGCTTCTTGGGCAGCGGTGCTCGCTCGCCAAGCCGGTCAGCTTGATGTATCCTTCGGTGCCGTGCTTTCGGGGAGGGATTTTGAAGGGGCCGAGGAGCTCATGTTTCCTACCATGAACACAGTCGCTCAGCGATGCATTCTCAGCGGCACATGCGGCACATTCTTGTCGTACCTGGAGCAAAACATGAGGAACATCAGGCCGCATCAATCTTACCCCCTGCGCAAGGCCCTGTCTGCCGCGACAAGAGGCCAAACCTTGTTTGATAGCTTGTTCATGGTGCAAAAGAGCGTCAATGCTGATCAAGACATGGAGCAACCCATGTTTACCTCAGTCATGGGTGGCTCGGAAACCGAGTTCCCCATTTGTGCAGAGGCAGAGGTGGTTGGCGATCAGCTCATATGGCGCATCGCTTCGAAGAGCTCCTCGTACGAACCAGATCAAGTCGTGAAACTGCTGAACAGCCTTGACGCGGCTTTGACATATTTCCTTACTTCACTAGATCGTAACGTGGTGGACATCCATGGCGAGACAGCCTCCATCTGTGGACTCACCCCAGTCTTACTGCGGGGGACTGTCGGTGATGAGTCTGTTCCACGCAAGCAAGAGAGCGAAGAGACGGTCGAATGGTCGCCACGAGCCCGTGCTATTGCGGAAGTACTCAGCGCCGTCTCCCAGGTGCCTACAAGTGAAATCAAGATCTGGAACACGATATATCATCTGGGCATCGACTCCATCACCGCAATCAAGGTGTCATTGTTCCTGAGGAAGGGTGGCATCATGCTTCGACCCAGAGACTTGCTTCAAGCCTCGGACATTGCGGAGATGGCCAGGATTGCAGAGGAGCGCTCTAGTGTTGAGGAGACGCAGCAGGCTGAGAACCCGGCTGAGATATCGTCCTGGATACCACCGGCAGCAGTCAACATATCAGATGTACTTGCGCGTCACGATCTATCCGAGACAGACGTAGAAACCGTGCTGCCTGCCTTGCCTATGCAGGTGTATATGCTGCGCTCATGGCACTCTAATGGAGGCAGCATCTTCTTCCCTGAATTCCGCATCAGACTCCCGCCCGGCACCCCGTCCGACAAGGTCGAATGCGCTTGGAAAGCCCTACAGCAAGAGGCGCCTCTCCTCAGAACGGCTTTCTGTCTCATCGACGCAGAGCAGGATCCTCCCGTGATTCAGGTCATCCAGAAGAGTGGAACGACGAAGACTCGCAATACCTGGGCAGATTGCTGGGCCGAGACTGACGAGAACGGAGAGGTGACCCTGGTCCTCAAGATTCACCATGCTCTTTATGATGCGTTCAGCCTATCCTTCCTCGTACGGAGGCTCCTGAGTCTCTGCTCTGAACCGGCACTCTGTAGATCCCCTTCATCAGTTTCACCGTGGCTGAACCACGCAGCAAGATTAATGACAGAGGAGTGCCAAGCATCGAGACATAAGTTCTGGGTTAACTATCTCAGTGATGCCACTCAGGAGGCACGTCCTACTCCCACAAACGCTTCAGCCTTTTCAGCAACCAGGACATCATATATCGAGGCTGACGTCAATTGCTCCTCTGAGAAACTTCGACGAGTCGCAGCAACCTCGGGGACGACCGTGCAGGCGCTATTCCTCGCTGCATATGCAAGATCGATTGCTGTCAACGCGAACGGCGACGGCTGGGAGGGATCCATCGTAGTCGGGATGTACTTCGCCAACCGAGACGAGGCAGATGCTCTTCCTCGATGCTTCCCGACGCTCTGCATCATTCCCATCAAAGTCCAAGTCAGCTCGAAGCCTGATCTCGTGTCGTCTGCGCGAGCAATTCAGCAGGATCTCAACACCATCGGCAGCAGTCAAGGGATGGCAGAAGTCGGCCTCTGGGAGATCAAGCGCTGGACGGGGATCACTATCCATAGCGTCGTCAATTTCATCGCCAAGGGGACAACGGATGATGACGACACGGCAGTACAATGGCTTCCCGCCCGCGAGACGGAGGAAGAGGCGCAAACGAGGAACTTGGTCGCCTCACCAGAGGACACCTTCGGGAACTGGACCTCGGCGTCCATGGCAGAGGCATATCCGGTAAGTGTTCGAACCTCTGAAACTGTATGGAAAAGTCAGGTTTCCAACAGACTGACTAACAAACCCTCGTTACCAGGCAATTATTGAGATCGAGGCGTCACTCGACGAGGACAAGCTGACCGTGGGCGTGTTTGGACCTGATCCCCTGCTCACGCAGCATCAGGCCGTGGATAAGGTGCAGAGAATCACTTCTACTCTCTTGAACGGACTTCTGTAGATGAGAATTTCACTTTCCTTTTTTCACACATACACAAGATTCATAGTACGTAGTTGCAGGGGAAGAAAAATGCATGTGCTTTCGTATTTCCCTCTCTCTCTCTCTCTCTCTCTCTCTCTTTCTCTCTCTTTCTCTCTCTCTCTCTCCTCAGGGCTTCTAAATTGTCCAGAGAACATGAAAACGCCGATATGCTTGGAATCGTGCCTCAAAAGATAATGCTCAACAAGCCCTAACTCACAGGCCATCACATCCTTCCAGAACTCAGACTATGTGAGACGTGCGAGCGCCTTTCGTTTATGGACTTGGAAAAAAGAAAGACACACAGAGAAAATAATAACGCCCTCACGCCTTGAAATGCGATGCTTTGGTAGACACCTCGTCTCTTCGTCAGCTCCTTCGCGTCATATAGTCGCGTTTGGACAAAATCAGACTGAGTAGCCCATCATGGATCGATCAGGGAACAGGATGATGTTGGATAGACGGACAACTTCTGCCTCGGCGTGGGATGAAGAAGATGAGCTCGACTGGCTTTTCGTCTCGGCAATGTCTGTGTCCATCTCGTCCTCTTTCGCTTCCTCGTCCTTGGCATCCTTCCCCTTGGGCTTGTCACTGGGAGGAGGAGGCGGTGGCGGTGTTCCAGCCCTGGTGCTGGCGGTTTCCCACGGTGCGAGGCCCATGGCCTGAAGACCAGCGACGCCGCCGACCTCAGCAATGTCCTTCTCGGTGATGCGGAATTCCGACTCTTTGTCCTCGACGATGAGGCTGCGGACGGAAGAGTCGAAATCCGGACCAGGATGGCCTCTCTGGAAGGCTCGTCGTTGACGGGCGAGGTACAGGGCGTTGGTCTGGGTCAAGGGCGCGGCGGGGATGTAGACGAGCATGCTGATGTCGTCGATGCTGCTCGGGGTCTTCAGGCCAGGGTTGTTGCTGGAGATGTGGTAGGGCAGGTCGGGATGCCAGAAGATGTAGTCACCGGGCTGCAGGGTCGGCAGGGTGATCATGCTGCTGCGGAGGTAGAGGTGAGGATGCCAGTTCTCGGTGATGCGCTGGGCGTGGCCAGGCACGGCTCCGTGGATGATGGTGTCGGGATCTCTCTCGAGCTTCCAGTTGTCGGGAGCGAGGTACGACTCCCAGGCAGGGCCGGAGCGTGTCTGGGGCATAGGGGTCTTGGGGCTGAAGAACGGCCTCAGCAGGTAGTAAGCGGTGGCGAGCTTGGGCGATGGAAGCAGGCGGATCATGCCGGGCTCGATGGTGGACAGGGCGAGCACACCTTGGAACATGCGGAAGATGGTGCAGGCGGCGTAGCCGTTGTAGAGGTCAGTGGTCGAGGAGACGCGGCTGGTGCACTCCCACGGATCATAGTCCTCCCACTGACCATGGAAGACCCTGTTGTACGTGCCGCCTCGCTGGTACCCGTCGGGTTCCCATCTCTCGAGGGAGCCGTTGTCGACCTGGGCGATGATGCCAGCCGAGGACTGAAGCTGCGTGATCCAGTCATCAGCCGACTGCGGTGGCGGTGGTGCCGGGGCAGACTGCAGGCCCTGGGTCGTCTGGTCGGATCCGCCGTGGATGCGGATACGATCGACGTAAGTGATGGGCAGTTTGCTGGCGAGGCGATCCTCGGGGTTCGTCTCCCACAGACTCATCATGTACTTCTGGGCGCGAAGCACGTTGGGGTTCGCACGCGACAGGACCTGGGCCGGCGTCCAGAAGAAATCGTAGCACGTGGGATCCTGCTCGAGAGGCTTGATGCCGTGTCGCTCCTCCAGGTAGTTGACCGTCTTGTGGACCAGGTTGTCGGCGTCGTTCTTGGGCATGACCTTGCGCACGACACCGACTCCGTACCGTCGGAGGTCGCGGCCGAAGCGGCTGTTCTGGGCGGCATCTTCAATGTCGGAGAACTCTATGGACGGGATGAGGTGGGCGCCCAGGCCCTCGATATGCTCGACCTCTGCACGCAGGGCGCGGATGATGCGCTTCCAGCTCGCCTCGAGCTCGGCTTCGTGGCCCTTGATGAGGTTGCGCTTGATGCGCGCAAAGCGGGAGGGCAACGGGACCGGATCGGGACCCCAGAAGGACAGGACCGGCGGCTCTGCATCGGCCATGGCTGTCGCTGTCGCTGTCTGAGACCGAGGCATGGTCGTCGCCGTCGCCGTCGCCGTCGCTGTTGCTGTCGCTGAAGGCATCGCGCCACCACTGGTGGAGGAAGAGTAGGAAGCTGCACCGCGAGTGTGTCTGGCTCTGGTTGCAGGGCGGGAGCGCGAGGAAGAGGCGCTGGGTGATGAGGCCGAAGGCGAACGATGCGCCGGCAGCGGAGGAGAAGCAGAAGCGGACTTGAGCAAAGCGCCAGCAGTAGATGTGGTGCTGGTGGTGGTGGAAGAAGCAGAAGAAGCCGCCAGACTGGCTTGCGAGGCCAGCGACGACACACTCGAAGCGGAAGAGGAGGCAGAGGGAGTAGGCGTCGGCCGGGGTCGCGTAGCCTTGGTGACGCGACCGGTCTGGGTGAGACGATGTGGCGGCCTGGAGGATCTTGAGGCTGTCGTCGTGGATGATGAGGGTGTGGACGACGAAGACGAAGACAATAAAGAAGAAGAAGAAGAAGAAACGGAACCACCGCAACCAGAAACAGAAACAGAGCCAGATCCAGATCCAGAAGAACCAGCGGAAGGATTACCAGCATTGGCAGCATGAATACCAGAATTGCCGTTTATGCTGGCTGTTCCTACTCCTCCTCCTCCTCCTCCTCTGCCCTGGAGGGCCGCTGTTCCGGCATCCAATCGGACGCTGGACCCTGTCATCGTAAGTGACGATCCCCCTCCATGTCCTAGTCCAAGTCCAAGGCCAGATCCAGGTCCAGGTCCAGGTCCAAGCACACCTCCAAGTATGACACCCTCCGCTGCCAACCCTCCCAGTGGCGGTGGTCCTCCTCCACCCACAGCCGCGACTCCACCACTATCTCCGGAGTCTGGTAGCAGCAACGTCTGTGCCTGGGTCTGCTGGGTCTGTAGTGGTTGCGTTTGCTTCGCAGTCGCTTGTTGTGTCCGGTTTGCGCCAGCTGCAAGTCCCCTGACGCGGTCCAGCATGGGTACAGGGTCTTCATCGCCACCAGCAGGGTGAGGAGCCATGGCGACGGATGGGGTCGCCATGATGGGGAAGACGGTGGCTATGAGAGAGAAAGATGGAAAGGAAGTGAAGTGAAGCGAGTCAATGATTCAGATGATGGATGCTGTTTTTTCCCTCCTCGGTGAAGACGTATGTGATGACAGGTGAGTTGCGCTGAGGCGGTGGGTGCTTCAGCGTGTGTGTACGTGTGTGTGGTGCTGGAGTGATGGGATAGGGTTGTGTGTAGGGATATAAGAAAGACACAGTGAGAATAAAAGAACACAACGCACCAGACAGATGCAGAGACGAAAGACACGGGAAAGTAGAAAAAGGGGAAGGGGTTGAAATGTCCAAAGACAAATAAATAGCTGGGAAGAGAGATGTACCTGCTGCGAATAGCCTCGTCTCTTGTCGTTTTGCTGAGGTCTGAGTCTGATATGATCAACGATTGCTGTTGCGGTCGTCGTCGTTCTTCACATCCAGTATTGATCGTCGTTGGTTATCAGAACGCGATCCCATCTCTCTGTCGTCGTAGCTGGAATAACTTATGCCGTCTTTTTCTTTTTCTTTCTTTTTCTTTTTGTCACTCTTGAAGCTCTTCCCTCTTCCTCCTTTTGTCTCTTTCTGTACGATGATCCTCTCTATTGTCTCTGGATGCCGGTACGTTGCCTTGCGGTACTGTTGAAGTTGCTGAGCTGCTATTGTCTGGATGACACGGAAATCCTGCTTCGAACTGAAATGCGATGATGAATTTGGCTGGGTCTGCCTAGTCGCAGTCACAACAGAAAATGTTGATACGATGCTGCAAACCGTTGGAAGGCAATGTAGAGGACCTCTGCTCCTTACATATACCCTGCCTGACAAGGAGAGCCACTTCGGAACACGGGACCAGATCTCCTCAGGGCAAGTGAGCAGCAGTGACAGGGGAATATATACGGAAGCAATAAGATTGACCGGGGTGTGTGAAGTGCGATGCAACAGAGTGAGAGAGTGAGAAGAGAAGAGAGAGATAGCCTAGCCCATACGAGGTGTCCAAATCCCAATGGGAGAGACACTGAACCTACGGGATAAGTGAGAAAGGGAGCCGCAAAGAACCGAGTCAGAGCGGGAGTAGATACGGGAAAAAAGGACGAGATAAAGAAAAACGCAGAATTTAGAAACAGCAGTGGAAAAAGGCAGAAGTAATACTATGATATCTACGGAAGTACGGTTGCATACACAATCTGCCTCGTCGACAGACACTCCCCCCCGTGGCTTGCCTGGCCTGGGTCCTACTCAACTCTACTCTACGGTTGACCTGTGTCTTCTCTGCCTGTCATTCAAACCCAGACGCCCCCCCTTGGCAAATAAAGAGAGAGAGACAAAAGGAATATTTCTAAAAGAGTCCAGTAGGTCCGCAAAGGCGCAACCTTTTTGCTAAGGCTGCTGTTCTGTCCGCAGACCCGATGAAGGGGGACCAATTAAGTGAAAGTATGGAGACATTTCTTTCTTCTTTTTTTCCCTTCTCCTGCTGCTCTTCGATCTTGGGTCTGCCCAGACATGTACCTCTCTACTTTAGGCAAAAAAGGTGCCCGCAGTGAAAAGCGGCAGCCTGGCCTTGCTGTGACCTGGCTCTCGCCTCAGCTGGCTGGTCTGGGGCCTGTGCTGGTGTTTTTGCTTGGGTGTTGTTCCTCCCGGGGGTGTGGGCGGCGTTCGGTACGCTGTGCACATTGTTCCGGGAGAAACGTACAGGTCATGGTTGTGGAAACATGGAGCTCATTTTGTCGATTTCAGCTAGTCACTGGTCAAGTTGGGCTTTTGTTGTGTTGCGAGACTCTGACGGCACGGAGTGTGCGTCTGTGTGGCCGCTGTCTTAGCAGTACAAGTCGTAGTAGTAGGAGGAGGAGGAGTTGGAAAGACTTACACGTACAGGTACATCAGCTAAAGTACATGTTTCATTATTGTCCATCACTCTGGCCGGGTTCCCGTGGGTTGCTTCTCTCTGCCATCTAGACCGTTGACAACCTAAAAGACTTCTGTCATCAGCCAGCGGATGAGGCAACGGACCAGACCTAGTCAACACTGTCGTATACAGTACCTTCTACTGCATCTCCTCCTCCAATTCAGTGCTTCTTGTCTCCCTCACGTCTTTTCGTCTTCTAAAGACACCAGCACCAACATCGTCAGCGCCAACAAACAAGTCCACACAACCAACCAACCCCTGTCCAAGCAATAAAGCTGCCCGGCCCTCAACTCCGCCAAGCGTTTGGTCCCTGCCCTGCCGCCCCGAAGTCCCGGCTCCTCTCCACACACACACACACACACACACACCATAAGTCACTGACACTGTCACGCGGGTTTGGCTTCTTCTCTGCCATTTGTCTTGAGATCAGAGCCTCCTACTTCTAGTAACGTGCCATCGCTTGTTGCCCTTAACCATGACCTCTCGGCCTGTCCTTCGCCGAAGTAGTCTCCGCCGGGGGTTAATGATTATCCACCCCCCGCTGCGTCACTCGCATACAGATCAAGTTTAGAGCACGTACACATACGTCCTACTACGAGTACTACTGCACTGCACTACACACACACATGCGCATGTACATAATGCCGAGTTGCGATAGTGGGGGTACAGTCCCTTGTCTCTTCTCTTTACTCTCTTTTTCCCTTTTTCTCGGGCTATTTCTCGTCTGCCTGGCCACTCGTCTGACCCTGAAACCTGGACGAACATGTGAAGCTATCTCCAACATGCAGCCCCCTAAATGTAGTAGTAGACGAGCCTGATACCAGATCGGTGTAAAGTCTTCAAGCCCTATTACGGCTCGCGAACCGACCAACGATCCAGTCCCGGCCGTGGGACCTCCAACTCCTCCTGCTCCTGATGATGAGCATACGGCCATACGTGCATACCCACAGGTGCAGCAACCCCCAGCCAGGCTTGCAACTTCACTTAAGCTCATCAAGCACATGACACAAACCCCTTCTTCCCTTTCTTTCTATTCACCCTCGGCTTGATCACACAATTCCGCTTCCACTCACAATGTAAATGTGCCTGCTGCTCGTCATTTCTCGTGGCCACCGGGACACGCTCCCTCAACCCAAGCGCGCCACCCCAGCTTGGACACATGCCCTCCCCTGATACGGTTTTACACGATCCATCCTAATCATAAACGCTGGGGTGCCTCGTGCGTTGGAGGCCGATTAGGTAAGGATTAGCGCGTCTCCAGTTCTGGCGGCTCGACGGGCCAGCTCTCCCATGTTTCCCCTCTCTTACTCTCTTACAGTTACAAACTAGGTAGTTATAATAATACAATTATACCAACTTAGCACACACATACCTGGACGGCCCCAGACAGACCCTTTTTCAACCGAAACTTGGCCGCCTCTGGGGGATATGGGGATCATGTCCTCGACTGTGCTGCGTATTCCGAGACATCTTGGGGAGAAGGGGATCAAAATCATAGTCTAGTATGTGTGTATGTACTGGCAAAGCACAAGGGCAACGCGCACGAGCCATCCTTTGCATCCCCCTCCTTTCCACACACACAAAATGGAACAAATAGGGCCTTCTTTTCGGCGCGCGCACTCGCAACCCATTGGCAAATTCCCCGTCAGGTAACTATGCCTCGCTTCCACGGTTCTGGGTGTCCAGTCATGTGCGAGAATGGGAAATTGTGGTCGACAGACGATTAGACCCAAGCGAGATCCAATGTATTCCAGAAACGGGGGGGCTTCATGCGTCGCGGAGACACTGTCCCGTGAGCCCCGGTGTTGCATCCGCAAAATACATGTATAACTAAAGGGCATGTTTGATTGAATGAATAGGAAGCTAATCGTGCCTAATACAACTAAACCAAAACGCAAAGACCGTCCGGCCGGCGAAGATGATTCAGATGGATCTGGAGTAGTAGGCCGTGACAGGGAACCCTAGACTTGGAACCCTTGACTGGGAACCCTTGACTTGGAACTCCTGGTGACTCGAGAGTGAATCTCGTCTCGGTTTAGCTTTCACGATAGCCGTGGTGCCGCATCATTCGCCTTTCTCCAGCTTAGATTGAGGGGCCTCCAGCGCGAGCTGACATGGATGTCACTGTGTCAAGCCTCTCTGTCTCTGTGCCGTCATGAATGTAGCTACCAATGAGGAACAATGGAAATGTCACCATTCGCAGCTCATCAGGAGAGATTGCAGATCGTTTTGTCTCGAACTTACAGCCAGCCAGCCAGTCACCCTACCCAGGGAACCTACCATGCGTCTTTCAAGAGACTTGGACCGACACACAGTCACAGACCTTCCCGTCTCATTGTTTGCCACACACCACTTCAGGGGGTGTGTCAACGCGCCTCCGACGGCTCCGTCAACGTTGAAATGCCGCCCCGAGTTTTGTCATTTTATTCGATGATCTCTTTCCCTCCAAATAAAACTCTTTCTTTCTTCTTTTTCGTCTTTTTTTTTTTGCCACTCGGCATCTAGACAATGCATCGTCCTTGCTGATGGTTGAACATCTGCCGAACAAAAGTCGTTCGCAATCTTCCCACAGTATGACCACTCTGGTCCTGCGGCTTAATGCTCCGACATGATGGACCAGGGGGGGCCGAGGCGACAGGGGAGGGAGGGCTGTTGTGCAGTCAGTCGTCGCCAGAAGGACGCCAAATCGCTCTTCAAGTAAAGCCGTAGCTTATGGGATGCCCGGGCTTCTGCTCTCAGTCACAAGAGCTGGCTAGACTCAAGGCGCTCATCTCTCACATGCCATGAATCCTGCCTGGTCCGCCCGAATCTATCTTCCCATATGTACGTAGCACGTAGTGCACACCATCTGGGCCAACGGAATGTTCGGCCCCGAGCAGATTGGGATGCCAGAGGCTGCTTCTTCGCCAATGGCATCTTCCGATAGATACATGAATCAAGCGATGAGACACACACTATATCTTCATTCGCTATTTTATTCCCTTCTGGAAGAGAAAACCCAGATCCCCAACCTGGCCAATACCTGAGCACTGTTAAGTTCGATAAAGCCCGTGTACTGAGCAGTACTAGGAAGCGCGTTTCCCCTCCTAACTTCTGACTTTCCTATTTCGCATCTATGACAGGTCTCGTCTTAAGAATACATCCAGAAAGACAGAGAAGAAAAATAATAAATTTGCTCAAAAAAGATCTTCCATCAATCAATCTAAGTCAAACCTCGCCAGGGCCAACCAGCCCAGGAGTGTTGCCCGCGCTTAGATCAGCCGGAGAATAGAGAAAACGAAAAAGCTTGGATATCGTAATATGGTTAATGCCAGGTTACTTTGGCATAGGGAACGCATATTTCTTTTTAGTCACAGATCTTCTCGGTTCGCTTCGTCGAGATTAAATCCCCTCCCTGTTCCCTTCAAAGAAACTGATCATATCATAATTTGGCTGGTTACTGTGAGACTTGCTACGTTCAACTACCCTATATGCCTGGGCCACCATGATACGGCAACTTTGCATAGCTTTGCACAATAAATTGCGAAATAAAGTCAGTGTCACATTTACAAAGGACACTTTGGATATTCCATAGAGATATTGATTTGTTATGAAGGTATAAAGGGGAAAAAATAAACAAAAGGTATTGTGGAATGATCATGAACCTGCAAGCCCCGTCAGAGTAACCTGGCAAAAGCTGATACTTCTGTTTCTCCCGATCTCGTAGCCTCTTGCTGGCTAACACGAGTAGCGTGTGTTAAATTTGCACACCAAACTCCATCCAAGACCATCATATATAGTATATATCTATGTATAGACTATATAACATATCAAGGTAGATCATTGCTCACAGACGGGGCTTGGTATCAGGCTTCCAGCCCTCGTCCATGGCGATCAGCTCAGCGGCACGCTCACCAATGGCCAAGACGGTGATCATGGGGTTGATCGACGGCATGTCGGGGAAGACACCGGCGTCGGCGATGCGCAGCTTCTTGATGCCACGGACCTTGAGCTGAGGATCGACAACAGCGAGGTCATCCTTGGTCACGTCGCCCATCTTGGTCGTGCCGGCAGGGTGGTAGACGGTGTGGGCGGCGCGACGAGCGTACTCGCTGATCTGCTCATCGGTTTGGCACTTGGGTCCAGGAGCCACCTCCTCCTTGAGCCAGTCCTTGAAGGGGCTCGTCTGGGCAATCTTACGGGCGGCACGGATTCCGGCAACGAGGATACGGGCATCGTACCCCTCTGGGTCGGTGAAGTAGCGGAAGTCAAGGGCCGGCTTGACGGACGGGTCGGCAGAGGTGAGGTAGATCTTGCCGCGAGAGCGGGAACGGGGGATGTTGGGGGTCATGCAGAAGGCGTACTGCTCGCGGACGACAGGGTAGCCCAGGCGCTCGGTGTTGAGCGTGAAGGGGATCTGGTAGCAGTGCATCATGATGTCGGCCGCCTCGCCGTCGTCACCGTACTTGTTCTTGACATCGGCGCGCAGGAACACACCTGCGTCAGAGTCCATGGTGGTCTGGTTCGCGGGGACAGGCTTGTTCAGCTCCCACATGATGATGGTCTCCGGGTGATCCTGGAGGTTCTCGCCGACACCAGGGATGTCCTTGACGACGGGAATGCCGAGAGCCTCGAGCTCGCGACGAGGGCCAAGACCAGAATGGAGCATGAGCTTGGGGGTGTCGACAGCACCAGCGCAGAGGATGATCTCCTTGCCGGGCTTGAGCGTCACCTTCTGGCCGGACTTGAGAGTGACGTTGACGGCAGAAGCCACGTCGTTCTCCACGACGAGCTTGGAAACCCAGGCCTCGGTGAGAACGGTCAGGTTGGGACGACGGTCTTCACCACTGAAGATGGGGTGGATGTAAGCGACGGATGCGCTGCTGCGGCGGTGGGTGTCGGGGTTGTACGAGACGGAGAAGAAGCCAGCTCCCTCCTTGAGGTGGCCGGTCTTTGCGATCTCAGCGTTGAAGTCGGGGATGACGGGGATGCCCATGGCGTCGGAGCAGGACAGGACCCAGTCCTTGCAGAGTTGGTTCCGGTGACGAGCGTGGACAGGCTGGAAGGTGTTCTTGAGGTTGTCGACGTTGCGCATGACCTGGTCCCAGCTCCAACCATCGCAGCCCATGGCGACCCATCGGTCCATGTCCTGCTTGAAGGGACGGAACGAGATGAGGGTGTTGTGCGAGGAGCAGCCACCGAGGACCTTGGCCCGCGAGTGACGGATGTTGCTGTTGCCCATGGGCTGCTCGGTGGTGCCGTAGTCGTAGTCGAGATCACCGCCGAGGAGGGAGAGCCACTGGCGTAGGTCGAGCACATGGCCGAGGTCGAGATCGTTGGGACCGGCCTCGATCATGAGCACCTTGCGCTCAGGGAGGTAGGCGCTGAGACGGGCAGCGAGCACGCAGCCAGCCGTGCCACCACCGACGATGATGTAGTCGTAGGCGGTGGCCGCATCGGAGGGGAGGGTCTGCGTGGCCATGGTGTTGCGTTGCTAATCACACGAGTTGAAGTATTTTGTCCCTCTTTCTTTCTTCTTACAATCTTTCACCGTACTTTTCTTCTTCAATCAGCATCAAGGAACAGCGCAAAGAATCGATGATAAGTCTTGGAAATGATTGGACGTGAATGATACAAAACGCGATAAGGAGGGTTTGAAGATGATGTTTTCGAAGCCAGATCAATCGCGAAGGTCAATGGGGTCAGAATTGGTGATAAGAAAAAAATCCTTTGAAAACCTCACGCGACACAACAGGCAACATCTCCCTTCAAATCCAAAAGCGTAATCATTGACGAAGCTTGACAGAAGGAGGGGTTGCTTTTGGACAGCTCGAAGGCTAGGCAGACTCAAAGCTACAGACAGAGAGGAGAGCTTGCAGCTTGGGACTCACCTTGGTAGAATAATGTACGGATACTGTCTGTAGAATAGGGTACTGTTATCACCAGCAAGTGGGAAAAGCGGCGCAGCGAGCAATGGAGGGTTTCGAAAAGTGAGGCTGTACGTAGAGATAGGGAAAAAAAAAGAAGAAATCTTGGAAGATTCAGAAACGCCAGAAGTTCACGCAATGGTGCTTATGACGACGACTGACAAGAAACGACGGCCCCAGACGGATGGAGCAAGCCTAGAGAGACCAGAGGGAAGAAAAATGGCTAGACTCGTTTTAGAGCTTTCTACAAAGTCGCAAAGTCGTGCATTCTCACCTTGTCGTGTTTGACCGAACGGTGGCTGGGCGTGGTGCTGCTTAGCTTCACGAGTCAAGGTCAAAGGCCACCAAGCATGGGTCCGTCGGTATCGAAGCCAAGCCTAAGACGGCTTCATGTGGGGAGGTGCTTCGAGGCTGGCTTGAACTCTGAAGGCGGGATGACCTGGGATACACGCATGCAAACGAACGCCGCAGTGTCTTCGTACCGTACAGACGGATTGATGAACCCAATGGTCAACGGATAAAGCGGGCGCGAATGGCATCCCTCAGCAGGTTGTCGCTAGGATGAACCTTTTTCATTTATCAGCTGGCATCGCGTGGCTTGGGGGTCTGGACACGGCTCAGGGCCAGCCGAGGCGGAAAGAGAGATAATAGTCGAGATAGTGAAGCGAGGAAGGACTTGGCCGAAAGATAGATAGCCGAGTGAGAGAATGCATGCCCGTAGTTGGGTCGGCACTCTTTCTCACGGCTTGTTTGGATGCTCATGAGGAGATTCAAATGCAGATAAGATAGATGATGGAGAGATTATCATTCCTGAGAACCCGAACCCTGATACCACTCATGCACGGCATTCGTTTACGACTTCCAGTACTCTAATTTTGATGCTCACTTGAACTGCTGATTCTCTTCCTTCAAAGTTGGTTAATTGACGGACGAAACTTTGGTAATTTTCTCCTGCCAAGAAGGTACTACGAGTTTTACTTCCATGAACCAAATCAGCCCATCGTGCAGGTCGGCATCACCATCATGCACCCCAGGATTGAAGAAACACACACACACACACACACACACACACAGTGCGCCACACAGCTCTCGGCGGTGCCGGAGGAGCCGGGGGTGGTGGATGCGCCCCCCCAGTTCGTGAACGAATGGCCTGTGGTGGGTTTCCAATGGGGGGCAATCGGCGCAAAACACGGTCAAGAGGATTCGCAAAAGGCCGGCGGATGGCGGCACGGCACGGACAAGAACTGCGTGGATGTCCGATCACCTGAGCAAAAGAGTGTTACGTCGGTATCGTGTCGAGAAGAAATCGCCACATCCTTTAGCTACTACTGGCTAGGTAGCTGGCTGGCTGGCTGAATGGATATGCGGCTTGAAATGTGGACTGGGTTTCTGGGTGGTGCGCGCGCGGAGGAGGTTTTGTCTGGGTATGTCAAATGTCAGATGGATGATGGATGATGGGATGGATCATTCGTACATTAGTACTCCATAGTCGTCGTAGTTTCGTTGTAGTCATACGCTTGTCGATATTCAGGCAATCGATTGCATGGACCACAGCTTCACCTGCCGGGGGATGGAGAACAGAGGAGGGGGGCCTACCCTAGTCGTTTTCAGTCACAAGTCGTTATCTGCGTTTCTCTCAAATACTCGGTGAGGGATTCCGCCTCCACATGGTTGATTTGTCTGCTTGCTGCGCTTATCAACACCGTGTGCTCGTCCATCATTGTGTTATTCGGCATCGTACCATTTCTGCTTCTTCTGCTTCTTCTTCGATGGGCTGCGTGGCTTGCTGTAACAATCGGGCTCAGCCCATGCAATCAGTGCATCACTGGCAAAGGTACCTCTTGAGGTAACATGGAATAGCATCTGTACCACTTGGCGGTATGTAACAGTCCAGGGCCAGCACAGTATAAATCATTTCTTATTCGCACTGGTTCAGTCCCACTGACGGTGATCGCTGTCGTCCCACTTTCGGTCCTTTCCTTAGGTAGCTGTAATGTTGTAAGCAATCAATTATGGGGGTTTTCTTCTTCCTTTTTTTTGCCTCCTAAAAAATCCTCTTTGCCGTTTTTGACAGATGACGTCGACAAGCCAAGCCAGGCCAAGCTCGACTTTGTGCCATGGTCATGGGCAAGGATACGGACATGGATGTAAGAGAGTATGAGTGAGCTTTACGGCTACTTGTAGGGAGTACATAGGTAAAAGGTAGCTTAGCTTCATCATGAGGAGAGAGGAGACAAGGTTTGCGTAGCATTGCTGCCAGAACCAGCCACAGACGATACAGTACTAAGTTACTGTCAACCAAGACTCTCTGTTATATGGACAGACCCCAACCCTTGCACAGAGTCTGAAGCCTTCTACAGCCAAGATCTTGTTCTTTCTCAGGCTTCCTTCTCCTGCTTCCACGCCACCACTTCACACGAGTCATTGAAAGCTGCCATCGTCATTTCCCTCGTCTCCTCTTCTTGTGTCACTACAAGTAGTACTAACTTTGCTGAGATCCTCCCCGCTCAGATAAGGTCTTCAGATCGTCTGCACCCTCTTGGGTTAGGTGTGCCGCATCAAGCCAGCCCCTCCGTGGCGGCGTGCTACCTGAGTGAGCCCTTCTACCGGGTAGTGGTTTCCATCACCTGAATATTCATCTCTCAAATCCATCAACGGTTCAACTATCGTTGACAACCTACGATAAAAAGAACACCCGGTCCAGTATCTTCGTCAGAGTCTCGCCGTTGAAAAGGGAGAATGACTTTCAAATCATCCATCCACACCTTCTACGACGGCAGGCCACAGCCAGAATCCTCCTCCTCGACCGACACATTCACCTCCATCGATCCAGCCACCGCCAACCCTCTCGCTACCATCCACACAACCACGCGCCAGCAGCTTGACAAGGCTATCGCTTCCGCACAGTCTGCTTTCGCCCAGTGGTCGCAGACGCCGGCGCCTCGTCGGTCTGCCATCCTTCTGCGCGCGGCCGCCATCCTCCGCGAGCGCAACGATGCCCTCGCCCTGACGGAGACCCTTGATACCGGCAAGGCTTGGTCCGAGACCTCGACAGTCGACGTTGTCACCGGCGCCGATGTCCTCGAGTACTACGCTCACCTTGTCGGCGGCAGCCAGCCCGGTCAACACACCCGTCTGCGCTCCGACGCCTTCATCCTGACCACCCACGAACCTCTGGGTGTCTGTGCCGGCATCGGCGCCTGGAACTATCCCATTCAGATCGCCCTGTGGAAGTCCGCGCCGTGTCTCGCCGCTGGCAACTGCATGGTCTACAAGCCTAGCGAGGTCACCCCCCTGCACGCCAACACGCTCGCCGAGATCTACGTCGAGGCCGGTGTCCCCCCGGGCGTCTTCAACGTTGTCTACGGCGACGGCCCCAGCGTGGGTGTGCCTCTCGTTGCGCACCCCGGGATCGCCAAGGTCAGTTTCACGGGGCAGGTCAGCACGGGGAGCAAGGTCGCCTCGCAGGCTGCCAAGGACATGAAGGGCATCACCATGGAGCTTGGCGGCAAGAGCCCGTGCATTGTGCTCCCCGACGCCAACGTCGACGAGGCTGCCGACGTGGCCATGGTCGCCAACTTCTTCTCCACCGGGCAGGTCTGCACCAATGGCACCCGCGTCTTCGTTCCCGATACTCTCCTCGGCAGGGTCGAGGAGGCTCTCGTTCAGCGCTGCCGCGACGGCATCCGCATGGGTATGCCGCGCGACGACAAGACCAACTTCGGTCCCGTCGTCAGCAAGACGCACCAGCAGAAGGTCCTCGGCTACATCGAGCACGGTCGCAACGTCGACAAGGCCAAGGTTCTCTACGACGGCGCGTCGGATGCCCAGAAGAACCTGCCCACCAAGGACGGGTACTGGGTCCCTCCCGTCATCTTCACCAACTGCACAGACGACATGAAGGTCGCCAAGGAGGAGATCTTCGGCCCCGTCATGTGCATCCTGCCCTACAAGACCAGAGGCCTCTCCCAGGACGAGTGGCTCCCCGAGCTCATCCGCCGAGCCAACGACACGCAGATGGGCCTGGCCGCCGGCGTCGTCTCGACCGACGTCGGCCTCGCCCAGGATGTGCTCCGCCAGATCCACGCCGGCATCACGTGGGTCAACACCTGGGGCGAGTCACCGGCCGAGATGCCCGTGGGTGGCTGGAAGATGAGCGGCATTGGTCTCGAGAACGGTGAGGAGGGCATCAGAGCGTACATGAGGACCAAGAGCACGCTGGTGCAGCTCGGACGTGATGCGTGCAAGGGTGTTTTCGCCAAATTGTGAAGGAAGAATACAAATACTCAGTACAAAATGTAAAATGTAAAATGTAAAATGTAAAACTAAGCTCGTACTTTCTTTTCCCTTTTTATTGGCGTATCTACCTTTTCATCTTCTCTTCCCCTTGCCTCTCGAAGCCATGATCTGTTCCATATATCTAGACTCGATATCCAGAAACGTCAAACGCAGGACCCGGAATCTCACTTCAACCCCCCGCTCAGAAGAATACTCTGGCCAGTCAGGTAGCCCGTCCTACACAGCATGGTCACCACGTTGGCGACCTCTTCCGGCAGACCCAATCTTCCCACCGGGATGTTTCGCACGTCGCCAGGTGTGCCCACGAGGAACTCCTCGTTGGGGATCATGCCGGTATTGCCGATCATGGCCGGAGCGACGTCGTTGATGGTGATGCCGTCGGCGGCGTGCTTCAGGGCCAGGTTCTTCACCATGCCCATCAGGCCGGCCTTGGACGCCGCGTAGTGGCACCCGTTGATGCCTCCTCCGTAGCCGGCGATGCTGCCCATCAGGACGATGCGGCCCCATTTCCTCTCCGTCATGTGCGGCATCCCCAGCTTGCAGATGATAAAGGACGCGGTGAGGTTGACCCGCAGCGTGTACTCCCACTCGTCGATGCTGATGTCCTCGATCTTGGCGATGCGTTTCCCGTGCCCTGCGTTGGACACGATGATGTCCGGATGCTGCCCGTGCTCCGCCTTGATCTCGTCGAAGAGGCGCACCAGGTCTTCCGTTTTGCCGACGTCGATTTGGTGCGAAGAGAATTTGAGGTCGCTGGTCTTCCCCTCGTCTGCTGATGATGAACCTTGCAACTCCGTGATGAGCGTGTCAATGTTGCTTTTGTTGGACGAGTACGTCAGAGCGAGTGAGACCCCAAGTCGGTGAAGGTCTCTTGCGCAAGCTCTGCCGATTCTGTCAATAACAAAATCATGTTAGCTGTCTTTACTCGTTTCCTTTCAATAATTGTTCTTTTTCATGATTAAAAAAGAAAGGAGCCTGTCCTCTTACCCGCCAGAAGCACCTGTGATCAAGGCTAGCTTGCCCCGAAGCTCATCTACTGAAGTCATTTTCGCTGGCGAAGGTCGTCTGTCGTGCTTTGGAAGAGCTGTGAGATGATAGGTCTCAGGTCTCAGGTAGTGAGTGCGAGAGGATTGCGTACGAATTGAATACGTTCCGTTCTTCTGCTCGTCTTTGAACCTCTCAAACGAATCATCGTCTACTCTCTGTGATAAAGTGACTGAATGGAAAAAACACTAACCCAGCAGTCTCTGGAGATAGAGTGCCGTGGCGCAAAGAGCTTGAATTCCCCCGCATCAACCTATCTCCAACATCTCCACCATGCATCATCCGACTAGCAGTGTTGCGGTTAAGTGCCGTGGCTGTGAACCAGGGAGGCCATCAGTACTACTCCGTAATTTTCACGAAAGCCATGAGGCTGACGTCTGAATTAGCCGTGTGTTATTCCTTCACTCTGGGGGTGTTCATGCCAATGGGAAAACCTCACGTATTTGTGGCTTACAGCGACTCAACATCAACCTTTTCCCGGCTCTAGTCTCACAAAGCTCGAGGCAAATTCGAAATAAGATCCCAATGCAGTCAGTCTATTGATACTTAATAAATCGCGACTCTTCTTATTGGCCCTGCGCACAATCCGTCGCAGCTATGTAACCGAAAGTCAGGCCAGGTCCCAGAGTCGACCCAGCACCAGCATACGTCCTCCCCATGACACTGGCCGAGTTGTTACCAATTGCATAGAGCCCCGGGATATGCTCGTACTTCCCCGGGGCGACCTCCTTGACGGCCCTGGCCCTTTCGTCGGTGAGCACGCCTCCCTTGGTTCCCAGATCTCCAGGCCAGATCTTCAGAGCGTAGAACGGGCCCTTTTCGATCTTGCCGAGGCAGTGGTTCTTCTTGTAGTCGGGGTCTCCAATGTAAGCGTCGTACTGGTTGCTTCCGCGCTTGAAGTCCTCGTCGACGCCCTGCTCGGCGAACTTGTTGAACCGCTCGACCGTCGCTTCCAGGTTCTTCGCGTCGAGGTCGAGGGTCTTGGCGAGCTCGGCGATGGTGTTCTCCTTGTAGACGAAGCCCGAGTCCAGCGCATCCTGCGGGATCGGCTTGCCGGCAAGGAAGCGACCGGCGAGCAGGTATCGAGAGCGGTGCGTCGAGTCAATGATGATGTACGAAGGGATCGAGGGTGTCTTCTTGTGCGCTTCCCAGAGTGCGGTCCCCAGAGCGTTGTAGTTCTGCGATTCGTTGATGAAGCGCTGAGCCTTCTGGTTGACGATCATGGAGTGCGGCAGGCCTCGATCGTACAGACACCAGATCGCCACTTTACTCTTCGGGTCGACCACAGAGGCTCCCCACCAGGCAGAGTCCATCAGCGCGGTCGCAGCGCCTACCTTGACTGCTGCAGTGATGGCATCGCCTTGGTCGGTCGGGCAAGCAGACGTCCAGTCGGTGCTAATGTCAGGGGCCTGGTACTGCTTCCGCATCTCGGGGTTTTTGGCGAAGCCGCCAGCAGCGAGGATGACGCCTCTTGAGGCCTCTACCGACACGGGCCTGCCATCCTTCTCGATGTAGGCTCCCGTGACCCTGCCATTCTCAACCTTGAGCTCCTTCAAAGGGGCGTTCGTCCAGATGGTCGTGCCGCGCGTCACGTTGAGGTAGATGAGCTGGCTGATCATCGAGACGCCCAAGCACACGGGCTCGCCTCCCAGGAATCTCTGCGGGTAGAGCCTGGCGCCCCAGATCTTGGCGGCAGTCATCCTCCCATCCCAAGAGCAGCTTGCCCTCACGATCTTGGTGAGTTCATGGGTGTAGAGGGGCAGTGGTGCTCGAGCAGGGTTGATGTTGAGCTTGTGCCTCCATTCGCCAATCTGCTTGGAATCGAACATGTCCGCCTCGATGCTGCGGCCGCCCAGCTGCCAGCCAGGCTGGTGGGGGAAGTAGTCAGGGTAACCCGGGGTGAAGTGCCAGCGATATCCGTTGTTCTCCAGCCATTTCACCATCTCGGGCCCCGTCTCGAGGAACTTGATCTTGCGTTCGCGCGACGATGCCGGGCCGGCGTCACCGACAATGGCTTCCATGTACGTCAGGGCCTTCTCCACGCTGTCGCGCTTGTCGTTGTGAAGATGAGTGTTGGGGATCCAGCATCCGGACCCAGAGTAGCAGGATGTGCCGCCGATCTTGGAGCTCTTGTCGATGACCAGCGTGGTGAGCCCCAGTGATTTCGCCCTCAGCGCTGCTGTGAGTGCCGCACCTCCAGTGCCGACGATGAGAACGTCCGTCTTGACGACTCCGTCGCTGGAGATGGGTAACTGCGCTGCATTCTGCTCTGGCGTCTGCTTCAGTCGCCGTCTGCTCTTGGAGATGCGAGAAACAACCGCCGTGCCAACAGCCACCGCGGCGATACCACCGACGGCAATGGCAGCTTGTCTCTTCAATCTTGAAGCTCTTTGAGACATTGTGGTCTATGCTTTATAGCTTTAATAAGCCTTTGAGAAAACCCCCCCAAAAATCAGCGAGGTCGATTTTGGATTGTCGCGACGCAGTAGCTCAGGCTCTCAACACCTGCCGCAAGGGAGATGCAGCAAGACCCCTTTTTAAATAAAAGCATTTCGGGGTCCCGATTCTTTCATCGTAAATCCATTTCCACCTGCTTATCCGGCGGCTGCGTTCGCTGTCAGACGTCGTTGTGGAAGTTGAACTTCCTGTTCCCCGCAGAAGTAGCCGGTTATCGATCTCCGTCGTGAGGGCTGCGAGGGAACATGGATTTCCGCCAGGACTATCTTGCGCCTCCCCCGCATTAAATGGCTCCCGGATATAAGATTCTGGGAGAGGGCTCACACACATGCCGATGGTGATCTATTCCGTGGGAAAGGTCCAACTTGTAGGGTTCAAGTTTCTTGCACTTAGGTCAGTATGTGTGTGCGTGTGTGAGTGTCTCCAGAACAGTCTAGGCTGGGTGGCGCGATGGCATGACAAATGGCGGAGTGGTGGTGATAGCAAACCAAGCCAAGTTGTTCACAAGTAGGGTAAGACGTAGAAATATCGTATATCCTGCTCTGTCAATACGATGCATCACGTTACTATAGAGAGACACCATCGGTACTTGAATACGTCACAGTGTTGACATTGCCTTTGTAGTCAACGGAACGCTTCAAGCAGAATGGAGCAGACACCCATAAAGCAGTCGAGTCCAAAACTCAAAGCAAACACCTTCCATGTCCTGTCAGAAAGGCCAGCTCACGACCGGTCAAGAATCTAAAGATAGGCCAGTCAGTATACACCTATACGACATGACTCATCGCGTCATCCGTTTTCTCACGTCGCAGTCTTCCGACAAACCAACCCCGTGGTCCACAGTCTTCAGCCCAGCTTCTGGGAACAAATCATACTATGTATATGTATATGTTCCACTGTGCCATCCCTGAACATAATTTCAAATTCGCTCCTAGGGCTGACCTCCAGATCCTTACCTCTGGCTAATACCGAACTGGGCAGTTGGGTGCTACGTGGTCCAACCCACGCTGATCCCTGTCGTATTGGCTTAATGTTGCTCGCTCAGATTGGTGCCCCTTCAATTTCCTTACCCCCTCTCCCCCACTAAGATGTTTTTTATGGAGTATAGTAAGCGGTCATGGAAGGGTCCAGCCGCTATCTTGCTCGCTTGATTCGGTTTTGGGGGGCCGGGGGCTGAATATGCATGCTCTAGAGCTTCGCAGGCCAGGGGGGTCGTCTAGGAGAGCATCTTACTGGTCGATCTGTACGAGGTGTGTGAATGGTCGAAGAGTTGAAAAGTCTCGGCTTTTCCAAGCTCTCACGGCTTGAGTGAGGCCACGGGCTTTATTCGTGATCGATTTGCTTCTCTTGCGCTCTTGCAATAACCAGAGAGGTGTTCCTATGGTCTGGCCTGGTCTGGTCTGGTCATGATCTTTACATCTCCTCCAACCCAACAGACCAGTTCACGGCCAACCGACACGCAAAGACCTTTCCATCATGAGTAGCTTTCAGGCTCTTGAAAACCGTGCTCCGGATCTCGTGTGCTACAGCGACCGCGCGGGTGACTACTATGGCCTCGGCATCCGCATGGGCATCTACTTCGCCTGGCTGAATGCCTACCTCGCTCACATCTTCCTGCCATCAGGCATCGGTTCTGCCGCCAGCGCGAATACGGTGTTCCTTCTGACACTTTTCGTCGCCCTTGCCAAAGACAGTATGCGTCAACACCTCACACAGGTTGATGCATTGGTGCTGATGCATCTCTGTGGAGGTGCTACCTTCGGCATCATCAGCATCTGGGGGTACAGAACACGACTGTACAATGACCGAGGGCCCAAGGCCGTTGGCTTCTTCGGCAGCTACGGCACGCATATCCGTGTCTTGGTCAGCTTTGCCATCAGTGTCTATGGCCTCTGGTTCTGGGCCTATGGCGTGGTTGGAGGGCTTGACCCCCTCGGCCCCGGTGATGCCATGCAGACGGGCAAGAATTCCGAGCAATGTGGTGAGCTGTATACCTTCTTCTTCGCAAAAGTCCGGGCCGACCAGGGAGTCCGCTTCTACTACATTGTCATCTGTGCAGGATGCACGCTGTACTTTGGTGCCATGCTATTGGCCTCGACGCTGGCCCTATGGTTTTCGATGGAGAGGTTGCTGGGCATTGCTGGGGATAGGTGGGCGCAAACGGCGCATGTCGATACCATGATGAGACCCCGGTACGCAACAGGGTTTTCACAGAACGAGTAGGTGATCCTGCGATATGCGACCCTTCATGTGTGCGCCAAACTGTTTGGATGAATGCTGAATTGCGAAAAAAACACAGGTTGACCAAGATGTACAAGGTGCTGCGCATCCTCAATCCCATCTGGCTCGTCTGGTCCGTCATCACCATTGAATGCACCCTGAACTTCAATCATCTCAACGGCGTCCTCGGAGGAGAGGACAATGAGCTGTCCATGCCCGGCCAGCTTCTACCCTTCCTTGTCGGTGGCTTCGGTTTCGTGGAGACACTTTATCGAATCCTCAAAGAAAGGGTCTTTCAGAAAGACTTCCACAACGAGCCCGAGGCCACGGTTGGCGGCTTTGGGCCCTCGGTCCTGCGCTCGACGACCGACATGGAAAAGGACCAACAAAAGCGTTCATGGGCCTTGCGATACCTCGTTGGCTGGTTGCCGTGGCTCAGCCTGCTGCATTCGTATGATGAGGAGCTCGTTGCACGGGGCATCTCAAGGTCCAACACTGGACTCACTTCGCCAGTGACTCCTGGCTTCTCTACCGGAAAATCCCCCTGGTCGCCGACTGTCCAGCAACGCATGTCCCTGCCAATTTCCCAGGATGTCGGGGCCTCCCCTCGCGCCACTTCGTTCAATACTCATCCACTTGGGTTCTCAGATCACCACGCTCAGGCGTCTGTCACCCACAATGCATCCAGCCCTGGTGCTAACTGAGCTGGGGCGATGAAGTGAGCACTACTCAGAACCTTAGACAGGGGGTTCCCGTTGTCAATATAGCATCTCTTCGAATCAGCCATCGTTGTCGTAGCTGCCGTGACGTATTCTGTGATCATAAAAGTCTTTTATTGTCTGGCTCGCGCCTTTGTTGGGCATTCTACTCTTCCCTCTTCTCCTCCATTGCAGGAGCATCCTGCATGCGCATGTCAGCTAGTTGACTCTGTAGCCCACGCTTACCAACGCGCATGGCATCTTCAAGTTCGCGTTCTCCGTCGCGGAGCCTGGCCTTGCTCGCGGCAAGCTCTTTCTCTCGCTGCCTCCGCTTCTCGTCGATGAGCCTGTTCCTGTCCTCCAGAGCCTTCTCCCGCCGTTGCCGTGCCTCACTGGCTTTTCGCGCCTCTTCATCTTCTTGTGCCGCGTTGGGGTCCGCGGGCGGAGGGGGAAGTGTCTGCACGTATGCAGCAATGAGCGGATCGCGAATCTTGGGGTCCAATGATATATAACGCAAGTCTGTCAGAATAGATGGGGGTAGGTTGTTAGGCGAGGACTTGTTGTTCAGGATGTGAACAGGCTGGGCTTTCAGTAGAGCCGTAAGGTCTGACTTGAGCGTCGATTGAGGCAGCTTCAGTCGATTAATGTGCTCACGATACGCTTTTTCTCGTTCCTTGTCGGTGATGTGGAGGTCTTTCATCGCTTCTTCCTTTTTGAATTTTCGTTTGAATTCAGGCCAGTATAGCTTTGGTGTTGCCTTTTCCTGAAGAAGCGCCATATATGCGATCTTGGGGTCTTTCTTCTCCTGGCGCGCTCTCTTCTCTTTCAGCTCCGCAATACGCTCACGCGACCACTCGCTCCAGCATTCTTTGCGGGCTTTTGTAGTCGACAGAGCTGTATATCGTGGATCATCGATGATCTTCCCTTCTTCCACAAGCTTTTCCCACGGGCTGTACGGGTTGATGCCGTAATCATCAAGTAGGTCCTTGAATAAAAACTTGGCGTCTTCTTCTGTGAAGTTCCCTTCGTCGTCTCCCTCGAGCCACTCGGCACCATCGCCCCCCTCAAAGTCTTCGGCGTCCATCCCATAATCCTCATTCATTGCTGCAAGCTGCATCGCGATGTCGGCCTCTGTGAACTCGACGGGGCCATCCTGTGCACTGCCTTCGACTTTTTGCCGCTTGGTCGAGGGGTTTTCAGTATCATCCTCTTCGGCCTCTGCGCCTTCATCGTCCGTGACCTCAACTTCCTCATACTCGGAGCTGTCGTAGTCGTGCTCTGGAACTGCTGACGCTTTCGAAACGTTGCCTTTCGGTTTCGGATCCTCCAACCCGGTCTGTGTTTCGCCCTGTTCCTTCGACTCGGAGTCCTTCTCGCCAGCCTTGCCTCGGACGCGAGCCTTGTCTAATTCCAGAATACCAGGCATCAGCTTTTCGGGTATGCGCCAATAACTCATGTTCTTCTCTGGGTTGTACACAAATCGCCTTGAGTATTTGGTATACACCAGTATCCACGGTTCGCATCCTGGGATCGCCTCCTTCTTCCTCGGCTTATCGATGGGCTGCGGCTTCGGCCTCCCATCCTGACGGCCGCGTTGGCCATGTGCTTGTTCATTGGGCTGTCTGAATTGCGCGAGGTACGCGTTGGCGACTTTGGGATCGGCAAGAGATGGGATTTGAGGTTGTGGCGGTTGCTGGGGAGGTAACTCAGGTCTGCGATATGTCGATTCTTTGGTAGACTCGTTGTAATAGTGCTTATGACCACTCGGTGCTGTATGTTCTGTCCATCCCGGAGGCAGAGGTGCTGGTGCTGCTTGCACAGGTGCCGGTTTGTAGGTTGACTTCAGAACTTTTGCGGGGGTGGCCATGTTCAAAATGACTTATGTCATCACGCCATGCAGTCCTTCCCTTAGGCTGGCTTTTGGGTGAGGATGCTGAGAGCCAGGAGCTGTGATTGTTGTCTGTGAACGAACTCGGGAAGTTTTGCGAAAGTGAGCGTGACGAAATGCGTCGATCTGCTACCCTGTAGCACCTCAAGACTGATGGAACTTCTAAGCATCGATCAATTGAGATTGGGCAAAAGACAAAATTGGTGAGATCAATTGCAAAAGAAAATCGATATTAACACAAGTTCAGCTGCCATAAGAAGTTAGAAAATTATATTCCGGGAATACCCAAAACCTTTTTGCCTCGCATGTGGCGTTAGACGCCCAAAGTGACCCATCTCAGAGCTTCAAGAGCTCCCCCTGTCAAGTGAGTCGTAGCCACCTCAGGTTTCTGGTGTCTTCGCCTCGACAAATGGCAACCTCACTTTTCAACCTCCTTGGCAGCGACAAATGAGCCCAGGTACCAGCCTCCACGACTGTTTGTGTCATACCTGAGCTGCGCAACATCACGAATGGCTTTATAACGAGAATTTACTCCCGTAATAGCCTGGCATCGCCCCCCGGCTCCCCATGGTAGACAGCGCATCTGAAGGACACATGGCACCAACGCGGACGATGAGCATGCGAGGAGTTTCGCAATCGGCCCTTGCGCGATACTGGATGGTATGCTATATTGGTTCCCTGGAGCTTCTTTAACTACAGTTACTAAATGCTTGAGCAGCGAACACATGTGCCAGAATACATTGGCTTCGTTCTGCTCTTGGTAACCTGGGTCGTGGTATGTTGACCGTATGTATTGGACCGGTTTCGAGCTCACCTCTCTGTCGCAGATATTCCTCTTCGTCAAGCCTTTTCATCGCATGTTCTACATAAACAATATGGAAATTTCATTTCCTTACGCCGAACATGAGCGAGTGACAGTTGGTCAGCTAAACACCAACCCCTGAGGATTGCGTTTGACCTTCTTACTAACGATTCACCAGCTATGAGCTTCGTGTATTCCCTCTTCATCCCCTTGGTTCTCCTCATAGCTTACAACGTCATATCGCGCTCTCCAGCTGCGAAGCACGAGGTTACCTACCTCTCGTTCGGTATTTCTATTGTTCTGACCGGCGTCATCACCGATATCGTGAAGAATGCCGTTGGCCGTCCCCGTCCAGATCTCCTCTCTCGTTGTCAACCTGCGGAAGACACGAAACCGAACGTCCTTGTCACGATTGACGTATGCACTGGTCCTGACGGACATAAACTGCAAGACGGCTGGCGATCTTTTCCGTCGGGACACTCCTCCTTCGCCTTCGCCGGGCTTGGTTTTCTTAGCCTTTTCATCGCAGGACAGCTACATGTCTTTCGGTACTCGACTGGCGGACGGGATCTGAGCAGGACATTGGCATTTTTGGCACCTTTGGTAGGAGCCGCTGTTATTGCTATCTCGCGGTGTGAGGACTATCGCCATGACGTGTACGACGTTTGTACAGGCTCCGTCCTCGGCATGACGGTTGCATACTGGAGCTACCGGAGACACTGGCCTTCGCTCTCAAGTCCGAATGCCGACGAGCCTCACCCTCCCCCAGGCCACGATCCCCAAACATGGCACCGTGTGCGAGATGTAGAGGAGACTGGCGCCGATGGATATGAGCTGCGTCAAGTCTGAGACGCGTAGATTTACTCGGTGGTCATGGCACGCTACCTATTTCATCTCCCACAGACAGATTGCCCCAGGCCACCTCGTCAGTTTGACTTCCAGGTCAACTGAGCACATAGCATTACGTTCGTATACGCACTTAGTTACCATGATTGTATAGGGACCAATCAACCTGAACGCCTGATTGTCAGATCATTGTGTTGTGATGTTACATGGGCTGCGTAATTTCTATATCTTTCCGGTCACAACCTCGCACCTACCAGCTTGTGATTCCTCCATCATGCGCCTTCTTCAGTTCATTTCTCCTCGGACTCCTCATTCTTTGCCAGGCCTTGCTCCTTGAGAAGTGCTGTGATCTCATCTGCGCTCCACAACTTGTGGTAGATCTTTCCATCTTCTGTCTGGCCCACAGTTGCGAACTCGACTTAGGAAATGTCAGTCATCTGTGCTGTAAGGAGTTGTAGTCACCAGGGGATGGGGGCCATACTCTTCTCACTGCTCAGCTTGGTCGAGTCCATGGTCTTGCTAAGAACCTTGACCGCCATACCGCAGGCCTCCGTCAACGTGCAATCCTCTTTATAGTCCTGCTTGAGCAGGCTCTGCGCGCTGGCATTGTTGGCACCAGCACTGGTGGCCTTCCATCCGCCGTAGTTTCCTGAGGGATTGCTAAGGTAGAGCTGGAATTGCCTCCTCGGGTCCCAACCTGCGTAGATGAACGAGACACCGAATGGTCGGAGACCACCATGTTGGGTGTAACCCTGCTTCAGATCGCAAACTCGGCGAACAAGTTGCTCGCATGGAATGTCTTCGTTGTATGTAAGGAGGTATCGTTGAGCGGCTTGACGCGCGTAGTTGACGAGAATGTTAGCATCTGCAGTCATGCCTGCGACGCCGCAGATCATGTTACTAGACGTAAAGAGTCAGTATCTCAACAGCACAAGATTCAGGGGACTCTGGATTCCCAAGACGCACTCGTTGATAACATAGAGCTTTTCTGCTGATGTGTCTTGCTCGAGAAGCTTTGATGTGACCTTGCGCTCAGCGGCGAGAACGATACCATCCTTAGCGAGGATGCCTATCGCCGTACCGGCATGGGAGATTGCTTCGAGGGCGTATTCGACCTGGTAAAGGCGCCCCTCGGGGGAGAAGATAGTCGTCTATGAAACGAGTCAGCTTCCGAAGCTCCAATTCCATAGGCTTTAGATTGTGAGCGAGGTTAAGCTTACTCTGGAGTCGTAACGGCGAGACATCTTGGCCGCCAGACGCGATGAAAGGAATCGTGGTAGACTACTGTGAAAGTTTCGAATAAATAGCGACTTCGTCTCAGCAGGAGATGGCACTGGCGGGAAGGAAGTTGGCACGACGGGCAATTCGAGGATGTCGGTTTGGCGATGATGGAGCTCTAGGCACGGCCGCCGCGTAGCAGCTTGGGTTAACCTACGAGGCACCAGGGTAGCTTGAATATGCCGATGTTCAGCCGTGGTGTCATTTCAAAGCCTACATCTGTTGGTCTCTAGGTACAAGTAGTGAGGCTCCCCTCCAGGTACCTCCGTACCCCGTTTAGTAATTGTGCTTCTTTATGCACAGTTCGCACAAATTCCATCGTCAATCCCATTACCTAAGCTTGGTTGTCTCATCCACATCATTCTGAGCCTTTCCTGACCAGCCGCGCGTGACCGCCCCCCCCCAGCGTCACCAGAAATATTTACTTGGAGAGATCTTGGGTTGCCACATTCTTTTCTCCTCAAACACCATCACCTCCTTTCGCCTGTCAGCCTGTCTTCGCTGATCTGAACGTTTACAGTACGGCCGGTGCCTCCGCATTCATACATACAGACAGGCCCCTCGCACGACTTTCGGCCTCTGGACCCGTTTCGAATCCAGTGTTTTTCATTTAGTCGCATCGCGCGCTATCGCATTTTTGCGCCCCAGCAAGCTTGCTCCATCACCACGCGACACGCCATCAACCCTTCACCACTGGTTGACCTTTACACCAGCTCTGCCGGTGCTTCCTTTTCTAGTCGGGCAATTACTCCCCGACAACTACGCGACACCTGGCTCTTTTGAGTTTGCACAGCTCGCACCTGGTTCTGTTGGAAATTTACACAACTGGCAAACTCCTCGTCACGCGCACAGCCTCTTCTTTCCTGCGGCTTCATTGCGCCATTTGTTACAGGCTAGGAAGATCTCTCTCTGTGATAGCTGTGATAATTTCCCTCTGTTGAGGTAGTTGTCTGGACGTAAAACCCAAATGCCCTTGAGCACCGTTGCGCCAAAGAACGCTTCGGACTAGCTGTAGCTATAAGTTGGTACTGGACTTGCTTCAGCATCCCTCGCTGTAAAGCATCAGACCACACATCGTAAACATGTCTGGTAAGTATAGACCGCTACCTGCATCGGTCGCGAAGCTGTGGCGACTCGGCTCCATTCGCGCGAGCACTCGAAGGCATCCTACGCAGAAACTGACTACAAATTCGACAGAGGTTGAACCACGGCGATCTGTGCGCGCGACGAAGGGTCAGCACACCAAATCTTTCGACGAGCTCGAACAAGCGAACGCGCCTAAGCGCAGACAGACGAAGAAAAGCAAGAAGGCTCAGGAACAGGAACAGGAGCAGGGGGACGAGCAGGAACAGGAGCAAGAAACAGAGCCCGAGGAGGTCATCCGCTGCGTCTGCGGCGCCACAGAACAAGACGATGACTCAGGGGAGGCATGGATCATGTGCGACACCTGCTCCGTATGGCAACACAACGTCTGCATGGGCGTGAGCTCTTTCGATGACGAGATCCCAGACCACTACTGGTGCGAACAGTGTAGACCACATGACCACAAGGACTTGCTTGAGGGGATCGCAAAAGGGGAGAAGCCGTGGGTGGCTCGACGTGCTGCGCACGAAGAAGAGGAACAGAAGAAGAAGAGAAAGGGTGGCCGCAAGGGGAAGGGAAAGCGGAGTAGCGATACTAAGGAAGAGCTCGAAAAGCAAAGGGAGCGTTCAAGATCCAAGCAACCAGAGCCCGCAGGCAAAGATGCCGCTGGCAAGGGCAAACGAAAAGCCCGCGAGGATTCTCAAGATACAGATGGCAAGGTAAGTCACTCATGCTCCTGCTTGCGTGCTCGTCTGTCCTAACATTCTCTCTAGTCGTCGAAAGTGCGCCGCGTGTCAGATACCGGATCTGAACCTATACGACCTCAATACACCCCGCCGAAAGATTTGCCCAGTGCAATCTCCGATCTTCCTGCCATCCGATCTGGACCAGCAAAGGCCTTGAAGAAGTCGATCCTAGCCAGTCTTACTAGCCTGACCAAGAGTGAGACCATCGCAGTACCCGAAGATAGCACCGTCGATGATATGTCTGAGCAATACGCCATTCAGATTGAGCGAGCCGTCTTTGACACGCATCCGGGTCAGAAGGAGTATGCTCAGCAGATAAAGTCGCTGAACTTCAACCTAAAGAAGAACCCAGAGCTTTGCCAAGGATTGGTTGAAGGGCTACATTCGCCCAACACGCTTGCTGTGATGACGTCGGATGAGCTCGCTTCTTCTGAGCAGCAGCGGCAGACTGCGGAAATGCGTGCTCGGGCAGAAAAACAGTCTATCCTATATACACAAGATGCGGGACCCAGGGTCAGGCGTACACACAAAGGCGAGGAGTTCGTCGACGATGATCAAGGCGCTCAGGGAGAGGCACCACCACCACTGCCTGGCGGTGGCCGTCGTCAGGTGAAGCGAGAGCCAGGCTCCAACGACCATGGCCTTCCCTCGCGGTCACCCTCACAAGCGGAGGGAGAGCAACAATCACCTACGAATCCGAACTTTGACATTTCCAAGGTTTTCTCGAGCGTCAAATCGCCAACCGGTCCTATCCAGCGGCGCCCATCAGCCCCTGTGAATCCACAGGGTCCGGGTATTGACGCGGATGTAGATCGTATGCTTGAGGATGAAAACGACTCACCCCCGTACTCCCCTTCCGAGGAAGCACTGGATCCAGATGTTGTCTGGCGAGGTTCGCTAGCTATGAGCTCCATCGCAGACTTCCAGGCCAACGCCAAACATGTCGGGGGCGCCAACTTCGCCTCCATCGGACCGTGGTCCAAGTTGATACCAAAGAGAATGACCGTGGCGGGTCGAATTCCACAGCAAAGTGCAATTGAATACCTCTGCAGCCTGAGATACAGCAACCTCACCGACATTATTGTGGTCAGCCTGACCCCAACATCACCGACTGCCGCCCCTGACTTTAAGCGACTTTTCGACTATTTTGTCAGCAAGCAGCGATACGGCGTCGTCGGCGACAAAGTTGCAGGCAATGTCCGGGACACATACCTCGTTCCTGTGCCTCCCGGTGACGACAACCATCCCGAGTTCATGCTCAACCTGGTGGATAATTCAATTCCCAAGTCACGAACGGAGCCGCTGCTCCTAGCTGTGTTCGTCTACCGAAATGACCCAGAGGTAGTTAAAACGTCAGAGACAGTCGTCTCTCCAAGCGTTCAACAAAGAGCTGTCGGCACTCCAACGCCCTCAGCCTCTGGCCAGAGGAATTCTATGTCAGGACCAACATTCTCGCCGGCTACTCCTCAACAAGCATCTGGTCAGCCGCCAGCTTTCAACGCCAGAGTGCAGTCTCAAACGCCGGTACCCATTCCTCAACCACCACATGCCAGGCCACCACCAGCAGCAGCAGTAGTAGTAGCAGCAGCAGCAGCAGCACCCCCCTCTGCATCACCACCAGCCGTGATCCAGCACCCTCCGCCACCAGCACTGCCCGTCCACGCTACTGAAGCCGAGAAGTATCAGGCACAAGTTCGAGGCGAAGCAGAAGCGAAGGAGGTTCTTGGGCCGTTCATCAGTGTACCCACCGTACAGTTCTTGCTCCCGCAGGCCTTCCAGATGACAAAGAGAGAATGGGAGGTGATTAAGGGCATCTACGAGAGAGATCCAAAGGCGAGAGATGACCTTCAGTATCTCGGGCAGCTTCTTGAGAGATCAAGTGTTGAGAACAAATAATGGGAGTGGTTAGCAAGCGAATAGGATGGGGGACCACTTTATATGCGTGCCGAGCGTAGAGATACCAAGAAGTGGATGCTCAGGGGAGCGATATTCGCGATTCTCCAATAGATATGTAACAATATTCAAGCAGATGATAATTTTCACTTAGGAGCAGATGTACGCGACGTGACGTAGAGTCCTGTATCATCTTTGTATATCTGGGTGTATATGTGATGTTGGCTTCTTTTCATTAGTAGGATATCAAATCTTTGTTTCGCTGAATTCTGAACACCGCCCGAATCGTAAAGTCCCCGAACTGGGATATGCCATGCTGTCCATTCCCTGTTTTCCCATTTCCTTGCCGTGAAACACACATTACCAAACGCTCTCAAGCAAGAACCGCATCCGTAGCAGCCCAAATATCAGCCTCCCTCTCCAGCAGCCTCTCCTCCTCCTCCTTCTTGTCGTCGCGGGCTTCTTTTGTTTCAGCCTCGCCGCGGTCTATAGCCTCCTCGCCCACGCCCAGACTGCCCAGCCCTTCCAATACCCTCCTCGCCCTGTCGACCTGCGTCCGCACGGCGATGGTCTCGGTCCTCGTCCGGTCGAGATGTTCCTGCATCAGTTCTATCGCTGATTCTCTGGCCTGATGGGGTCGGTACTCGTTGAGGATGTGGTGGAAGTTGATGAAGAGGGTGCGAAGATCTTGGATTTTGGCTTCGGCGTCGGAAGGTGAATGGGCGAGGATACCGGTGAGTTCGAGGAAGTTGAGGAGGAGGGATTTGGCTAGGCGTTTGAGCTCGAAAGCACGGTCGAAATGTGTGGCGTCTTTGCTTTCGGGGGGACCGGACGCTGGAAGATTGATGATGCCTTGGTCCTCCAGGGTCGGCAGTTTATCGTCAAGCTGTTGAGAAGAAAGTCAGACACTTTTTTGTTCCGTATGACGGCGCAAATACACCAAGACCAATAATGGAGTGGCTACACACCATGTACTGATCGCCAAAGACCCTCCACCGTCCATCGACGGGCTCAGCAGGTGGCTGAAGCAGCCTCAGCTCCTCGGGAACGTCTGGTATTCTCGCAGGCACCCCGTTCTCTGCGCCATGTTTCTCGGCGTAGCGTGCGCGAAGCTCGGCAATCTTTGCGACTCGATCCGGTGTGAAGTCTTTCCAGAAAGGCGGCGGATCTGGAAAGGCCGAGGCGAGAGAGTTCTGGTCCTGGTCGGCCATTCTTCGACCGGGGGTTGCTGGATGCTTTTTCTCACCACATGGGAGCTCGCAAACGACCCTCGATCATGTACTCGGTCGCGTTGAGAGCGATGTCGCACCTTCGCTTGGATGGTTAACGGTCGTCTTCAATGAGCCGGAGCTGATGTAGGCGAAGTGAGCGTCTGAATGTATGCCCCAATGCGTTGCGCCGGTAGAACCACGGCGGCCACTGTGGCATAGTACTACTGTACAGCCTAATCCCACTACTACTGGTAGTCTATTAGTGCTCCTCCGTAGTGGACCAGTTAGTGCACCGTCAGTGAGGTTTTGATGGATTTAGGGGACTCGGGGTCTGATCCGATCACCGTCCTGGTCGCTGGGGGTTCTCTCGGTTCAGCTGAAGGAAGCTGGAGTTGACAGGCAGCAAGCTTCCAAATCGTTTCTCTGCACTGCCGCTCAGCAACATCCCCAGTCTCCTCCATCGACTGACTGCCTTTGTTTCTAGTTTCTCGTTCACCTTCTTGAACCTCTCGCACCAATGTTATAATACGTTTCGTTCGTCAATTGGCCACTTCATGCCCACTGCCTTCAGCCTTTGCTATTCCTCTCCCCCCATCTTCTGCCCCGCGCCTCTCGTCATTGCCTATCGCATTCCTCTCTACACCCACGACGACCATGGCCGACGTCCGATCTCTCCTGCGCCAGCAACGTGAAGCTCGTCGCATAGATCATCCTCACGCTGCTTACTCAGACGCCGGCAAGCTTCTATGCACTCTCTGCCGAGAACAGGTGAGGACAGAGGCTCTCTGGGATAATCATCTTCAAACCACCAGCCACCGGCAAAATGCCCAGCGCAGCACACGCCCAGCAGCAGCACAGGTACAGGACCAAGCGGCCGAAAGAAGAAATGAGACATCCAATGATCTACAGGCCACCGCTGTCGAGGACTTTGCCTCGGAGTCTACCGTCCCGTCGCATCCCAAGCGCAAACACAGCCGCGACTCTGAAGGCGACGAAATAATGGACGATGCTGTCCGGCGGAAGCGTAGCCGCCCCGATATCAACGACTCGGATAAAGAGTCAGCTACGGCTACCAGACCAAACCGTGCCAACTCCGAGACACTTACTCCTCCTACTCTCGCTCGTCGCCCCTCCACGACTCCCTCCCAAGGCATTGAGCTCCAAATCCCCTCTCGACCAGCTACTCCTTCCCATCGTGATGGCTCCTCGGCATCGACGCCGGGCACCGCCGCCTCCTCAAGTCTAGCCAATGGCACTGCAGCTAAGGCCGCCGCAAAGGATCCCTCTTCCAATGCCGTGACCGCCGGAGCTGCCACTGGCGACGCTGAAAACACTCCCTCAACAGCTCAAGTCGACGAGTCGGAATGGGCCGCCTTCGAGGCCGACATAGCTGCCGCGTCTGCTCCTTACGACAACGACGCAACCATATCCGCCCCCGCCATGACCGCCGAGGAAGCGGCTGCCGCTCAAGCACAGGCTTCAAAGGATGATTCTGGGAGGAAGTCAAAAGCCGATGTCGACCTCGAAGACGAAAAGGAAGAAGCTACGAGGGCTCTAGAGGAAGAGTTTGAGGACATGGAAGAACTCGAGGCTCGCGTCCAGCGGCTGAGGGAGAAGAGGGAGGACATTCGAAAGAAGAGGAGTGAAAGTCAGGGACAAGCAACTGCAACTGCACCATCTGCGGCCACCAAGCTGAACGGCTTGGCTGGGAAGGAGAATGCAGTAAGTGCTGTCGTCGAGGAAGACGACGACGATGATGAAGAAGACGATGATGATGACTGGGACAGCTTCAGGTTGCGCGGACGGTGAAAGAAACGCCTGAGTAGCTCCCATGTCTCACTACGGATGCAAACATGGTGGATGGTCGCCAACTGCGAATGTCCAGCCAGTACATATCTTGTATAATCTGTATTAAATAACCCAATGCCAACCCGAAAAAAAAACTAGGCTTGCTTCAGCTTGCAGGATGACAAACGAGTACTGTTGTGCGTAAGGGACTGTCGTTGTATTTGGCAAACAGAAAAAGAAAAGAAAAAGGAACAAACACGAAACGCCTTGCACGCAGTTCGGCACTGAAACACCATGTCCCGACCAGCAGTAACATGGAAAACATCAAGCATCACACGGCGATCTCACCTCTGCCAACTCTCTCCCAGAACCTTCTCAGCCTCCATACCCTTCCAACGCCTCGCTTCTCCTCGGTCCTCTTCACGTCCTCCTCTCTCACCCTGACCTCCCCACGCCACTTACCATCGACCCATCTCCTCAGCATATCCTTCATCCTCTCCTTCTCAACCTCCTTCCTCTTTGCCACCAAGCCAGGCGCGACAAACAAGGCACCCTTGATTCCAGGCACGCATTCTTTAGGTAACACGGCTCTGTCAACCAATGCCTCCACAGAAGGGCGGGCCGCGAGTCTGCGGGAGAGACGAATAGAGACAAGGGAGCGTGCGAGGCGCTTGGATACGACAGAAGTCTTGGTCAGGAAGATTGAGCGGGCGATGAGGTCCGCAAGAGAGGGACGATGTGGGCTGTAGAGGAGGGGAGGGAGGAGGTGGCGGATTCTTTGGAGGCGGTAGCGGTGCAGGAGAGGAGTGAGGGACAATTGACGCAAAAGACGGTTGACCTGTTTTGGCCTCGCGTTAGAAAAGAAACCGATTCAAGCAGATGATATGCATCAGATCTGTGAGATGAAAGTGAACTACGCAGTGAAGTGAGTGCAGCCAGGGTGCAAAGACAATATGCTTACCCTGGACGTAGAAAAAAGATCACACACGTCGAGGAAGCTGAGGATATGAAAGAGAAGCTCATTGGGAAGGAGATCGAGGGTGATCTGAGAGTGATCCGGATCTCGAGGGAGGCCTCCCCGGTTCGAGGGCGAGGGTCTTTCGGTGCGGTCATCTGACTCATGGTCGTCAATGTCATAGACATCGTTATTACTCGGTGAATTGCCTCGGCAAGTGTCCTCACTCCGGTGAGATTCTCCATTGATGCCGTCTTGCATTTGGCCCCCATCATCACAAAGTCCCTTAGGGGCCGGTGCCTTCTCGCAAAGACTGCACAGCGAGGCACCCAAGGGCTTGCGTGAATCTGAGCCGGGGGTGTCCTCATAGTCACACCGGTAAATGGCTTGCCGCGGATTCATTTCCGCCCGTACCAAAGTATCCCGAACAGCGCCTTGCATATGCGCAATGCGCTGGCCGTCGTGGAGACCTTCACCGCGATGCATTGGCGTGTAAGGCAGCCGTCGTGGACAGACGAGGCTGGGGCGGCCTGGCCTCGCCCTGGCGGCAAAGACGAAAGGAGGATGTGGGGGTAAATAAGCAAAGTCTCGTAAGTCTTGTCTGCTCCCGTGTGACGAAGTATTCAAACGGCGTCACGAAGTGGGTGTCTCGACAGCCTGGGCGTCTTCTGCTGCTGTAGTAGTAGTTCACACGAAAGTTGGGGGACACGCCCTGGGCCAGGCCCGTCTCGAGTCAAAACAAGACAAGCGTAAGAAGGGTCTCGTGAGAGGGAGCGTGCCAGGGAGAAGAGAGCGCGTAATGTGAGAGAGGAGTCGTCTAGGTAGGTTAGTCGATGTTGGAGACGCGCGCGTGGATATTTAGGTCGCGATATGTGGCCGTAGTAGGGGCTGATGTTGCTGGTTGATGACGCAGGATACACGAACGCGACGCTCTGCTGGATACGAGGATGGACGGTACGGACAATGGCACAGTAGATGAGGATGTAACATAGGGCAACTCAGGGGGATGTGAATATGTCAATAGGATGCATGGATGGTCCCAACGGAGCCTGCGAGCGAGGAGGAAATTCTTGAAACGAAGAGTCAATGATGATGGGCCATGCCGTGAGTTCATAGGCAGCAGTTGCAGGTCCTCAGTCTATCCTCTAGAGACGAAGGTGTGATACAGTGTGCACTGTGTCTCTCACACTGGATGCTTTTGGACTGTCACACAAACCATACGTTAGGACGGGTAATTCTTTTGTGCACAACAGGGCTCTCCTAACATAAAAACAAGGTAAAACAATCAACATTGTATGTGCAAGCCATGAGATGAACTCAATTGATCATTCGAGCACTCGCGTTGTAATTGGTAGACGTTTCAGCGCCTGGCCAAACCCCTAAAGAATGGAGGCACTGGGGAAAAGGCCTGTCAACTTCTGTGTATAGATCACGCGTGCGTTCACGTGCGTGGTCGGGATCATTGTCGCTGGGGTCTTTTACCAGAAGTCACTCGCCTTCGAAGCGCACAGGAATAGACGAGCTGCTTATGACTGTGTTTGATCAAGTCACAAGCCTCGTTCGGGGAAGCTTCAAGCTTCTCGAGTCTCCCGCCTTCAGTGATAACCCACCACTCATCTCTCCAAAGGTTCCCATTGCCTCGTCTCCTTGGGCTTGTTCTACTCCAACATAAAAAGCCAACAATGCAACTCGCAATTCATGCTGCGGCGAGCCTGTCAAGCTGCATGCCTTCCTCGCCTCGCCATGATGCTCCAGGTACTGATCCATGTGCTGTACATCTTCATCAACCCAAAACCGTCAACCCCTGTTCCCTGACCACTCGCACCACGTCAGCAATGCCGACATATAGTTTCGCTACTACCTAGGTCGTTCTCCATCCAGCCTCATCTTGCCTAACCTTGAGAGAGTTTCGACACGTTTTGGGCACAGCTGCAGATCAGAAACTAACACGGTAGGTAGGTAGGTTTGATCAACATGTCCTCCTCGCTTGCCGGGTTTCCTGCTCTTGTCGAGGTTCGCTTAACGACAAGACTGAGGCGAGAGGGCAGTAAGGGAGTCAAGACCATGTGCCTTTTGTCGCACATTATGGCAAATGTTGAAGATCTTGAACTGGAACCAACCAGTCTAGTTGAGGATAACAGGAAACCTTGTGTGCATACGTGTTCCTCCAGTGACAAGCCAAACTTCTTCCTCTGCAGATCGAGGCAAGCATCGTCGCAAAGCACAAAGGCAATACGACCCTGGAGGCGTACTGCGAGCATTCGTTCATCATTGCGCTGTGGATGAAGGAAGAATCATTAGGCTCAGATCACACTGACGTGTTCGTGCTCCCCACCCCGTTAGCTTGTGCCAGTTCATGCGGCGCTTGCAGCAGCCCCAGCTTTCCGGGCCGCCTTCAATGCGGCCACGCCCTGGTTCACGACACACAGGACTGGCCCCCTATGCAGTGACCACATAGACTTTCGGCCGCAGACTTACCACGCCATGCCCACGCGGTGCTAAGCTGAGCTGTTGGCTCGTTCGTGTGTATCCGCGCCAGGACGAATCCCACCGTGCTTTCGGCCGACTGAAGTACTGCTCGGCGCTGCGAGGGCATTATGCCATGGCCCCCACACAGGGATCTGAGGCACATCGACGACCGGAGGTGCCGGTCATCATCCTATAGCAGATTCCCAGTTGATGCCACCGGTTTTGATGGTGCAGAGTGCGGCCAGACGACCCAGTCCATTGCATATGCCCAGGACGTGTTCAAGTGATCGTGCGCTGGCCGATCAAGCCTCTGCCTCTCTCGTACATCATATGTCTGACCATTGTATAGTAAAGCAAACGCAGTTTCCCAACCTTCGAAAATCTTGGAAATGCTGACCCGGGACACTCTAAGAAGCCTGACTCCAACGCTCTTGCAGGCTTCCCATCTATGGCCACATGGCTGCGTTCACAAACAGTCCTCATAATTGGGCACCAATGCACTGGGTTGCTTCGGGCTATGCAGATGATGCAAACGCACGTACTGATGCACCCCGGCAACTCATGTACGTCGCTGTCACTCAGTCTGACTCCCCACAACGGATGCAAGATTTCACTGCAGTGCTGTTGGCTCACCCCTGGCCTGACGCAAGAGGTTGTTTTTGCCTCAAATCTAGCCCAAGGCAATGCTGACAGTTCGGAGGCACAGTGACCGATCAGTTCAAAAGTCGACCAGGCGTCTGCCAATTGGACATGTCTCGGACTGCGGTAGATGACAGAGACCGAACTGAGATTGAGGCAGACAATGAATCGTCTGGCGGAGATGGATGTATTAGAACCGGGCACCTTTGCAGACACCTTTGCAGACACCTGTGATGCCGTGTGAACTGTCTCTCCGCGACACCCCCAACAAGTCCCCAGACTCTGGACCCCTGTCATCCAGAGCGAATTAAATGCCGGTAAATTTATGATCCATCCAGTTCATTCACAACCAATGTATGAGATTGGTCGTAGCACACGAACGATTTTCGGTTGATCTCAGCCTTCCGATCGGATAATTGCCGAGCCTTATTGGTCACCTTGGGTTACGTCTTCCAGCCAGTCTCGGAGCCAAGAACAATTCCTCAGGAACCTATTCGCGAGTTGCATGAAGCATTGTCCTGTGCCTTTTTAGCCAATGAAGGTCGCGAAACGATTCCCTGCCAAACTTCTTCGCAATTCAGGCCTGTTTGGCCATGATTGACGCTGTTGGTGGAGTCCTATCAAAAAATAGCGGTATCCCTTGTCCAGCCACACAATGTGGTGCACAAATAGATGTCTTGCTCATTCAGCACATCTCGCTTGGCTATCGAATCCATGATGCTCTCATTGAACCAAGTAGGGAACTCCAATGCTGGATGATGATCATGTGGGTAGCTGTAATTTTCCTTGTCGCGATTATGGTTTTTTCGCGGAGCGGAATCGAACTTTTCTTCACGCTGCCCCTGCGTTTGTTGTCCACCGTGTTGCCTGGTTGCCTGGTTGCCTGGTTGCCTTCAGGCGGAACGGCCCGATGAGTTTGCGGCCCGTGGCGGAGACTGTAGCACAGCCTAACCCAGGTCAACCTTGACTAGCACGTTGACGCTGTCTTTCCTGGGCTGAGGCTTTTCGTATGTCCCGACTTAGGCTTCAACCGCCGCAATAAGGGCAGCATTCACACTCGCCATTCCGGCTATCAAATGTCCTGGCGATTCTGACTTGCGACGACCCTTTCGCTGCGCGGATCTGTTCATCATAGTAACCCGCACACCATCGTTGGGCATATCGACAGGTCTTGTGTCCCCGTTCGTAAAATGAGGCGGTCGGATGCCGGGGTCTGCAGCTTCCAAGCTGTGGCAACACCGTTGAACGCCGCGGGCGCAATCCCATCTTCGCGTCACACTCCGGAGTTCCATGCATGCAACTCTGTTTTGCGACCGATGGATTCTGGGCCAGCAACCTTGGGCAGGTATATCAGACCCAACCCCTCGTAGAGCAGCCGTTGCATTTCCAGCCTGAACCATGGATCGAGGACGAAGCGGTTCTTGAGCCAGTAACGATACACATATCAATGCCACGTTGTCTCGCGTGCTCGCTTGCGTCATGTCCTGTGCCCAACATATTTCACGCTGCTAGGAATTTTCGAGGCTCCTCCTCATCACGCACCCTGCAATGCTTGTAGCATCATGGGCTTTGGACGCGGCCATCTTTGGCGGCCATAGTTGATCCGCCGGCTCCGCACGGTTTCCTTGTTCGTTTCGATACTCGCGAGGATCAGGCTGATGGGACAAAGCATCTCGGGTGTGTGTGCAACAGTGCATGTGTTGATATAATCCCTCGGGGGTGCAGAGTGGAGGTCTCAAAGTACCATATACGAGGGTGACTGGCCATTGGAACTTCCTAGGTATGCTGGAGCAGTGTTATGTTGACTTGGTACCGTCAGGGATCATGGGAGATGGATGCTGTCGTGCATTTTTAGGTCTGGAACAAGTGGCACAGCATAGCTGAAAGTAGTACTTGTTCATCAACCGTGAGATCATAACAATTTTGAGGAAAAGACTGGGCAGGTTAGGGTGTACCATGCTGGCCTGTTCAGAGGTTGAGGATTTAAGAACTTGAAATTTAGGCCAGCCAAGTCGAGGGGCGCCACCACCGTAGTCATATAGTGCCTGCCGCCTTTCAAAGACGGGGAAAAGTCATTTCTCGATGCCCAGTCAGATTTGAGAAGTGACACTGTTACAGGACAGAGCTGGAGCATTCTGAAATCGAGAAGAAAAGAGCTCATCCAGAGACATGAAGGAAACCATGTTAGGCTGCCCCGCGTCTCCTTGCAGGTCATCCCTCGGCACATCTAAGCCATACAAGCCATGCCACGTTGGAATGCTTCTGCCGCTGCAGCCCTTTGTTCCAGTTTGTGCTTCCTACAGCCGTGCAAATTACTGGAATCCTCAACAGGCGTCAAAGTTGCCATCAGAACAATCAAATCTGCGTCCCGTTCCATGTGGTTGGCCATTGATGTAGCGTTATGTTGCAACAAGGAGCCATGCCATGTTTGCCAGGAGGTTTGTTTCCGTCCTGCCGAATTTGTGGTGCCGGTCTGTTCATGTCGACGCAATAAGCTGCCTGACACTTGAGGCAGCCGAAGAAACCATCTTCTATCCAATGATGACCGCCAGAAACGGCGGGAAATGCGGCCCATACATGCTCGTTGGGCATCAGTAGAAGAGACTTCTGACGGTGATTTCGGCCTTCCATGTTGTGGGCGCTCCGTTGAGCAGTCAATCGTCGGTGCCTATTTCCTCCCATGTCCATAGGTACTTGAGGAAGGTTAATCTCAATGTACTTGCATCGAAATCAGTTCCCATGACTCTAGTATTCGCTACGGGAGGCATGGCAAAGCGTTAGGATACTCAAGAGAGACTTTCAGGCTGCAGCAAATCAGCATGCTGAGAAGCTTTGGAGGGCTACAGTACTTTCGTTCGCCCTCAACACTGCAGCAGAAGGTGTTTGCTGGCCAGCTTTCTGCCGTCTAGAGGTTGGGCTCCGCCATCCCGTGCCATCCAGCAATCAGCCGTCTGTCTCGGCAGAGCCCCATACAGCGGCATGTGTGAAGACGAACCACAACCCTTACCCACACCGGAAATGACCAGTATCGGCTGTCGCCCTAACGGATTGAACGTGACTTGTTATTGAAAGCCGGATGTGTTGTTGTCGACTCGAACTACGGCGCCCCACCGTGGCCGCAGACAAGAAGACCATCCACCTGCGTTGGAAGGCCGGTATATTGCAGGCCTGCAGCGTGAAGGACGCAGTAATATAACCCCTAGGTCATGTTATGATTTATTTGTGTGGGATTTTGCGCGTGCAAACTAAAGCCCATGCTCACTCGGATAACCGTTGTACGCAAAGGCCAATCATTTCCGGCAGAAGCCCTTGGGAATATGCTGCACTGATGCCTATGCCGCTGCTGATGAAGAGAAGATTTGTGAGCTACCTTTGTGCTGATCTCATAAAAGGCTCTGGTGCGGCACTGGGTGGTTTGCAGTTGACGAGGGGAGGTAACATCATGATCCATGACACGGAGCACCAATGACGCTGAGCGGCACTTGGGACTAGCAGTGTATGGGCCTTATTATATCGCATGTAATCGAACGATTTCGTCGAGAGTAGAGATCTGTAGTATGTCTCCAGATGCTGGCGAATGTGAGGCTCAGTTCGACTGTTGTTTGTTGCGACAGGTGACGGTGACAAAGGGGGGCCGGCTAGGGCCTCCTCCATGGCCATACGGGGCGTGACTTTGGCGAGGAGGGGCGTGTTGTCAACAGAAATACATGAAGGGGCAAAACCCGATGTAGGGATACCCAATCCAGGCACTCGAGGTTTCCTTTTGTCTGCAGGAATCACCACCCCTCGAACTCTTGTTGGCCCGTCTTGACAAGGGGCGTGTTGGCTACGCAGGTCCCACCATCAATTGGGATGTCGAAAGTTGCATAGAACAAGCCCAGTCGATGATCGAAACGACATGCTATGAGTTGGGCAGGTATAAGTTAGCTTCTCCATCCCCAAGTCCTTACCCGAACATCCCGATGCTCTAAAAGAAAACCACTCGCTAAGGATAACTGCAGGCCACCACACGTTGCTCAATCTGAACCCAAAGTCGACGACTATCTCAGTCGCCTCTTACTGAACCTGTCTGCCAGGGAAGCATTGCCGAAACTGTTTGTCAGATCGGAGCAGAGTAAGTGCGGGAAGGGTTGCTGGGAATGTGGCTGAGGCTTAAGACAATGCAGACATCGGACACTGACAACCCCCGAGAAAAGACAACTGAACCTGATTCGACCTCGCTGCCTCGAACTTGGCACACACGAGGAACGAATATGTGTTATTTCGACCAGACTGTGTGGACATGTGGGTACTGGCGATGGGGTCACTTCCGTCAGCAATGCAACAAGGAATATAGGATGGGCGAAACGTGTGGCCTCAAGCTCGTTTATGAGACCAAATTCGACGACGACAAGTGCCGCTTATGCCACGACATCGAAAAGAAGGTTCGGCGGTGCGAGAAGATGCATAGAGATGTCCAGAGGTGGCAGCGGGAGGGGAACAGGAGCGCCACCATCGAGCGGACGAGTTCTGAACTGAGGGAAGTTCAGGGGCAAATTACCCGCATGCGACAGGAGCATCATAACAGAACGCGCAGCACCCAGGTATGCTAGCGATCCCCAGAAGTGCGAGGTGGGATGAAGTGGCGCACCCCGAACGCTGAGGGTTGCTAATTACTCCTCCTTAGTGACGTTCATGGAGAACTATGAGCTTGGATTCAGGTTCCCTGAACAACATATAAGCGAGATAATGAAAGGTCTCGACCGAAAATACAGTCATCATGGAGTCTCGGGGCGGAGTCTGTGAGTTTGGGAAAGGTTGACGATTATGGGTCCGCTGTGGCCTCTGTTTGCATGGCCGGCTTTGGCCGGGTTCTCGTCATTGTAAAATTTCGTTACTTTTGTGTTTTGAGGGAAGAGAGCTTCGGCGAAAGCTCTACCATAAATGGATTCTGGCCCATTGGATAACGTTGGTCGGACATGGCCATAGGAATAGGGACACAAGCTTGACATTTGGACCGGGCGCCTAATTATTCCGCTTTCCTGTAAGCATCATGGGAATGGAAGAGATTCGCACTTGATCGTTGGCGTTGCCCCCCACCGAAACAAATGGTGTAAAGATGACGATAGAACCCCACGGTGTGGGGAGGCAGCCATCAGAGTAGCCTCCTGGGTCATTCTGAGGACTTCCCAAAGGCCATGTGACGGTACACTTGTCCTATGCGGTGAAGGACGACCCAGCGCAGTTAGCCGGTTTCGGAGGGTATTCTTGGTAGGAAGATGCTGCGTGGTTTGCAGTTGACCTTGGAGGTGTAAGGCTTGTAGGTGTTCGCGTGGGTGAGGCGCCCCCCCCCCCCAGGTCGGCGTCTTCCAATCCATTATCCATCGAGAGGGGCCGTCGTCATTGCTGTTCCTGCAAAGATATGCTGGAGAACCCCAGTCGGATATCAGAGAAACGATAATCACGGCTCTGAGGTATCTCCTTAGTGATGATCAAGTGATCACTCATAACAGCAACAAAAGCTGATCGGCCAACTGAACTTGGAAACGAACTATTCGAAACGCGAGTGAGCTCCTGATGCCAATGGAGCACACGCCCATGTGTGGAGACTGGCGCCGAGGGTAACCTTGGGATCTTGTCGCCTTTGGCAGCCGTTCTGATCTGTCACAAGTGCATCTTCAGGGGTCTCCTTCCACTCGTGTAGAGGCACATGCCGTAAGCCACAAGATTGACCTTTAAAGCAAATAAGATGGTGCGCCCTGCATCCCCTCAGTTCCATTATAATCGAGAAAGGGACATGACACTGCTGACGTGCTGAACCCGATGATTTGGTAAAAAGGAGCGGGAAGGCCCCCTCACCCTTGTCAACCCACCCTCCCCTCGCAAGCCATGCAGCCATGAAAGACGGTGCGAGCCGTAGCCGGGGTGTCCCGCCACCTAGTTGTAAAATTGGAGACCAGCATCATGCTAGACAGTCAACGTAGGTCCCAAACCCTCCCCACCGGTGTCGCAACGCACGTGTCTCGTGCTCAATGGGCGCATTGCATTCATTCTCGCAAAAACGTCCGATAGTTCATCGGAGCCTGTTATCATCACTAACTGTGTCTGTAGCGAAGACTGGTATATGGGACGGGATGGGCATCTGGTGAATTTGAAGTGAGTCGTCGTTAGGAGCGGGGAACAAACGAAGCGCATGAAGACAACGAACTGGCTGAAAGCATGGCGGGGTTTGCGGATCAGAATACAGAAAGAAATATTCATTTGTGTGCGCCAGTTTTGTATAAGTGTCCCCACATTTCCACGTTTGACGATTCCGCGAAGCTGGGAGACCTTGCGTTGTCCCGACTCATTCCAGGACCGAGTCAGGTATATCCTCTACGGCGGAACATAGGAGAGAGCTGGCCGAGAAGTATTGGCTTCGTATGAAGCCATAGGTGAGATACAAGAAAAGGGCTGACCTTGGCAAGCCTGCTTCCAGCTTTACCTTCGAGGGGTGTCCGATGTTCGACTGGACCAGACATTTTCGAGCTATGTCAAACCGAGAGCGTGATTTTTGGCTACCTCATTGCCGCGGCAGCGTCAGCAAAGGTCCCAACCAGCGGTCCCTCGTCGGCAGGTGCTCTGAGACCTGCTAGTGCACTGTCGCCTGCGTTGTCCGCAACATCGTCATCGCCCATCCAATCAACCTTGACACCAGCAGCGGAGGATTCGTTGTCTTGAGACTCAAGTTTAGATATCAAATGCTGATATCTCGCTACGCGAGCTCCTTGACCAGCGTACGCGAATGCGTTCGGGCCTGTGCGGGTCGATGTCTCGCCAGGCGCTATCTCGAAAATATCCACCATGTTACTGCGACACGATCAGCGAGTGCAAGCTATGATTGCAAAACAGAGTCACAAACTTTGATGTTTTAGCTACAACGCGCTGTAAAGCTTCACTCTCACGTTGTGCCTCGACCGTATCATCGCCATTTATCGCTGGCTCGCCGAAACTGCCATATTGGACAGCGTTCGCATCGTCGTAAAGCAGGCGATTCTCTTCATCCTACACCAATCAGCATTCTTTTACACACGGCTGATTTCTGCATGCGAATCGTACCTCGTCGTAGGCATATTTGCCTCGTTGACCCAGGCAGGATGCACAAGCACCCATACTTGCAAGCAGGTCCAACAGTCCAGGGGTCTTAAGAAAGTGTCCGCATCCGGATATTCTCAGCCAGCTCAGAGTATTCACCTCAAAGCATTCGCCGCGGCGAAGTGATACGAAGGAACTGGACCACAGCCTGCGATTTGCAGGTGCCGATACGAAGTCCTGATATGTTGATGCTGGAGCTTGAGGACTGTGCTATATGTGGGTCTCATTAAGCTTGGTTGCCCAGCAGAAGAAGCGGCTGGTCGCGCCGGAAGAATACCGGGCCGTGCTGCTGAGTCAGTCCATCATATGGCTTACACGATTCAGGTAACCTTGTTAAGAGTGTGCTACGGCTTCCAGACCTCCCTTGTAAAGTTGTATTGCACTCTCTCACCACCATCGCACCACATGAAGCTTGCTATACCATCTCCCTGAACCATGTCTTCATATATGCTGATCATTTTAACACTCTTGTCGATAAACTCTACTCTGTTTCGGGACCCTCAGTATGGCTGAAGACATTAAAATGATGCATGATCCGTTTGTTGTTCGAGACACCCTTCAGATCAGGGAAGTTCATCCCTCGGGATATCCTCTTCCAGTGACTCACCTTTCCTAGATTTTAAATCTTTCTAAGATGTAGACCCTTTACACCCTTGATGCGATCCTTCTGGTCTTCAGCAATATGTGTCAGGGGTCAACAACAGGGCGCAGAGATGCCTCGCGACATTGGCATTTCATTCTCCGCCCGTGCCCTGGATTGAGTCCCTCCATCCGTCCCTTGGGACAGGTTTTCAAGTGAAAATACACGCAAGGGCCAAAGTGGTTCTATAAATTCGGATTCATGGCCCATCATATTCTCAAGAACCATCAACAAGCAGATCGTTTCAAACCACAGCTTCTTCACCGCTCTCGCTGACAGGTCTTTTCTCTCCTATCTGCAACAGCTCTTGAATCATACCCCCCCCTTCTTCTTTCACAACTACCGGCATGCTCCGAAACTTTCTCCTGGCGGCGCTGCCGCTTACCAGCGCAGCTGGACCAAGCAGACAGAAATCGTACCCACGTATGGCCGATGGCCAAATGTGTTGCCCGTGTCCAGCAGCAGCGGGAGGCCAAGGAGGCGACGGAACTGTGACAGTTTATGTTACGAAAGGCAATTCGATTCCGACTGTTACAGTGACCATGGACTCGATCCAGGGAGCGCAGGGAGCAGACCCAGCCCAAGCAACCGTCACACTCTACCAGCCACCGGGCGGCGGCCCAGCGATCGGTGACGTCGATGGGGATGGAGACGTTGACAAGGATGATGTTGCCCTCGCGAACACAACTGGAGATGTCGATGGTGATGGAGACGTCGATGTGGACGATGTCAATCTAGCAGGCAAGGGAGGCAAGGGCGGCAAAGGCTCCAACAGCCTAGGGACCGATCCCTCCAGCACGAGCGGCAGCGCAGGGAACGGGGCTGGTCCTGCCGTCGGCGGCACTGGGTCAACACCTGCTGCTGCGAATGGCGCTGGAAATGGCTCCGGTAACGACGCTCTTGGTAACAATCCGACTGGAGCTGGCAATGGTGCTGGCCCTGGCGGGAGCAGCAGCAGCATCGGAAATGCCCCTGTTGCCGGTGCTGGAGCTGGCCCTGCTCCTGGCAATAGTATGGGTACCGATGCCCTTGGAAACAACCCAACTACTGCTGGCCCCGGCGGCGCTGATCCGGCGGCTGGGGAAGGGGCTGGTGCTGACGGCCTTGCGAACAGTCCATCTGGAGCTGGCAATGGTGCTGTCCCTGCTGTTGGTAATCAAGACGGATCTAACTCCATGGGCAACACTCCTTCTGCGGCTGGCAACGGTGGCAGCAATGGTCTCGGCACAGATGCCCTAGCCAACAAGCCAACTGGAGCGGGAACAGATGCTACTGATCTCGGTGAGCCCTGCGACAACGCCAACAACGCGGACTCTTCGCCTGGGGTTGCTGCCGATACTACGGGCACCGACGCGCTTGGCAATGGTTCCGCAGGTACTGGCTCCGGTACAAAAGGTCTCGGCAGTTCTGGAAACGCTGGGAACGCTGGAAACGCTGGAAATGCTGGAAGCTCTGGAAGCGTTGCTGGACGACCTTCGAATGGTGCCGCTGGAACTGAGGCCCTTGCTAATGGCAACAACGGTGCCGACGGTCTCGGAGCTAACGGTGCTAGCCCTGGCGCAGGTGCAAACTCAGGAACCTCCGGTACCGATGCAGCCGGCGCTGATGCCTTGAGGAACCCAGGTTCAGGTGCTGGCACTGGCAGCAGCAACACTGGGAATGCTAGCACGGCCCCAGGCTCTCCTGCAGATAGCGCAACTGGTACAGATGCCCTCGGCAACGGTGGAGCTGGTGCTGATGGCCTTGGCAACAACAGTGCTGCTGGCGCTGGAGAAGACCCTTCTGCCCTCACCAAGACGGTCTACGGCAGTAGCGGTCCCAAGACAGTCACCGTCACAGCCGGTGCTGGTCAATCCTCTGCTGCAGCTGCAGGCAGCAGCCTCGAAGACGGTGATCGGCTCAGCAATGGCAACGCAGCTCCAGGCGCAGACGCTGAAGAGGGGTTGATGCAGACTGTGACCGTAAAGCCCATGCCACAGGGCACTGCCAGCACAGGTGCTGCTGCTGGTCCTGGCGGCGAAGACCCTGCCGCCGAAGACGCTGGTGCTGATGCCATCGCGCCCAAACCTACCGATATCCTCTGTGACCCCAAGGAGGCCTCGACGAGCATCGAGACTGTCTACAACACCGTCGTCGTGACTATGGGCGGTGCTCCGAAAGCCAAGGTTGCACTGCCTACTGCTGGTGCTACCAACGATACTGAGCCCGTCAGCGCCCGAAGCAACAAGACTAAGAGGTCATCGTGGTGGATGATCCCCGGCAAGGCCTAAAGCACACAACAGACGAGCAACAAGGACTGGCTGGATACTATTCATGGAAGGCGTTTAGGATTTCACAAAGGCTTCCTCATTTTCATTTTCATTTCCTTTTTTTTACCGTTGATGACATTTGTATACTTCTCGGCTTTTGATAGCTCCTAATTCCTAATATCACATTTCTCAGGCCATTCTTGCCAGCCATATGTCAAGTATAGGAGCAGTAAAAGCCAACCCTGACCATCCATGAGAGGCTTTTCCCCATCACGGACCTAGCAATCAAGAGCCGGAGATCAATGCCCTCGTCCTTTCATTCCCAATTTTCCCTGATGACATCAACAATAACGCCATGGTCATCCCACTGCTTCAAACCGCTCACAACGACAACTGCTACGACACCCTCGACGCCCTGCACTCTGATCGGCACTCCGCCTCCGTGAATGGCGTACCTGCTGGCCTGTTCCTTGCCCATGCCCATCTTGCTTGCAAACTTGTCCTCGTCGCCTTCATACTTGCAGTGCAGCATCCAGGTACTACACCCAAACCTGAGTACCGCGTTGCGCTTCCTCGAGACCCAGACCTCGTTGTCCGGTGTGGTTCCGGATCCCGTGGAGCATTGGAACAGAACCTGGGACGAGTTGGCCAGGGCGATGGAGATGACGGTGGGCTTCTCCGGAGCGAGCGGCTTGAGCCGGGCGTAGAGGAGGTGGCCTAGGTCCCATGCGTCGTCTGCCGTGAAAGATTCTAGAGTGAAAGAGTCGCCAGTCTCCTTGAGCTCCTCCACCTGTCATTCGCTGGGTCAGTCCTCGGTGAGCTAGACTTGGTGACGCATGCCATCACTCACGTTCTTAGAGGGCATTGCCCATGGGGTGGCGTCTTGTCCTCTGCGCATAGCTGCTAAGCTATTCTCAAGCCCAGAGCCGACAGGTGATTTGCGCTTCCAGACTTTTGGAGCCATTTTGACGATCAAGTAGAACGAGCTTCCAAAAAATTTACTGATGATGAAATGATCGAATGCACTCTTCAAGCTGAGGCACCATTGATCCACTCGCTCGCTAGTCGAACTTCTGGAAAACCCCGCGTGTACTCATTCTTGTCCATATTAGTCAGTCAGAACTTCACGACAACCTAGTTAGGGCACCATGTGAGGCTGCTGAGCTTTAGTAATCAGACGTATCTGTGTTGAGAGTTTGAGATTGAGAAATGGCTTTCTTTGGGTTTCTGAGTTGATCAATCAGGTTGATTGGTTCAACACATCCTGCAAACCGCACAATAGGGATGGAAGGATACAGCGGTACATAAAAAATAAAACATCCGCCTGCAAATGCATACAGTGTGCGCCAAGTGAGAGCTCGCTGGGTGGGCATGTAAGGTGATGCATTATTTTGTCGGGGCTGTTTGGGTATATTTGGAACAAGGTGTGTGCTAAGGCTTTTGATCCGACTCAACTTGGTTGAGCACAAGGAACATCCCGCACGATCAAGACTAGTCGAAATTCGTGCATCTTCGGTATTATCTTCGTGATCTTGAAGCTGCCTCGTGATGATGAACTCGGAATGAAGTGCCTCTAGGATGTGGCAATCTCGGCAACCCAAGTTATCTAGTCGGATGGCCACAGCCTTCTATACCTAAGTATATTCTCAACACTAAGCATGCAACATGGTTCAACAGCCCTATATCACCGTAGATTTGTCGTCAATCACGTCACATGGTCATAGGTAGCGAGTAAATGCAATGCCAATTCTCATTCGACGCAATTCTACTGAACTTACTTAGACTTACAGGAGACTGTGGCAGGGAACTCAGAAAGCTAAAAGCTAGATATCCATCCGACAAAGCAGAAAACAGATAGTTGAAGCAACCATGAAAGTTTGTATTCTTGCAAGCACACGTCAACTGCAAATCATCTCCTTCTATCAATGCAACTCCCGCCCTCAGCCAACTCTTTCTTCCACGGGGTTGTTTGTATTCCAGGACCATCTGAAGATGGTCTCCCGTCCTAGCCCGATGACAAGGTTTACATTGGTATTATTAACTTTTTCGAGCTTCTGTCCACTAAATAGGGGATTATGCTGTAAGCGTGTTCGCGAGTGTCAACACAGCCAAGCAATGCCAGCCTCCCTGGCCCGTCGAACCCTTCTCGGCTAAATACACACACCCACACCGAGAACCATCTTCTTACAAGCCAACCATGTCCGTGCGCTGGTACGAGACAGGGTCAGCCATGCGTGTGCCTACTTCATCTTACGGCTTTACATGAGACAGACCAAGGTGTAGCTCCTTCAGGTGCTCCTATCAAGCTGGAATCGAACCGTTAATCAAGCATCAGTCTAGTAGATGACTTCATCTTAGCTCTCACCGCTGTACACTTCTCATGCTCGCGAGCTGAAAGGCCAGGTGGCTAGTCACACAAGTCATACACTCATTCGCTGGCTTTTTCCTCCCGTCTCCTGATCCCATCGCGGATCCAGAACACGTCGCCAAGGGCGCACTCATTGCTCATCTTCCAAACTGGCAATTTCAACGATTCAGCCACCTGTGCCGCCAACCCGTTCCAGCACATGATTCGCCACTTCTAGGCCTTGAAATAGAGTATATGGCCACCCACTTCTATCTGCTGGACCGGGACTGGTCGAGGCCGTCGATCTATGCATGCAGAGGGGGGGATGGAGACGAGTGGATAGCTAGAGCTGCTGAAGAAGGGGTCATCCGGACACCCGTAAGTGTCCTCTTCTCTTGTCTATAGCATCGAAGGTGCGAGGTTTCCATACATGATCGAGGTTTGGTCTTGCATGCATCTGAAACATAGACTTGAGGAATTCACGAATTAAGTGACAAACAGATATAGGAAGGACTTTGAATTGATTTCAGGATAAGGCATAATTCCATCAAGTCCACAGGTATCATTTTCAATTAAAAGGGAAAGGAAATCGGCCTCGTCCGTTGCAAGGTCCCCAGAGGAGCCGAGCTCGAGAAGAAGGAGAAGTCCCGTCCGTAGCACACATAATGAGTGAAGAAGCATCAAGCAGAACAAAAGGGTAAAGACATCAAACTGACACCCCAAGGAGTCTGAGAGAATTCTCAACACAAAGCAGAGCAGAGTTACATCGACTCAAAACACACACATCATCTTTATAAATCAAGTGACATGGCGTGTTTAAGCGATGGTCTTCTCGCCAGCAATGTGCTCCTCGTGGTGGGCAATCTGAGTCTCCTTCTCGACCTGCTCAAGATCAATGTGGGCAACGGCATCATCACCATCGAAGATACGGGCAATCTCCTCGAGAGTGGGTCCCTTGGTCTCGACGTAGACGAAGTAAACGAAGACAAGCTCGACAGTGTCCCAGAGAGTGTAGAACAGCATGAAGTTCCAGTGGTTGGGAAGGTTCTGCCAGGCGAGCTTGTTGGTCTGGCTGTGGGGAGCGAGTTAGCAAATGAAGCAGGGCTGGACTGGGCGAGGCAAGGATGTCACTTACTTTCCGATGGCGAGAATGGCCTGGACAGTGATGTTCATGATCATCATACCCTTGGCGCGGAGGTGGAAAGGCAGGACCTCAAGGGCGTAAGCGACAAGGAGACCAGAGAAACCGATATCGTAGAAGACACCAAACAGCCAGACGAAGGCGATCTGAGCGTAACCGGCGCCGGTGTTGCTGTAGCAGGTCTTGTCATTGCCATCATCATCCTTGCAAGGGTACTCGGAGTTCTCGTAGACACCACCGCTTATGGTCCAGAGGACGAAAGAGAAGACCATACCGGAGATGGCGACGAGGAACAGAGGACGACGGCCGACCTTGTCGACGGAGAAGGCAGCGGCAATGGAGATGGACAGATCCATGATGGTCTTGCCGGCGGAGAGAGCGAGCTTCTTGTTCTGGCTGGTGATACCGGCACCCTCGTAGATAATGTCCATGTAGTTGGAGAAGAGAGCGTTACCAGAGTACTGGGAGATGATACCGAGGGAGATGATGATGGCAAGCCTCCAGCGGTTGCCCTTGGTGCGGAGGAAATCCAGATAGCTGGTGGCCCTGCCGGCGTTACGGTCGGCCTGAATAGTCTCCTTGATCTCACGGTACTGGAACTGAACGGTAGCGTTGTTGACATCACCACCACCATGGTGCTTCGCGAGGACCTGGAGGGCCTCCTCAGACTTGTCCTTGTTGACGAGGAAACGGGGAGACTCAGGGATGAACCAGATACCACAGATCTGGATCATGGAGGGAACAGCCTGGATGAAGGTGATTGAGCGCCAGGACCAGTCACTGTTGATGGAGGCGGTACCCCAGCCGACGACGGAGACGATCAAGGAACCCAAGTTCCACAGGCAGTTGTAGACGGTAGTGAGGGGACCACGGTGCTGAGGATGGCAGATCTCAGTCAGAAGCATAGGAGAGCACATTTGAGCAAGGGAGTTTCCGAAACCAAGGACGAAACGGCCACCCATGTACACTATTTGATTATTGTCAGCCATTCGGCCTTCAGAAACCGGGTTGTATCTTCACCAAGGAGTGACTCACTTCCGTAACCATTGCAGAAAGCAGAGACCATAGCACCAGCAATCATGATGACGCAGCCAATCATGATAGTGGGCTTACGTCCGAGCAAATCGGCCATGTAAGGGACGATGAAGAACGAGATAATGGAACCGATGTTGTACATGTTGATCAGGATACCAAGCTTGTTGGCGTCCTCGTGCTCGGGGAAATACTCCTTCCACCTATCCATCTGCTGGGAGGTGTTGACCATCATACCATCGTAACCGGTGGTGGCGGAAGCAATGAGCAGGAAGAGAGACAGGAAGTACAGGCGGCGAAGATGCGGCTCCTTGTACCAGGTAACCTTTTCGAAGCGAGGTGCCTCGGCCTGAGCGATAGCGACCTGGTCGCCCTTGGGCCTGCTGAGCGCGCTGAAGACGGCCATTGTGTCGATTTCGTCGTTGGGTTCTGGTTCGGAGAAAGAGTATCACACAGTGAGAGCTCTTTTGGTCGTTGAATCCAGAGGACTGAGAGGAATTCCCGAGAAAAAGAAATGAGGAGAAAAGAACGAGAAGCAGATACAGACGGTCTGACTTCAAGGAACGCAGTTAGTCAACCCAGGCAGACGGGGTTTATAGACTTGAAACTGTCTTGATTGCGGATGAGAAAAGAGAGAGAGAGAGAGGCAAACAGAATGATGGGAGGACAATAGTTCCACTTATATGTTTCCTGGGGATGTGTGCAAGGTTCACCTCGCCCTCGAGGAAAAGGTCACAGGCAACGGCGGGGAGGGTTACTTTTCCCGTACTGTCTGGTGGCCCGTACGAGGATTGGGTTTCCAGATCTGCATCTCGGCTTGAGTTGGCCTCATCCCGGGATGAATGAGGGAGCGTGGGTGTGCGAACGAGGGGACAAACTGGGTACGGGGGCGCGCTTGAGGTCCGTCGTACACCAGACCAGATCTCAATCTGCCAACCCAAACCGCCACCACACAGGGCGGGGTGCGGTAGAGCCAGCTCCAGAGTATAGGCTCAAAACAGAGTTGCAACCAGCATCAGCTGTTGGTCGAATATTGGGGAGAGCTCTGGCTTCGGGCCCTCCCTCGCCCGGTTCATACTCCTTGACGAAGCCAGAAGCAGCACACCGGAAACGCGGGTAAGTTCGAGTCGGAACTAGCCAGACTGAGTGCCATCCACCTCGACCCCAAATCGTCTGCGCCGTTGAGAAAGACCAGAAAAAAAGGCGAGCAACAAGTATTAGAACAGGGGTCCTGTCCGTTGTTGGTCTCACGTTCCGGAACTGCAGACTCCAATTCCAAAGCCACACCATCCCAAGCATTTCATCCTCCCAAAGGAGGTGTGGATTCCTCCCCATCGACCAGGGGCGGCACAGAAGAAAAAGGGGGTCATGACCATAGAAACAACATGGGCATTGTGGTCCATGGCCCTTGGCGGTACATGTAGAGGACTGGGGTGGGACACCCTCGTCGGCTCGCGATGCGACCCTGCCAAACAAGGCAACGATGCGTCTCTACTTCTCGTGCGGTTCCAGCTCGCGTCGTGTTTCTCGACCAGCCTGGAACTCATTTGATAGTCGTTGTGAGCGGATGTGGCTCCCTCCCCTCGCTTCGATGGCGGTTTAGTCTCGGCTGTGTATGAAGCTCTTTGAACCTGTTTCCATCCATACATGTTCGAATGGCTATTAGACGAATAATGGCATTGACCACGAGCCTGAAAGAGAAGCACATTGGGCGTATGCAAGAGATCACTTGGGGCAATCTCAACGCCTTCCAAGACGGCAGCTATCCGTACTGGGCAGTCTTGTGCCCACTAATCACATGGCTGCTCTTAGGTGCTGTGCAAGTATGTCAGTGACGCTCAGCACACAGTGTCTCGTGGATCTCGCCACCCATGCCCATGCCCGCCTCTGGTAGGACATCACGAATTCTACACTAATGACGAGGATGCTCCATTTTGTATCGCTCCATTAACCGTTTCAACGGTTTAGCAATGCATGGCGATGTCGGTTCGTCGGTTGCTTCCGGCTTGCCCTCGACAAGTCCCTTCACTGCCCAGCCATTAGTGGGCTGGGCTAGCAGAACATGACATTGCACGAACACTATCGCAGGCTTTTTCCTCATCTCGGGGGTCTTCGTCGTCTCTTCCTGGCTTCGCCTAACACACTCCAGAGGATGGCGAGCTCGTCTTGCGCTCGATGCCGAAGACTGAGCCACTGAATACTGCAGTGCACCCAATTTGAAACAGCCCAATGATCGTCTCTCCCTCCGTAGAGCCCTCTCTGGCTTAGTCCCTTCGCTGGGTCTTCATGCACTTGTTGGCTTGTCACTTAATACATGGATCCCCCATCAGGCGGCGCCAAACCTACTCGGTTCTCTCCGTCACGGCGCCGCCACATCTTTCCCCAGTTTGTAGTACTTCTGCGAGAAGCCGAGTCTCTGACTAGAGAGGATATCGACCCTCTTGAAGCATGGGGTTCGAAGTCAAATGTACTTTAGCTTCACCCACTCTGCCAGCTGTCTCGATCACCGGATCTTGTGCGGAGGGATTCCTGTAGTCTCCACAAACTCAGTAATGTCGTTCTGTTAGCCAAGTTCATCCATCCCCCTTGGAGCGCAAGTTGCTGGGTATACCCGAGTTCTATTCCGAGCAACAAAGTTCGCTTGAGAAATGAACGTCGCTACTCCCCCAGTCTCACCGTTGACACTTGATCAGTGCGTTCTGCCAACGGTAAAGCCAGTCAGCGGCCAGTAAGACCGCCCGCCGTGCCCACCATCCTCCATCAAGCCACGAGAGAACTGCCCCAGACAGTAGTGAATCTGAAATCTTGCAAGACATGGCATCGCGCCACACGCATGGAGAAGGGCCGTCTCTGGAAGAATCCGGAAAAAAGGGCCGGCAATTCAACCCCTCCAATGATATCGCACGTTTTCCTAGGTATCCTTGCAGCCCCCACGAGGCGCTTTTCGTTCTCGAAGGCCTTCTGCCTGGCACGGCTGGCGAAAAGCCAGGTGGTCTTCGCCTTCGCCCATTTTGAATTACGCTTTTGAATCGGTTAACGAGGCCTTCTGGGTCAGCTGAGCCTGAACCACGTGCCGAGTCTTCCTGGCGACATGGGAACTTAGAGATTGCAAATGGTTCTTCACTGTGACCTCGTCAACCAGCGACCATTGTGCCCCAAACAAAGTCAAACAATGCACGCACCAGTTTGGGTCGCGGTGCTCAATCTGCCACACGGCTAGGAGCCGTCTAGAGCTCCCGCACCACCAGCCTGGCAATCACACACCTAATGTGCCCTTCATTAATAACCACAAGGTATTGCATCCTAGTGTTCTGCAGGTACTGTAAGTGTAGCTAGGTGAGTGGGTGTGGAAGGATCGCTGGATGTGCATTCGACTTCTCAGCTCGTCTCACCGATAGCAGCATAGTGAGCTTGCCCCAGAGTGCCTCATTCCGTACAGAAGGTACTCTTCTCAAACAATGATTCTGCCCTCGTCATGGATTTGCTGGGTGTTGCTCTCTTGGATCCCAGCCACCTGCCTGGGCTCCTGGTCTTTCAGCCCTGTGCCATCCAAAGGCCTGGGTTGTCCCAGTATAGAGCCTAAACCGCGCTCCAAGAGTGAGATTTCGAGGAATGGGCATCAAGGAGTACCAGCCTTTAGAATGCACTCTTTTCCAAATTTAGGACACTACCAGGTACCTAGGCTGTTCGCCTTCTGACCATCAATGCCCTTCGGCAGTGTATATTGCTAGGAACGCCCCTGAGTGAGACAACAATAAACGCGGAACGTGGCGCCAGTCATCATTTTGGAGGTTGACAGGCGCACCACACGCGGAGGAAACGGTGCCCGCCCACAGAGCATCCTTTCGCCTATGAGCCGTAATCCTTGGCATCCCTGGCCCAAAGGAAAACGAGGGCCTCCTCTGTCTTCCCTAAGGGGCGGGCCAGTCGCTCCGGAACTGAGGCCCGACAAGATATCACCTCCCTTCGAGCAGCTCCTATGCCGGGAAGGGGTCATTATCATTGGGCTCTGGACGAGGCAGCTTCACTGGGCAATCCTTAGTACAGCTGAAGACAGCTGACCGCGCCACGAACATACCTCGTCTGTCATAGCAGCGAATAACATGGAAAACCCTAGCTCTCCTCGCGATACCCATGCCAGGAAGGGGTTGTCAAGAAATGGCTCCTCCTGCGCGGCAGTCGGCACGCAAAGATACATGCTGATTTGCCTTGGCGCGCGCTCTTGGCTGCACAACGCCTGGACGGACTAGATCGTGAAAGGTTTTCTTATGCCCATGTAGCTGTGACAATCTCGCTCTGATGAGTGTGCGTTCTACGTCTTACCGGCCGGATGAGTCTTTGAGGGCGGCCGTTAGCGCTTTCTGTCTCGCTTGGACAGGCTCGCCACCCGTCAGCCTCCACGATGAACGAGTGCGCATTCCCACACGCCGTCGACTTCCAACACGACGAATATAGCACCCGGACTTCACGGCTAGCGAACGATGCCCAGAAATTGGGAATGGCACTCGGCGATGTCAGGAGGGTCTTCACCGACAGTGGCACAGGCTGGAGCCAATTGGTGACATGCTTCCTGCATGGACCCGGGATGTTTGAACTTCGGGGGCTCGCAGGTGAGATAGGATAGATCCTAGAACTCCACGAGGCCGAGCTCCAGCTGACGGTACGATTGAGAAACCGCCATATAGCCTTAAGAAGCTTCCCGTTAAGGGTATCACCACATCATCCGGGGGCGGGCCTCTGGCATGCGGGATGAGCATCTTTGGCCCACTCCCGCATCAAAGAAGTCATGCTGTTCTTGGGTGCAAAGCAGTTGCGCTGACTTTGGTGGATCAACTCAGTCATCAAAGTGTTAAGATTGAGACGTCCGACTAGTTGGAGTCTCGCGCCCTCGATACCCTCGCCTAGACCATGTTCGAAAGCACATGACACGAGCTGATTCCACGAACAGCGTGCGTTCCAGGTCATGGATCTGAAATAGCATTTGTGGCGCCCCAAGTGCCTACCCTCTGTGTTGGCCGGCGGAGAGACGGGACCGTCGCCGACAGCCCAATCAGAGTCAGACAGAGTCAGACGGACGGGGCTCGTGGTCGACGTGGTACCCTCCTCGCTTTTCTCAGGTATGTATGCACGGAGTGCCTAAGGCAATAGCTCCTATAATATTGTCGGTAGCCAATGTGGACCGCCAATCCAATGATCTCAGCTCATCGGGAACCTAGGCAATTGACCAGTCTCCCGTCGACGTTGGTCAGGTTTGTGGAAGCTACCGCCGCGAAATAAATTGAAGTTATGGGTGATCGCGTGCTCTCGTTCCCTGCACCTCTTCGGTTGGCTGCTTGATTGGGGGACAAGTGGTATGGAGCACCGGCGAGCCTGATGGGTCCTGAAAATGCACGGAGTACGGTATACGAGAACATAAAGTTGAGTTGCATGATAGATTGCAAAGGATCAAGTGTTGATGCAACCGTGGCATCATGTTGAGGTGAAGGCGGTGGACTGTGGTGCAGGCATAGAATGGATGCAAGATGGAAGATGGTAGGAATGGTAAGGCTCAGAAGATCCGGGTTGCAGGAATTGCAGCCATACCCACAACCGCGCAGAAAGTACAAACCACCAGCCCTTACCCTCGTTTCTTGGTACTACCCAACAGTTTCACCAGCAGCGCTCCTGATTGAAGTCAATGACTCTCCAACATGCAGAGGAGAAACTCAGATCTACGGAAGAAGACAAAGACGAAACCCGCTCCGTGTTTTGGAGACCAAATGGTTATCAGAATCCTAAGCCCGTTGCTGCTCTGGTGGTAGGATGCCTGGTACAAGTGCTACCTCTGAACCGCTCGCCTGGGTACAGCTTCCTATCCCGTATATTGGTTTCTGCAAGCCACTTGACCATCTTGCACCCTTTGGTGTTCTCGAGCCTGCAAGATCTGCAGAAGTGTTCAAGCGCACCATCTTCGCAACTCTGTGCCTCCCTGGAACACCATCTCCAGTATCAGTGCCACCCAACGATTCATCAGAGGTGCTTCGTGGTCGATCATCACCCCATAATCAGGGAATCAAAATCATACTCTACCCGGACCGGAGATCACTCACTTCCTCTATCGCCGAGTCGTTTCCATATTTCCAACGTGCATCCTCCCCTGACTGGTCACCAGGAAGGGCCCTTCTAGTTTCTCCCTTCATCCCCCATCTTCGCGTCGTTGGCTGTGCCTCAGTTCAACTTCCGAGTTCTTGAGCCGAATGTCTGTCGTAGTCCTTGATCCTCTCTGGTACCGGGCTCATGAAGTCTCCCAAGCGCTCGAGGATGGGGCAGTGTTGAATCCAGTGCCTCTGTGCACTTTCTCAGTGGCTTGTCCAATTTATCCGCTCGACCCAAAGTTCTGGGTCTTCCCAAGCTCTAGGCCTTTCCTAGTATTGCAAGAGACTCCAGGCCCTCCGCGGACCCCTTTTGCATACGATCTATGATTGAGATTGGCTAGACTATCCTCTTCCAAACCGAGCCACTTCGCTTGTTCACTCCAATCTCCTCAAGACTACGAGAGTCTCAGTGAGCTAGTAAAAGGTCTAGTGAAAAAGTTTTCGGTTGCTTCCATGGCTGCTATCGATCCATCGTGAGGCGAGCTCACTCTCTGGTAAATTACCCGTGAGATGAACACGGACGGAGCAGCCCACCCTTGCCGCCTAGACGCTCTTCATCAACGCAAGTAATCTATTTAGACGCCTTTACCGGGCTGTTCCGGTGGTTCGGCAGCATGAAGATCCAAATTGTCTGCGTGTCAGGCTCAGGTAGGTGTCATCAAAATCCATCAATGTTCGTTCATCCTTCACAGTCGCTCCACACTTTCTCGTTTTGGCTGATCGTGTCGTGATTGCATGTCTACGTAGGTACTCTAACACTGGCCCGCGCGGCCGCTGTCAATGTCCAGCAAGGGCTTGTGGCTTGTGGCTAGTAAACTCCGCTTCCAGGCGGCCCGAAATAATCAACTGATTGACCAAATAAACCGAAACAAGATCAGAAGCAACAGAAACAGCATGTGAGAGCCGGCTGCCAAGCGCTTGCCAAGCGAACATAGCTATCGTGCGGTAGGTCTGTTGGCCCAGCAAGCATCAAATCTTTGGCGTTTCGTCCTACACAGAGCGAATAACCATAGTCCCCTCAACGCCGGGAAATTCATGTTCCTGACACATCCAACTCATGCCGATACCATGAGAGCCACTTGCACTGAAAATCAGATTTCAGAGTACTGCATATCATCCATGCTCATGTCAACATCATGGTCATCCTGCTCTGTCGAGTCTTCTCCCACACCTAACTCGAGCTTCTGAATGCTCTCCAGCGCTTTAATGAACTTTTCCCGCTCAGTCTTCAGTTCTTGGCGTTTTAGGGCGATCCTGGGATCTTCCTCCATCAATTGCTCATATACGGGCTGGGGGTCTTCAACTCGAAGCCCAAGTCTCTCATCTATAAACCATGACAGGTTCTGCTTGATACCAGGAATCAGTCGACGGATCATAATTTGGGCAACGGCGTCGGCGAAACGGTGAGCGGCGAGTTTGTAATAGCCTCTAACATAACTGATGATGCCGATCTCGTCTGTGAAATCGTCGACTCCGATTCGGGCAATATCGGTCTCTCGCCGCTTCAGAGCTTGCGCTCGCTTGTCGTCGTTCATCTCGTTCCATTGCTGGAATGCTCCCGGTGGTGCTGCATGGAATCGCATCCGCTGAGAGTGGCGGAAATGAGTCAGCAGGGCCAGTTCTTCTTCTTTGAACTGGCTGAACGCCTCCTGATTGAATGTTAGAATCCCAGCGCTCTCGTCCTCGTATAAGAGCCTGATCTGATCCCGAGCGATGGCTGCATGTTCAGTCAAGCAAGCTTTCAAGTGCTTTCGAACTTCGACAAATATTAGGCGCTTCTTCAGGCTCTCAAAAGAGTCGCTCGCTACCTTCTCGAGTTCTAGCTGCAATTGGGAAATGGTGAATCCGAGAAAGTCGTTCGCGGGTTGATACCAAGGTCTGATCGCTGCTTTCGCTAGGTCATCATACATTTCATCAAGAAGACGTTCAGGCATGCCCGCCCGTGTTTTTGCTAGCTTCTCTTCGCGAACTTGCGCCAGGGTCCTGAAACTGCTACCGACGCCGGTGTACTTTGTGAAGGGTGCGGGTAGTACAGCCTGTCGCTTCATCGGACTCGAAGGGGTAGGTGGGAAGCCAATGGATTGATCTTCTTCTGGCTTCACCGAACGAGCATTGTGCATATTGAAGGAAGCAGTCGTATGCTGCGAATCCGGCCGGGCTCTCTTGGGCAGGGAGGTGTGACGTCCATTGCCGCATCGCTTCGACGGGGTAACGTTAACAGATGCAACGCTGCCACCATCTGATTCATCGCTAGAGATTATGATCTCGGGCTGGTCGCTCTGGTCTCTGAGAACGAACTTCGGCTTCATGTGAATCAAGCAGTCACGGAAATTCTGTGGTGCCACGTTGAAACCATTGCAAAAGGCGTCGATTTTGGTCCGTGCCCGATCGTCGAAACTTCGAAGAGACACCGATATCTCTTTCTCAACATTGCTGGGCATCTCTGGTAAGTTCCCCAGCTGTCTTGTTGTATTTTCTAGCAGTTGTGATATCGTTCGTTTGATCTTGGGGAGGCTGAATGGGTCGGTTAGTTGCGTTCATGTAAGTGTACGGAGTGGTGGCATACCTCTTCGCGAATTCCTGTGCAAGACGCTCCGACAAGAATGCCTTCAGTCTCTCCATTCCACAACGATCGGAGAATGGTTTGAATCCCTCCGGCCATTTTTCTGAGCTTCTGTGGTCGAAGAAGTTTTCCTCAAACTTAAGGAGCTGCTCGAGATCCATGTTCGGTGGGCGTGAGGTGATGAAGTAACCAAAACCAAGCTTATGATCGACACCCTGCATGATCTTCAGCCATTGCTCGTGGCTGCCTGAAGAGAGCAGGTCTGCCTTGGTCAGCACACCGATGGTTCGCTTGTCTGCCCCAAGTCGACGGACAAGATTCATAGTGCAGGAGTTTTCCGCGTCGTTGTTCATGGCGACGCCGCAGAGGATGATTGCCGACGGGTGGTTGATATACTCGCTTGACAGGTTGCGTACAACATGAACAAGGTAATCATCACGAGCATCAGCAGGGTTCTGGAAAATCCCCGGCATGTCATAAAACGAGAGATCGGGCAAGTCTGGGCCCATGATCTCCAACGCAACAATATTCGGCGAAAACTTGGCCATGGTTGCTGCGGCGGCAATGTCGACGGGGCTGTTCTCTGCAATTGGGCCTGACCCGGGAATGAACAGCTCGGGGGTCTGATGGTCGTTCAGGATCGCGACTTGAGCCCAGCGAAGAACATTTTCGATCTGGCCCTGGTCGCTCATGGTCTTGAACTCCACGACAGTAGTTGTGGGGAGCTTTTTCCACGGGAAGAATGGATCCTGTTGCGTTACATCGGTGAGATCGATCTCACGATCCTGAGGAGGGCAGTAGGTATACTCCTTTCGAAGGGATACCTTGCAAGACCATTCCGCCCGTCGTGATACTCGAATATGCAGTGGGCATCGGGTACAGGTTCCCTCGCTCCGCGGCAGCTCGAGGTTAGCCAACCCTGACATGAGCGTAGACTTGCCCGCCGACTGATCACCCACAAGCACGAGTTCGGGTAGCTTCACCTTGTGAGACACTCCGAGTTGCTGGAGCTCGCCTAGCGTGTCATTGCAAGCTTTCAACTCCTTTCCGATATCACGGAATGAGTTGTTGAGGAAGCTTTCCTCGGCATTCTGTGGACTAACAGCGGGAGTTTCGGGTCGGTTCCTCATTTCCCTAAGCAGAGGAGCCTCTGACTCGGTGTTCACATCTGTGCGGTCACTACTAGGAGGTGCTTCGCAGGCATGTCAGTTCAATGATCAGGCAACCCCTGAATGACAAACTTACGGGCATTAGATCTGTCTCCACGGTAGGCAAAAGATTCATTGACTGAAAGTGCAGTGTTTCTTCCATTCGATGATGGTGAGATGGCACAAACTGTGGCAGAGGCATTCAGACCAGGCTCCGTCTTAACGGTGCCTGACCGCAGCATCGGCCGATTCAGTTGCCGGGATGTCATGATAGCTCAGGTGGACGTTACCGCCAGAGGTCTACCAAGCTTGCGTTGGTCCGATCATGAGAAAGAAAGGCGCGATTGAAATGGCTGAGGATGGCTGCTGCGACGGTAGCCTGTTGGGGATGGTCGAAGGCTTGCGAATAATGGTGCCAGGTGCAATTCGATGGCTCTTATAGGTGTCGAAAAAAAGGGTGAATACAGCTTGAGAGGTCTTTTCGACTTGAGAAGGTGAATGAAGTCAGATGAATGGCATTCAAAGGTGGTGAAGGTTGTTTGCAGGTAGAATAGGTAGTAGTAGTACGTAGTAGGTAGAAAGAGGTATGAACTTGAAGTACATGATGGTCAGCTAGTTGGTGCCTGTGATTGCCCCAGGGAGTTCCGCGTCTCTGTACGAACTCCAGGTGCTGATAACAGCTGCTAAGGACGCCAAGGGCTTCCGTCTGTAGCACCCGCGCGAGGGAAGGCGAATGCATGCGTCAAGCCTCGTTTCATCTTGTCAATGGCACAGAATCTCCTAATGAAACGACCAGTTCAATAGAACTCATCCAGGAGATAATATTCACCAGCCCTCACTACCCGCCTAACAGTAATGAATGGTCGCTGGAGAAGCCCAGGTGTGCAAGCTTTCTTCAAATAAAAAATGGGTGGCTGGGGTTGTTGCCCCTGGAATCCCTGGATAGGGAGGGATGAGCAACGGTCACAGATATTGGGCGCTTTACCTGCCTAAGTACTAAAGTACCTCCTACTAATCTCTAAGGTGTATGTCACCAAGGCTGGGACGGGCCTTGCCTAGCGCTGGTTGACGACGTTAAGGACGGCTCGATGGGAAGCGCTACTCCAATGCTTGGGCACAGTTGTACCTCAGCTGAGGCTAGGTACGGCGTTCCTTGAACGAGGGACCTTCACCTTATCCTTCACGAGTGTGGGAGGGGGGGCGGGCAACGAGGTGAATCGAGTTACAATCCAGCAGACGCAAGCCCGATGCGGCACTTCGTTACCAAGTGAAAAGAGAACAAGCTTCAGCGAATCTTGCACTACCTACTTTCTCACCCTGATCATATGCTGTCTGCAGGTTTGTAACCTTTCATCAGCACCGAACCTGTGCCTGGACGGCAGCAGCTTCAACCCCTTCCAGAACTATCGGCCTTCTTCAACCCCAAACGCACCGAGAGATGACGCTTAAGGTTTAAGTAGTACACTCTGACCTAGGTGGAAGCGTAGGCACCTTAAGCTTGCCCTACATACCTACGACGCGGACAACTCGTGAGGTAGGTTCTTCATGGTGTTGCAACTCGCCGATCGCCTCCCGGGTAGGTAGATAGCCGAATTGGAGCAGAACGTCACCTTCGCCGACACTCTCAGTCTCCTACTGGGCAGCAAGCATGCTATTCAGGGGAAACATAGGTACCTACTCAAACGAAACACAATGAAATGACATACCTTCACGTATGAGGGTAGGCCACAGGAGAAATATTCACCTGGGCCTGAAAGAACTTTGACAAGGAACGCAAACATGATGCCGCCTTCTGTCAAGTCATTGCACCGTGCCTGACAACTTGACCGAGTTAGGTCTTAGGTATCTGCTCATTCGGTCATCTACCTGAGGTACTAATCTAGTATTATATAGTAGTAATGAGTTGCCATAAACCTCCATTTGGATAGCCCAGTAATTACCTAAGGTAGTTCAGTCAGCCCACGTACAAGTAGCTCTGTCTATTATTACTCGCTACGATGGTGTGCCAGATCAGGTGCGCACATGCCTTACCTTGCCTTTCCCAGACAACCCCTCCCTTTGGTTGAAAGCCACTGCAAGGGCACAGTGTGTAGGGGTTTCAATTGGAGATCCTCAGTGGCTACTCGCCAGGGCATCGCTGCGTGCCCCTCACTGCCTGCTTACCACCATTGTTACTACGTATCAGGTACAGGACGGATTTGGCCGACCGCCAGCGAATCCTCCACGTTTCCCCAAACCACAACAACCCTCCCTTGTCCTTTCAACCTCTATCGCTCGTCCACGTCAAAGCGAGTGCATACACACGGCGACACGCAGGCGCATACCAAAGAGACTGACAGCTTCGTTCCCAAACTGCTTAGTTGCCAGCAATGTCGCTCCAGGTCCCGCACCGAGCCAAGGAGGCGGCTGGCTCAACGAAGGCGGTCATTCTCGTGAGCTTCCATCCTCTGAAACCGAACCTGTTGTCAGCGAATCTAACACCTCCAGGTGGGTGGTCCTTCGCGCGGCACCCGTTTCCGACCCCTCTCGCTTGACGTTCCCAAACCTCTCTTCGAGATCGCCGGCCACCCTATCATCTGGCACTGCCTCGCTGCCATTGCTCGAGTACCCAACAAGCAGATCCAAGAGGTCTGCATCATCGGCTACTATGACGAGTCTGTCTTCAGAGACTTCATCAAAGACTCCGCCAAGGAGTTTCCCTCCATCACGATCAAATACCTCCGCGAGTACCAGGCTCTTGGCACCGCTGGTGGCCTCTATCACTTCCGCGATGCCATCCTCAAGGGCCGTCCGGACCGCCTCTTCGTTCTCAACGCCGATGTGTGCTGCTCGTTCCCCCTGAACGATATGCTCCAGCTCTTTTCCGACAAAGACGCTGAGGCTGTCATCCTGGGGACACGTGTTAGCGAGGAAGCAGCCAAGAACTTCGGCTGCATCGTATCTGACACACATACCAAGCGCGTGCTTCACTACGTCGAGAAGCCCGAATCACACATCAGTAACCTCATTAACTGCGGTGTTTACCTCTTCGCAACAGAAGCCATCTTCCCCTCCATCAAGACCGCCATCAAGCGTCGCACCGACCGTCCTAATCGCCTCGTTTCCTACCCCTCCTCCGACAACCTTGAGAACTTTGTGCCGTCTGCCCGTGATGACGACGAAGAAGAGGAGAAGAAGAACGAGGTTATCCGCCTCGAACAAGACATCCTCGGAGACATGGCCGACAGCAAGCAGTTCTTCGTTTACGAAACCAAGGACTTCTGGCGCCAGATCAAGACTGCTGGTTCTGCCGTGCCCGCCAATGCTCTCTACCTCCAGCGTGCTTGGCAAGCCGGCAGTGATGAGCTCGCTCAGCCCAGTGCCAACATCGTCCCCCCCGTCTTCATCCACCCTACTGCTCAAGTCCACCCTACCGCAAAGCTTGGCCCCAACGTGAGCATCGGACCTCGCGTTGTGGTTGGCGCTGGCGCCCGCGTGAAGGAGAGCATTGTTCTCGAGGATTCCGAGATCAAGCATGATGCTTGTGTGTTGTACTCAATCATTGGCTGGGGCAGTCGCGTCGGTGCATGGGCGCGTGTCGAGGGCACCCCGACACCCGTTGGCAGCCACTCGACGAGCATCATCAAGAATGGCGTCAAGGTACAGAGCTGCACTATCCTAGGCAAGGATTGTGGTGTTGGTGACGAGGTTCGCGTGCAGAACTGTGTGTGCCTTCCATACAAAGAGCTGAAGAGGGTACGTATTTCTTTGACTCACGGATCTAAATTCCGGAAGCTGACCGTGTGATCTTACAGGACGTCGCCAACGAGGTCATCATGTAAATGATCAAGGTGAAGAAAAACGGAATGAACGAAACGAAACCAGAACCCAAAACGCGACAACAGACCCCTGACTCGGCGAGCTGATGGGAGGGACTTTGGCCTCTTCAAAAGGAGATAACAGGGGCGGAAGGAACAGGCACAGAAAAAGGGCAAGATAGGACGGTTACCTCAAAAATAATATGCGACTCAGTTGGAGGCGTGGATGCGACTGTGGCTGGCGGTTACAAGACGAAATATCACACCCCATTCAGGGGGCTAGAATCTTCATAGGATGTGAGCCTATGCTAAACTTTCAAATGAATGAATGAGATTTACAAATACGTATACATGCATATAAATTTATGAATCGAGAAAGTATAAACAGCAGTATCAGACGCTCACATCTATGCAACTTTGCAGTCCTTGACCTATTTCCGGACGGAACCTTCTATACGTGACATCATATCCCTTCCTCTCCAAGGGTGTAGATCTATGCAACACTCTGTTTCAATCATTCGCCTTCCAAGGCCTGCTGTGCAATCCAACTAACTGCCGGCAATGTGATGGGAGGTGGATTTCAGTCGTCTCTTTTCAATGTCGTTTTGCTTGCCACTCTCGGCAGCATCGGGCTGCTAGGCCGACTTGACGTGACCGCTAGGCCGCTGTGCCATCTCATCTCTGCTGGGGTCCTCCCAGGAGTGTTGACCTTCTCGATCAACGGTTTCTCAAAGCTTGCGATCCGGATGGGGGGCGGTGGCGGTGTGTTCCGCGCCCTCATGACACTGCCAGCTCTTGCTCTCAAGCCAACAATGTGTCGCTCGGGAATAGAGTAAAGGTACGTTGCGAAGAGGACGAGGGATGTGCCGACAAGGAACTGCGCGGATCATGTTAGATTTGCAAAGTGCGACCTTGGCAAAATTGAAAAGTGCGGAATGCGAGGAAAGCTTACTGTTGAACCAAATGAAAAGTCCTCAAATACATAGACGCTGATGAGGAAGCTGACCACAATGCTGATGCTTGTGGCAAACGTCTTCACAATGTTGTCCGTGTCTCTGATCACCAAGCTCGCCACGATACCACCAAACGCCTGGAGCACCACGGCTGTCCAGACCACCCAATTATACCCCTCGAAGAAGCCATGGCGGCTGATGTCGTCGCCATCTTGCCAGAATACACCGCCTATCAAGGCGGCGAATATTGAGTAGAAGCTCATTTGCGTGTTACGCACCCAGATGCTCACGGTCGCTCCGGTGTCCTTGAGGATCTTCTCGAAATATACCGACGTCAAACCCGAGACTGCGGCAGCAACGAGGATCGACGTGACGCCGAGAGAGTAGTTCATGGGCTGGTTGAGCAATTGCGCAGCAGCGGCGGCAGCGGCGGCAGAAGCATCTATGTCATCGTCGAGACTGACGTCAATGGCCTCGTTCCGACGGGAGAGGGGCAATGGTGGTATAATGTAGTCGTCGTGTCCGGAGGGATAGTTCGCACCGCCAGACATTGATCTGGGGAAGATGTTGTCGGAGATGTCGTGAAGATGGAGTTGAGATTTGGAGGCGGAGGGAGCCAGAGACACGACACACACGCCGAGAGTTAGAAGAAGGAGGGCGAGCCAGCGCTTCAAGCTGATGGATCGACGAAGAAGGTAGACGGAGAAAAGAGCAGTGGTGAGGATCTATGGACAAGCGGCCGGTTAGCACCTCTGTCTTGCGGGAGCCGCCTTGACACACGACGATTGTACTCATGACGTACCTTGAACTGGTACAGCACCTGGAACTGCACTGCATCCAGGTTTCCAATGGCCACATACTGCAGCAGATTCTGCAGAGTGTAGAACACCGCTGGCAAGGCCAGCTTCCATCCATCTCCCTGAAAGACGGCGTTGTACACCTGCTCGACTAGTATGCTTGTAGGCGTGTTCGGCGCAAGGGTTTTGGCAGTCTCCTTGACGAGTATGCTCAAACAGGCTGCGAACTTGAGGCATTCGGTGAGAAAGACAGCGGTGGATGCGAAGTAGCGGTGATCGCCGGACGTGGGCATCACACGGGAGTAGTGCAGGATGAGGATGAGGAGGGAATTTTGGAAGGTCAACTATTTGCCGACCGAGTCAGTCATGGTCTTGAGAGACAGGCCTCGATCCATACAAAGAGGGGAGGGTTATACAAACCGTGACCAGCCCGAGGTTTCTGCCGAGATTCATTGTTGCTCCTCCTCCTGTAGTCGGCCGGCCACTCCCAGCTCCAGGGGTGGCCTGCAGGACCGCCATCGCGTTGAGCCGGACGTGATATTACTGAAAGAAATGCTCTGAGGCTGGGGTTCGTTATCGCCAAACGTGAAGGCAGATGTCTCGATATTTCTTATCGTATTGTCCCCCTCCCTGGATCTATCCGGGGGTTTGCTTGTCGTATTGAAGAGTCTGTCGCAAATCGCTGCCGCTCGCAACACACGTGCGCGCACAAAACGAGGGATGACTCCCGTCGGTCGCACTCGACGAGATGGACGTGTTGCTCTCGTCTCCCAAGATCAACCATCAATCTGGGAAAAGAAGGAAGACGAAGATCGCAATGCGAGACCCTGCCTACCGGCGTGCCGTCGCAGGCCTCGTTGTTGGTGCTCGCGCGCGCGGGCTTCGATTTCGAAACGTCGGGCACGCGACTGGGGTGGATTGGTCCTGACGTTGAAACAGTTTGCTCCCACTACTTTTGCGGTGCCCCGAGAACAGAAGAGCAGTGAGAGAGCGGGAGAGGGAGAGAGAGAGTGAGAGAAAGTCTCCACAATGCCTCAGGACAGCCGAAAGGGAATGAATGGGGAAAAAAAGAAGCAGATGGAGAAATCGGACTGGAGACACAAGGAAAATGACATGAGAAGTGGTCGTGTGCAAGTGAAAGTGAAAAGGGAGGACAACGAACGTCGACGTCAAAGCTTGTGAAAACTCAAGGCGGGTGTGGGCGAGTTGAACCCCCCTGTACCGCCACTATTAAGTACAACTATACTACGTACTAGTAGTAATTAGGACTGTAACTGCGCACCGTTCGTGGCACCGAGGCAGCACTGGAACTAACTTACTAACCTTACTAGTAGTGCACTGCCATTCATTGGCATCCGGGCAGCACTGCATTTGCATTAGGCCAGGTTATTCTCACTTAGTAACTAGTAGCCGTACATACTCAGTACTCAGTTCTCCTGGTACCTACCAGCTCTCGCAGTCGTGACGATTCTCTGCCCCAGGAGACGCTACCTGAGACGTACTTGTACCTAAGGTAATGGGTAGCATAGGTAGCATGAATACTACGATATGCACAATGCATTCATCAATGGTGTGGAGTATCTACCGGTATATTTTTGTTTGTTCTGTTTCCTTGGCCAGCCCAATCACAGTATGTACTGGTACTTTACCTACGTAGAATACCTTATTGGTGGATGTGATGGCTATGCCGTAATCGTAATAGACGACGCGATCGGCCCTCTCCTCCCCTCTATTCGTACATAAGGTTAAGATGCTACCTAACTAGTACCTAGACTCAGTAAGGAGTAGGCAGGGCACAAATGCAGTCCAACGTCTACAAACTTTTCAGCTGATACTACTTGGCATCTTGGAACAATCAACAGGGGACCGTAGAATGACGACGGCGATCATCCCAGACATGTCTTTACAGGGGATGACTCCGTGTGCACCGTGCGTATTGCACAGCAAAGAGATACGCTGGAGAAGTAATGACTACTGACTACCTTGGTTAGTAGGCGCTCACTTCCAAGAATCCACACCGGTCTGGCTCACCGCCATCGTCATACTTCATCATCAACGTCGTCCACGAGTAGGCCCCGTCCCTCTCCTCTTCTCGTTTGGAAAGCTAGATTTGACTTCCAATATCAACCTTTCTGATGAAAGCGCAAATGCCAAGACTGAAGCCCATGACCTCACCTACGTTCTCTCAATCTGATTCCTCAACTTTGCTCATACAGCAAAACAGCCAGAGATCAACCTGCACGACCTGCGCTTTTCTGACAACACAAAAGACGCACCATCATGAAAGTATCAGCCGATTAGAAACGCAATGTTACTCGAAGTCTCGATTGATCATACCCTTCTTTATATCCTTATCAAACACCATGATGTTGTTAATTCTACATGGATCATTAGAAAGGGCTCACGCTTCATACAAATCGTCAACTTCTGACGTGCGAAAGGCACATTCAGTAATCTGTGTCTATTTCATGGTCGTATATTCAGTGCCAATCACCCATGTCCCCCGGATCCAGGCGCCTACTGATTCTAATAAACCATCGTTCTGGTCAATATATCCTTGCCAGAAGCCCATCCCTTCCAACGACGTGCTCTAGAAGCTCTTGTCTTGACCTCACAGAAAGTCAGTCGGACCAAAGGCTGCGGGGAGCTTACATCATTGCGAAATTCCTGTCGTCAATCACTGTATTGCCAGACATGAGCGCGGGCTCCAATCCCTGTCGGCTGAAATCTTGAGAAATGGTGTCCCACAGCGCATGCTGCTCCTCCATTGCTTGGGCCAATTCCTGTCCTTGTGAGTGTCCTCGATCGCGGCCGATGTTTTCCCTTGAATCAAAGTTGGACATGGCGCGTTCCCATCGAGTTCTCGGTGCCAAGGTTGGTCCAGGTATGCTTGCGCGGCGCCGGATCTCCTTGTGCAGGTTGACCACACTTTGTTTCGGTAGGATCATGCTTGCACTCAATGTGCGCACTGGAACGTTCTCAATTGGGCTGAAGCCAACGACGTTGATATCTACCTCAACGTCTTCGTCTCTCTCAGTAAGGTCCGGCACCATGACTTCGTCCGGTGAGCTTCGAAAGAATGCAAGAGGGCCCATCTCGAAACTGCTTGCGAGGTTGGCGTCATAGATGCTAGTGAGCCATGTTGTAAAGTGGTACATGTTTGGCATTGCTTCCCAATTGTCGTCACTATCTGAGCCAACCTTGGCTGCACCAGTATGGGATGATTTTGCAGACCTTTGTGAGACGACGAAGACAGGTATTCCCTACTGTTCCTGCCCAAGATAGCCCAATCCGGGTTTGTCGAAAGCATCCGTAAGGGTGTCCGATTGCCCGACTTTAGGATGATTGAAGAGACGCGAAAAGTCAATTTCTTTGTGGTATATTTCCGAAAGTTGAGCCATCATGGTCTGAATCAGACTCGGAAGGGGCGCGCGCGTCGACCTCGGAAAACGCATTTCGGTGAAGTCGCAAGGAGTGTCCCAACACGTTAAGCGTTGCCAGTCAACACTGGTTTCATCTCTCTCCCAGACAGGCTTTCTCTGCGGCGTAAGAGTCAGGTGGAAACCCTCATGAATGCTGCATCTTGCTTCAAGAGTCTCCATAGCCTCGTGAGTTCTCTCGTAAATGTAAGTCGAATTTGTTCCGTTGAAGATCATTTGACGAAGATTCTCGCTCATGGCTTGCATGTTGAAGAAAACCAGATTATGGTACACGTATCGGGAATTGCAAGGACCCTGCAGCTGTTTAATCGAGGGAAGTATGCCATCAGAATCATGTTCACCAGCCAATGACACAAATGCGGCGCATGGCGGGCTATCCGCCTCATCCGTAGACAAGGCAGCAGTTTGGAGCAAGGACGGAAGGAGCAGAATGCATACGATCGAAAGCCACTTTCCCAGTGGACGATCTGAGCCAGCTGCAAAGAAGCGCAAGAAAACTGGCATTTTCATACTCATAGAGAGTAAGGAGTACTTCCGCCGGCGCTTCTCGTAATTTCAGCAGTGAAAAGCGCGATAGGGGCGTTTCTCATCTCGAGTGCAAGTGAACAGAAGGAATGCTGGAAGGTCGACCGGGGAAGAGTAGTGATTCGAAGCACGATGCTGGACAGTCAACGGTGGTCCTTGGTGGTATGGCCCAGGATGGAGCAAGTTGAGGGGCCGAGTTGGAACAGAAAGCAGCGTTGACTGACGACGAGACGAGCAGGGTCAAGAAAAGCGCCCCCAGACGGTAATAAAACGAAGGTCAAAAGAGCGTGCAAACCACCCTGCACAGAGTGAGGGGTGGCAGTTGGAAGACGTCCGGAGAACAAATGAGGGTGAGTGGTAGAAGTTGATGCACCAATAGGTGGCAAGCTGGGAGAATAAATGAAGGAAGAAAAGGGTGAGGAGCCGAAGAAGAGAGGTAGAGACCACCAATCGAGGGCAAAGGTTTGCGAGCAAGCTGGTACAAAGCAATTCCACAGAAGGAGAGAGGATGAATAAGGGAAAGCGGTAAGAAAAGAAGAGGAAGGTGCGAGGGTGAAATCCTCCTGCCATGCCATCCCCCATCCTCCATGACCTCCATCCCATTCTTGGCCCAAGCAGCATCCCGGGTTTCTTCGCATTCTAAGTCCAGCATACAGCATCATGACCATAGACAATTACGGCATCGAATCAAGTAGAATCGGCTGACCCCAGGTATTCATCCCATGCATCCCATGCATCCGATCCAAGCGAGTGAGGCTTATGGCACGGTGGGGGTTGGGAAAGGAAGAATCACTTCACTTCACGGTTCGCGGTGAACAAAGAGATGCTCGTGTTGACCCTGCCGCCATCGCCTGTGATTCACAGCTGACCATAGGATCATGCCTCTTGCATTTATTGCTCTGGTATTGATACTCCTCCCGATTACGTGCCAGACGTCAACGCAAGATACTCAGCACGTTGTGACAGCTGGCAGCGGCAGTCAAGCATCAGTGATGAGTCAGAGAAGGTCCCTCCCTCCGAGCTAACTTGTCATAAACAGGCTCAAAGCGTATAATTGGTTAGAAGAGTTGGCGACGTTCTTCTCCATCCGTCATCATCACCCGCGAGCTTTTCTGAACGACTTTCACCTCATATGCCATCCTCGTTCCCGCTTCCAGCCAAACAAGAAGAATCTCCTCAAACGCCTGCAATACAAGAACAGTCCAACTGTCACGATCAAACATGTGCATGCGGGCCCCGTGATACTACACATGCAGTTCCAGCTACTGCGATCATTCACGAATCTCTCCCTCTTCCAGAGATGTTAGCGACGGCACAGGCGAAGTTGTCCTCTAAACTTCCACATCCATGGCCTCCACATCTGCGGCACCGTCCTCCAAACTCAGATCAAGAAGCTTGGCGTATTGGACCGTCAACCGCTGCAGCTCTCTGTACTTGCCTGGAAGAGGTTAGCTGTAAGATCAATAACAGGCCAGGCCACCAGCCTGGACAATGAGCAAAACATACCGAGAATCATCACCACCCCCTTCAACAGCTCCATTCTATCCCATCCACAAATTTCACCCTCCCTGCTAAACCACCCTCGTCCCACACCTTCAGGGTCCTTCTCCTTCAGGACACCTCCCATCAAACCATTTAGTAACTCCTCAACCTTTCCTTTGGCGCCCTCCGCACCCAATCTTTTTGCGTACATGTATAGATAGAGCCGGAATTCATCCTTCGCACCCAGTTGCAATGCGCCTGCGATCCTGTTCTCGAGGTGGGCAATGCTGACGCTACTCTCAAGGCCTTCACCCTCGGAACGTTGGATGACCGTTTTGATGATACGTTGGAGGGCATACGCCCGGCCCTTGAGGAGGAATTCATTGGTTGTGTGCCTTTCAAGGAAAGGGATAACGCCGGAGGATACTGCGGCCACCGATGCTGTCGAGCCGTCAGCGTCCTTTCCGTTCTTCGAGTTGGGTCCAACAGCTGTGGACTGTAGAGCTGAGATCGAAGAGTCTGTCGAATTCCAGTATTGCGACCCAACCGCCCACCATGCCTCACTCAGTCTCTGCCATGTATACATTTCCCTGGCGTAGTAGAAACCATCACCATTCGTTAATGTCACGACAATATGGCCAGTCGAATTGAGATGCGCGGATGTGACACCAGGACCAGGTGTCGCTGTGTGCTGGTTCAGCGAAGTGGTGGCCACGTCCAAGATGGGTCCCAGTGACACTGGTGGATGGGCTGCAGTCTGTGTTCTGATATCCCAAACATAAGCCATGCCAACAGCAGTAATACATAATAGCCAATAGTCTCTGCACTCCAGTATCACAGGCTGCGACTCCAAAATCATGGGGTTGAGCAGCCGTCGTCCAGCAGGAGTCCACGTGTGTATCGATCCATCTTCACAAGCAACAGCCCAGAAATGCTTGCTCGCGGCCACTAAGATGACAGCCCTCGGGAGAAATTCGTGCCACACCACGGCACCGCGTTTGGTCACAGTGACATGTGAGGGATCGCGCGGGTTAGGGTCGTTTTTCGCCTCGAGGACGATGTTCTCAGGGATCTTTGAAGCATCCTCAAGGGTGGCCTCCGGTTGCAAAATACCACGTTCCAAGGGCCGCAAGATGTGGGATCGGACGCGTGGAACAGCCAGGCGGACTTGGGCGTAGGAGATGGCAGGGTTCAAGACAGCTGGTCGAAGAAATTCTGGGGTTGGAAGTACGCCATGCTGTACGGGGGTTAGGGGGGCTGGTTCAACCGTGCCGTCAGTTCCATTGGTGACAACTGGGATAGGGCCCGACTGAGCCCGTTTCGCGGTCGGCTCGTCCTCGTCCTCCAGCTCTGCGCCATAAAGCTTGCGCTTGTTTCCGAGGAGCATCGATGCGATGCCGCCCTTGGGAAGTCCGTCGAATGGTTTGCTGAGGTCAAGAACTGTCGTTGGAGTGTCATCGCGAGCGGCCTTGGAAACAGTGGAGGTTGATCCAACGAGCTGTGTTTGCGGCAGCGATGACTGGCCAGTGCCCGATGAGGACACCAGCAATGGCGCAACTCGCTTCTTTCCATCCTTGCCAATAGTGACTCGTGATTTGAGCTCCTTGACGCGCTCTGCTGACTTGTCGGCTTCTTCGGAAGCCTTCTCGGGCGTGGCATCTCCATTCGTTGCTGTCGGTGTTGCGGCAGCGGTGCCAGGCTTTGTGCCGTTCGTTGTTGGCGTAGGGTCTTTGGGGGCATCAGATTGCACGTCACCCATCAAAGCGCCCATCCTAGACTCAACGGCCCGAGATTCGCCAGCCTTGCTGTGACTCTCCAGTACCAAACCCTCGACGTCCTCGGCCACGCCCATGCCCTTGCGCGACACACCGTATTTCTGCAAAGCCTTGAAGTTCTCTTCCGCTGGTGCTACCCAGCCTAGTTCACCCTCTTCAAATTTGCACACCACTATTGAACCGTCGAGGCTAGAGGCGAAAATGGTCTGTCCATCGGGTGTCCAAGCCAGATCGGAGATAGACTTGCCTGCAAGATCCTGTAGGATGACAACCGGTCGAGAAGTATTCGTGTTCCATATGCCGAGAGTTTTATCCTGTCCTGCCGAAGCAAGTACAGTAACAAGAGGGCCGGAATCCTCTCCGTTGTCTTCTTTCGGGTTTTTCGTGTGGAACAACCTGGGAGAGAACATGCAGACTTCAGTTGGGCCTTCGTGGCCAATGAGGTTGATCTCGCTATCCCAAAGTGTTCGTTCGATGATGGCAACGGAGCTCACGGGCCCGTTCACAGCGTTGGCAGCAGAAATGTGGTTTCCGTCAGGTGACCAGGAGCAACGGCGAAAGTACGTCGTTAATGGCGAGCTTTTGAAGGGGGAGCTGATAGTGGTCTCGAGAACGAAATTGCTGGCCATGTCATGTTGCGTCGCATTTGGGCCGGGTGAGGTGAATCGGAAAATCTTAATCGTTCGGTCGTCACTTGCGGTTGCGAAGAATTTGTTGGCCGGGTCGAAGCATATGCCCTTCACATGGCTTTGATGCGCAGGAAGTGCTTTGAGCTTCTCGAAAGTATAGCCTGACCAGACAACGACCTTGGAGTCAAGGCCCACGGACACGAGTATTGACGAGTCATATGACCAGGCAATATCCTGTACATCGTTGTCATGGCCAATGAGTCGCTTGTAGGTCTTCCAGTTCTCGACCGGTGGTGGCTCGGTATTTCCAAAGGTGGCTGTTGGAGGGCCCTTATCGAGGTGATACACACAGATGAGCTTGTCATCCGCACCGCTGGCAAGGTATCGCCCATTCGGAGACCATCTGACCGAGTGAATGGTGCCCAAGTGGTGACTCATGTGGCACAATTGCCGTGGTTCAGTATATGACGGGTCGTCAGCATTGAAGATTGCTTCGGTGGACCATATCCGGACGTGGCCATCGCCACCGGCTGTCGCAAGGCGCTTGCCATCAGGAGAGACGTGGCAGCTGTAGACCTCAAAGTCTTTCTGCTCGCCACTATGGCTCAACCATGTAGGCTTGATAATGCGCATTGTGGTGGACGCGCAAGCACCACATCAGCGATGCGCGGCGCAACTCGGTACAGGTCGAGAGATATTGTGATCGTAGTCGAGCAAGTGTTGGTATTGATTCTCGAGATGCCCAAAGTATTGTGCTGAGTATTCCGCGATCAAGAAGTCGTCGCAATTGATTGATGCAAAGGCTGAAAGTACGATCAGTCATGGAGCTACGTCGAAGCTTGAGTTGACGCGCGCCACTCTCGAAGATTGTCGCGATGTACGCGCCACCAGCTACCCTACATAGGCCCCAGCTCCATGAGTTATGGAGATTCTCGAAGCCTCCTGGACGCCTGGTCGGTAACATTTGCAATTTTTCCAATGTATCAAGGGATTCTAAGATACTATGACTTCCATCCTTGAGTGTAGTAGCCTATCGGGCATGAACAATACCTCCATAGCATGCAAACGACACAAGCGAGATGCACCACCGCCCAGGAGCAACTTCGCCAACTCAGACATCAAGCGAAACCCATTGTTTCAAAGATCTGTTTTCTTTCTCATACAACAGAGACCAGGTGATTACTGAACAGACATCCGTGCGATCGATATGCATTCAAAAGGTTGTTGTTAGCATCCGCTCGACCAGCATTTGGTAGACAACAGGTACTAATACCTTACTGACTACTTTCCACATATGCGTTGGTTTTCCGCATAATCAAGGACCCTTGGAAACTGTCAGCGCCTCTCCTTTGCTAAAGGACTGTCTACCTGCTCGATCTGGTGCAATTCCTCGAACCGTCCCGGGGGTCGCGACAGGGGTAGGCTTGGTAAGCGATTGCTTATCAACTTCATGAAGCGACAGTTGGTGGGCATCGGCGCACGGAGACTACGAGGCCCGACAAGGGTACAGTCATTTGCGAGTAAAATGCGTGGTTTCTCAAGTACCCACCTATGCACCTGCATCGCTCTCTTTCGCGCCTCGCCCTTCGTCTTCCCCGCCACAACGCCAGACTCGGTTATCCAGCCCTACGACAAGCGCGAAAAGGCTATCACGCTCGTGGAGATGTCATCGTCAGAAGAATTGATGTGTAAGCCAGCAATTGCGACAAGGATGATGCGTTGGAAAGATCGTGTATATAAAGGAGTCAGCGGCCCAGGCCAAATGTCGTTTCTTCCGTCTCATCATCACCCAATCTCCAGCTTTCAATAAACACAAGCAACTTCCTATTTCCTCATACGATTAACACCGAATATCCAACGTCAAACTCACTCAAATCCAACATGTCTCGCACCATACTCGTCTCAGGCGCCACTGGAAAGCAAGGCGGTGCCCTTATCCAAGCTCTTCTTTCGCAGGATACCGACTTCCAGATCATCGCACTCACCCGCAATCCCTCCTCCCCTTCCTCCCAGCGTCTTGCTTCCAAGTCGCCCAAGATCACACTCATTCAAGGAAATCTTGAAGATATGGAGGCGGTGTTTGCTGAGGCTGTCAAGGTCTCTCCCCAAATCTGGGGCGTCTTCAGCGTTCTGGTATGTAGTGCTGATTACCTCAACCCCAAGCGCCATCAGGCTAACAAGCGCGCACAGACGGTGAACATGGGAGGAGAGGGTTCGATTGTGGAGGAAAGACAAGGAAAGAATTTCATCGACTCCGCGATAAAGCATAACGTCAAATACTTCGTCTACACCTCCTCAGCGCGCAATGGCTTTCAGGCCACTGACGTTCCTCACTTTGCCAGCAAGCACAACATCGAAGAACATCTTATTTCCAAGACACGCAACACATCTATGAAGTGGGGGATCATCCGACCGGCCGGGTTCATGGAAAACTTGGATGATGGCTTCCTTGGCAAGGTTTTCGCGACTGGCTGGCAAAGCACCATCAAGTCCCGAGGTTTGCAAATCGTCGCCACAGGAGACATCGGTCTCACTGCTGCAAAGATGTTCCTTGACAGTCAGAGATTCCAAGGGCAGACAATTGAGCTCGCGGGCGATGAGCTGACGTTTGATGAGATGTCAGCAATCTACAAGGAGGTGACGGGATCCAAGGTGCCAACCACCTTCCGGTTCCTGATCACAATCATGTTCTGGATGGTATCTGAGTTCAAGCTGATGTTCAACTTCTTTGAGAGAGAAGGATTTGGAGTTGACTTGGCAAAATCCAAGGAGGTTCTCCCTGAGATCCAGGACTTCAGAACCTGGTTGAGCAGCAAGAGCAAGACGGCGTGAGGAATGAGGAATGCACATAAACACCGACATTTCGAGACTCTTCCATTTTAATTGCAGTATGTAAAACAGCTTAGAATAAAATTAATCTGAACACGGCAAGTTGATCTTCGCATAGCATCTTCACTTCCTTACGCTGTCCCATTCAAATCTATCGTGTAGGTGCTTATATCTGTCCCCACAAACGCAACAGCCAGCCAGACGTTGATGGCATTTCTTTGGTAGTGAAAAGCCAACCATTGCGAACGTGTTGTGGTATATTTTGTTTCGGACTTTGACTTTTTCACTTTACTTCGCCAAAGAGGATGGTTCCTCAAGCGCGAAAGTTGCTGTGTCGCGTGCAACGAAGAAGAGTCAATGGCGTGTCCTAAGGTTTAAGAGCACTCTGGGGTGACAGCATGACTTCCAGCATGCGAAAACCCGAGCCCGGCTCTGTTCAAGAATGCCCATTTAAAATCCAGTACGGAGGCCTCCTCAACGTTCCCTATAGTAATTATTCTGGGAGGAAAGGTGATTTACTGATTTTCCTAAGTCGGAGAGTTTGGGTGGAGGATTAGCTTTGCACCATCCCCCCCTTTAGACAACCTAGAACGTGGGGTTTGCTGTTGTTTTCACACGGAACTTACGATGAAAGTATTAGGAGTACACCGAAACCAGCCTAGTGGTCTGAAGAGGCGTTGCATTCGATGAGTCCATCGCACTGCCTTGACTTGGTTGGACACACCGACATCTGCCTTATGACTCAAGGAGGAGTCAAATCCTCAGTCCATCATCATGTTGAGCCGGCTTCAGGTTCTTGGAACACAACTATCGAGACTAACAAAACTTGAATCCAAATCCACTTCTTGTAGGCTCCGAACCTTGCAATGGAACGCCGATTCTACTTTCTGCCCAACTCACCCACTCAGAGACGCCTGGACCGCTTCAGTATCCTCGACGATGAGGCGGAGGGAGAAGACGGCCTCGTGGGGCTCTGGATGTTATTGAAACCCTCCTGCGACAGCCTGTCAACTCATCCGCACAGCTAGTTGAGTGTTTGGACACTATATCGAACCTTGTTCGAGGGTCATCGGGCCAAGCAGGCGACTATGGCACCTTGCTTAACGTCATAAAAGACCTTGGCTCGGCCTTCTTTGCGAATATATGGCCCAAAGTCGTACATTACGCCCTTCAGCTGGCGATTTATTTCCCTACAGGGACAGCGGAGATATTGCGCCCCGGCTCCAAGCTGCACCTTTCGCGTGATGAAGTCGCGTCTCTAGTTGCTCATCAATTTCTATGCACTCTAGACTGCCCAGAAGGGCGCGATGGCTTCTTTGAATTCAGCATATGGTATGCGTCAGTGCAACGACATCCATACGCAGCAGAAATGTATCTGAATGCTTTGTTTGAATACTTCAAAACCCTATCACGTAGACCTCAAGTTTATACCACTCCGATGGCAAAAGGGGTAGTCTACTCACTGCACGACTACCATACGATGAGCACACGACCGTCGGCAACAGACTATCCACAGATTCGGCCAATGACCCTCCAGTCAGTTGAGTATTACGATACGCGCCCACAAGAGCTTTCTGACCTGGCAGCAGAGGGTGCTGTTGTGATATCGGCCAATAAGGACATAGGGTTTGGCCAGTCAGCAACTCAAGAGGAGGTCTACGTGGGCAACTGTCCCGAGGCCTGTCCGGCAGTGCTTGTGACCTTGACTTTGAAAGCAAGTGAAACGCTTACCATCGAGGGTGCAACGCCGATGCTCTACATATCTGGCCAGCGAAGGGATGTTTGGTGGGACACGCTACCGCAAGAACGCAGATCAGGCGGCCGACTCCTCTTCATGGATGCTCTGGAGATCGATGGACTGGAGAGTGAAGAATCCCTACCCGATTTGCACCCAGACAACATACAGAGAGATATCCAGAAAGCGTACACGGCATTCCCTTCATGGACGCCGGATCGAGAGGCCACAGTCTACTCCGGATTATGGGGCTGTGGTGCTTTCAACGGTGACCCAGGCATGAAGACGGTTATTCTCTGGATTGCAGTTTTGCTGGCCAACCGGAGATTGAACCTGATATGCGATGGCTCCCATGGCAGCTTCCCAGAAGAGTTTAGGCGTTTGCGAGACGAGATTCCAAGCTCATGGACGACCCAGGATTTGAGGGTCCTGCTTGAGAGGATACCTCGAGCCACAAAGAGGCTGGAGACCGTGACGGCAATACTATCTGCCCTCAGGGTGCCTGAGTGAGAACATTGCCAGTCTTGGATGTTTGACATGACAATCCCTTTGGCGAGCAATCCGTGCTTAACGAGGAAGGAAACTTCAGGCAATATCTAGCAACTCCGACTTGCTCAACATTGTGGAGGTTTTGACCTCTAGTACAATGTGAAGTGCCTCTCCCTCCAGAGTGACCCTGCCTTAAGCAACAGAGGAAGCCCACCCCTTTCGAAAGCATTCTTTAACCAATAGCGCATCCTTGCACCGGATGCCAGATCGAGAGGCAAGATATCAGTTGCAGATTTAAACTCATCGATCCTCACCTCCGAAGGGTGCTGAAAGCGTCAGCACGATAAATACAAGCTCAGCACTGTTCCCATAAGGTTCTTCAATAGGGTGTTACTTTTGACCCTCCACAACGATGCAAGCACTTTTGCATCTTCCGACCAGTTGACATTTCTCCACAATGAAGTGCACACTGTCTCTCAAACGGTGGTCTCGTAAATGGTGGTCCTGTCGACCCATGATGGTTGGCCCGAACCAGTATCAGGATGCAAGGCAGAGGAAGTAGAAAGATTCCGCGGGCTCTAACCCTTAGCCGGCAATTTACATCACTTCATTACGGTTCTCTACCCAGGTAAGTATCCCCAGTAATTAAGGTAGTTGCTTGATTGATCCAATTGCTTCTAGATCCTCGGGGTCTCCAAGAGGAAATTGACATAGTGGCCTCCTTCCTTGTTCATCCATGAGCGTTGAAGTCAGGCTGCGTTGGGCATAATCGAAAGTTAGAGCTCAAAAAGAAATTTGGCCTCGACTTGAGGTTCAAGAAAGTCAAAGGCTCTTTTCGGTTGCGTGGAGGCGGTGTCAAACTTTTGGGGCTTGTTGAGACTTTGTAAAAGTCTTAGGACTCACCAGGGCTCTAATCCCCGAATGCGCAGCAGTAGGCTACAGTAGCATCTCTATAGTAGGTAACTCTTGTGACTACTATATGCATTCACCAAACGCAGAGATCTTTGCGCAAGAAACTGCAACATCTCTGTCATAGCGACTCACGCAAGAAATTCTCTCAGCGTCTTTTATATTATATCACATATTTATATATTATTTATAACTTATTACTTCAACACTTGAATACCCAGCTGTAACAAAGAAGGGCACAAAGCTGATAGGGCGAGGCGAACTAGCGCCTGAACTCTAACTTCGATAGTACAGCGATATACTCTGTAATTGTACCGGAAGCAGTCACAAGGAAGGCACAGTGAATCGTTTTAGGCGAAGAGGACTTTTTTTTTAGACTTCATGTGCCACGAATGGAATGCGAGGCTGATACTTGCTGCCGATCAGCCGTGCAACGTTGTCTTACACGGGAGCGGCCTATAGTTTGGCTTGCCTTGCTCATGGGAAACCTCACAAAAGGAAGGTTCTCAAGATGTTTATTTTCTTAATATGTCCTTTTTTGTCCCCCTGCCTTCCATTCCTTTTTGATAACGACAAAAGCCGGCTTGCGTCGTTCTTTGAAGCATCATACATCGCATTGATAACGGTCCACGATTCAAAATGCGCCCCTCGAGCTGGCTCCAAGCCTTCCTCGGCAGTCGACTAGTCCAGGAGTCCAGCGTGGACAACGGTGTTTCCCTTTCACCAAGTGAGGTCAAAGTAACCGCCGTTGGAAGCGTCAAGCCTCCTTCGGTCTGTGCCCACGACTGGACGGTCAAGACATTGAAGGGATATTACTATACTACAACAACAACAACAAGGCTCCACAACGGCGAGGTCAGAGAAGGAGGAGACCTAGAGCCAAATAGTAGCTGCAAATCCGGTCCGACGTATGAGGCACAGACTTTATCACCTCAAAGCCATGCGATAATAACCCTGCAACCCAGATATTCTGGCGCACAGGATACGGCAGCGCCAAGCACTATATCAAAGCCTAACAACGGCATTCATGACCGTACAAATACCTGTTTGGCCCAGGAGATCCAACCACCAACTCGTAATACGAAGAGGAGGAAGCCAAGACGACGGAAGAGCAAGGGTACTATTTTGCCAGAATGGTCTGTTGAGAAGAACGAAAATTGTTGTCCATGGGCTACGAGCAATCATTCTGCTACGAGCGACGTAACGAGGAGGTAAGCAACCAGTATATAGGGAGTCCCTCCCTTCTTTTCCTCAAAGAAAAAAAAAGAAAACCCTAATATTTCCATAGGCTTCATGAAGAAATCACCGACTTTTATGACTTTATAAAGCCCAGGAAGTTCGAGGAGCGTATCCGAAATCACCTTATTGAGGATCTCCAGCAAGCTTTGCGTCGGCATAACGGAGACTTTGCCAACGCCACACTGGCGCCCTTTGGCTCCTTTACAGGGGGCCTGTATTTGCCCACTTCAGATATGGACATGACGATCTTGTCTCCTAACTTTCTAGAGAACGGAAAGCCCTTCTATCTCGCTGGCAACGACCGTAGCTGGCTTTACAATTTTGCAGATCTTCTGGTCAGCGAGAACTTGGCGGACTCGGATTCCATTGAAATCATCGCCACTGCACAGGTTCCGCTTGTCAAGTATATAGACAGGACCACTGGTCTTCATATCGACATTTCTTTCGACATATCCAGTGGTGTTGTCAATGACACGTTACAGAAGTGGACGGAGCAATACCCTGCGATGCCAGCTTTGGTAACTCTTATCAAGCAGTTTCTCAACATGCGAGGACTAAGCAAATCGAGGAACGGGGGAGTTGGAGGCTTTGTGGTTACATGCATGGTTGTGAGCATGCTGCAGCTAAGCCCGCAAGTTGACAGCGAGGATCACCTTGGAGAGATGTTACTGAACTTCTTGGACCTTTACGGGCGAAGGTTCAAGTACCGAAGCCACGCTGTCCAGCTAACGACGCCGGGCCATATCCTCAAGGTGAGCTTTCTGAACCAGTGAACTGTTTCCTTTTCTGAGCTAACACCATCAAAGAGCGACGTAACATCATTTACGTACAAGGACATGGAACAGCTCTCCATCATTGATCCCATCACATCGAGAAGAGATGTGTCCGGGGGAGCCTCGAATACCTTCACAATCCTGTTACGTTTTCGCGAGGCCTACGAGATGTTGCGACACAGGATGGATGAAGTTTCTCAGAATCCCGGTGTGGGCGGTATTCTGGACATCCTTATGGACGGGGATTACTCTTCGTTCCAGAGGCAGCGTGACTCCCTTTGTCATGTTCACGAGCAAAGCATTGGAGCGTGCGACTACTGAATTTAGCATCATGGCCTTTTGATTATATTGGAGTGGTGTGTCTAGGCGGCAGAGCAACATCTAGACTAGCGAACTCTCTCACGAGCAGGGGAGAATGGAATCAAACTGAACTTCCGTTTACCGACTGCGTTGGAAAGCTCGGCTGATGTGTTGTTAAATGTTTCATGTATTTGTGCGGCAAAAGTGAAGTAAAACAATCGCAATTCGGGATGCTCTACTGTGATCAGCACCATTAGTCCAAGCGACGGGCAAATCAAGCAAGCCAGGCTGTTGGGCGGGTTTCCATCTTCAATACATTCTAAAGCCAATGTATTGATTGCGTTCTGAGGTAGACAGGTATTCCATTTGGGAGGTCGAGATAGCTTTATGAGAGTTTTATTATAGCGCTGAAGACTACCTGCCTTAGATGTGAGCACCGCGAGGCATTTCTCGAGCAACCCGAAACTGCGCAACACCGTCGTTGGCTAGCTGCGCAACGAGACCGTGCTCCCAGTCAATGTAAGCCTGCATGGCTTCCCGAGAATTGTTGTTCCCCTCGTAAGGACGCTTGTACACGTCGATTGGGTCGGAAATCCACCGCTCATCTGTCTCTAGCGCTTGTCCGGCTCTATCCTTCCAAGCCTCAGTCCCTCCAGAGAGGTAGAAAACCTCCCTTGATACAGCCTGCTTAGCAAACTCGATGTTCATTGCGGCAATGTCTCCCGTTGGTGAAGTGAGCACGAGCGGGCCTGAGCCGCTGAGTGACTTAAGATCTCGGGCGAGTTCTGGTCCAGATGCATGCCATGCTCCTGGGATATGCCCTCGTGAGTAGACAGGGCTGCGAGCAAGGTCGATGATTGTTGCGTCTGACATGCGAAGTAGCTCCTCTGGTGTGATTGATCCTACCTGTGGCGCACGCCATGTTGGCCCCCTGAGATTCGGAGACTCAGCGGCGGAGTAATCCTGCTCTATCAGCACGTAGACCTCCCAGCCAAGCTGTACCAGCCATGACGCCGTCATCCGAGCCCGGATGCCGTCAGTGTCGTAGAGCACAAGTAGACCGCCCCTGACCCCAACCCACTCATCTGTAGCTTGAACAAGCTGGCCACCTGGGGCTGATGAGAACCCTGGAAGGTGGCCACATGCATACTCCTCCGGGTCGCGTACATCCAGGAGATATATTGACCTATCTTCACTGCTTTTCAAGAGGCCAGACAACTCAGCGCCTGTGACTGACCTCACTCCAACATGCTGCGCCCAAGCCTCCGCGTACTTCCTTGCCTTTGCAATGGCGGCATCAGACGGTACTGGCGCTCGTTCAACCTTGCCGTGATTGAGGTCCAGCCCCCCCAGGGTCCAGCCAATAGTTCCATTACGGAGTGCAAAGACATTGTTTGGAACCTTGGCATTGAGCAGCGACTGCGTACCCAGGAGACCTCTCGTGCGACCGGCACAATGGACAATGACGGTCGTGTCAGGGGACGGAGCAACCTCGAAGAGACGAAAGAGCAGCTCGGCCCCAGGACAGCTCTGACCACGCGGAATGCTCATAGTGTGAAATTCCTCAAATCTCCTGACATCGAGCACCACCACGTCGTCGTTTGTCTCCAGTAACTGGTGTGCCTCGACAGCGGAGATGGATGGAGTCTTTCGAATCGCCTCCACGAGTTCGCCAAAAGCCTTGGAGGGCACATTGACGTCTCGATAGACCTCTCCTTCACGGCTGTAGGCCGATAGACCACCGTCCAAGACAGCCACATCGAGGTAGCCTAGAGCGCTGATGCGAGACACAGCACGGTCGACGTAGCCTTCGCCATCGTCATAGACCACGATTGGGCAGGATACCCGGGGCACCAGAGACGGCAGCTTTGCCTCTATCTCGGATACTGGCACACTCAGGGCGAAGAGAGGGTGTGAGATGGAATAAGGCCCTTCCTCGCGAACATCAAGCAGGGCGATCTCTTGTCGGTTGAGCCAGTGGTGGCGGAGCTGTGCTGCGCTGATTGACTTTGCCATTTCCACAACCAGAGCGATGTGATCTCCTGATACGCGATCCAATTTGCTCACTACTGTTGTGGCATTTTTTGATGTTAATGTTGATGGATGCTCGTCCAAACGGCGCGGGTGATGTCGTCGATTGGCAAACCCAACTTGGCCGGATGCGGATGTGGTGAAAGGAGGCTGACACGCCACGCCTCGAGTCCCCGAATTTGTCACGACAACCGCTAGATTGGGATTTACTAGTATTTACCTGCCCCGAGCAATTGATCAACGTCGATCTAGGTACGGAATAAACGAACGACAAAGTCTCTACAAGGAGTCTCCCTCTGAAGCAAGCAGCTTTCTCCTCCTGAGTATCGCTTTCACGCCACGTCATCACCCTCCCGTGGACTTTGAGTGACCGACAAACTTCACCATGCCACCGTTCCTCAGCGCTGCGAATGGAACCAAGAGGTCTACAACTGATCCGTATTTTGACCTCGGCACGCTGAGTCTCCAAGTGACTACCAGCTCTTCAGAAGCACAGATCTGGTTCAATCGCGCACTCGTCTGGACCTACTGCTTCAACCACGACGAGGCCATTGAGTGCTACAAGCAGGCTATCGCTCACGATGAGCGCTGCGCGATGGCCTATTGGGGTGTGGCTTTCTGTTCCGGTCCAAACTACAACAAGGTCTGGAGATTGTTCGACGAGCTTGATCGTGTCAATGCCATCAGGAACTGCTATCGCTACAGTCAATTGGCCCTCAGCCATGCGCACACGGTAAACGACTGGGAGAGGGCACTCATTGAGGCTCATGCCAAACGCTACCCCGACGAAGATCTGGAGAAAGATTTTGCTGCCTGCGATAGAGCATATGCAGATGCCATGCGGCGCGTGTACCACGATTTCGGCGCGAATAGCTTTCATATCGTCACGCTGTTCGCCGATGCCTTGATGATGTGTGCTCCAAGGAAATTATTCGATACTGCTTCGGGTCAGCCTATTCTATCTTCGCCAGTCCTCGAAGTGAAGCAGTTGCTGGAGAAGTATCTCAATATGCCAGGTGTCGAGCAACACCCAGGGCCTGCACATATGTACATCCACCTCATGGAGATGTCTGCGACACCTGAAGCTGCGCTTCCTGCTGCGGAGATGATACGCGAACAGGTTCCCGATACAGGGCACACGTATCATATGCCGGCTCATATCGACGTGCTCGTGGGCGACTATCGACGAGCCATCGAGTATAACCTCAAGGCGACCATTGCCGATGATAAGTACTTTGCCTACTGTAAGGCGCCGACCTTCTACAACTACTACCGTCTCCACGACTACCATTCTCTCATCTACGCTGCCATGCTTGCAGGCAAATCGAAGGCAGCATTATCCGCCACTTCCAGGATGGAAGCCACCATCACCGAGGAGGCGCTTAAAAGCAAGACCCCTGCCCTGGCGAATTGGATGGAGTTCTTCCTCTCAGTGCGCGTCCATGTTCTCATTCGCTTTGGCATGTGGGGAGAGATCTTGAGACTCGAAGAGCGCAGTGATCGCAACTTATACTGCGTGACCAACGTGATGAGACATTACGGTCGCGGTATTGCCTACGCAGCTATGGGCAAGGTCGCTGAGGCTGAGCAGGAACGTGAGTTGTTCAAGCAGGCATGGACACTTGTCCCACCGACGCGTCTTGACTTTCCCAACAAGATAGTCGACATTCTTCACGTTGCTTGCGCCATGCTCGACGGCGAGATCGGGTACAGGAAGGGGAACTATGATACAGCCTTCAGCAGGCTGTGCGACGCCATCAGCCTTGAAGACAAGTTGCCCTTTGCCGAGCCGTGGGGTTGGATGCTACCCGCGCGTCATGCGTTTGCAGCGCTTTCTCTGGAGCAAGGACGGATACAAGAGGCTATGAAAGCATACGCTGAGGACCTGGGATTGATCCCTACCCCGGGTCGATCCCATCAGCACCCTAACAACGTCTGGGCTCTGCACGGTTATCATGAGTGTCTCACCCGACTGGGTCGGAAGGAGGAAGCGCGCATCATTCAACAGCAACTAAGGGTACCCTTGGCAGAATCGGATATCAAGATCGATTCCTCTTGCTTTTGCAGGCTAGGGTCTCTAAGAGAAGAGGCCGGACAAAACAGTAGTAGTGGCTGCTGCTAGCCGACGAATCAGATTCCGAAGATACTCAAGATCAGTGTAATGATATTTCTGCGTGGCACAAATTTGCATGAGCGCGCTTTGCATTCATTAAGCTTCTTACTCCATGAAAGAACCATTTCTCTATTGTTTAGTGATATTCTTGTAGTTCTACCTCTTCCTCTATTGACCTCAACATGTTCTTAGAAGGATAGATTAGACTCCCAGAACCATCGTACCATACCATCGGTACCTTATGTTAGTCGTCATGCAATCAACACCATTCGCCAAATACATCTGAAGACTTCCTGAAGGATGAATGTAAAGTTGAAATTTGCTTTTGTAAATATGTATATAAGTGCTATACAAATGTGAAGGCGAAGTGAAAGGGCCATGCTCAGAGGTTTCTCTCGCAAGTGTGGGATGATAAGTGATCAGTGCCCTTTCTTCCGGGATTGCTTGAGCACTGACACATAATAATATTAGGGCCAGAATAGAATCAATCCCGCAATGTCCATCGGGGTTTGAATGGATTATGTAGGAGGAGGAACCTCAGGGGCCAGCTTAGGAGCGTTCAAGCATCTAGCTGCTTGGAAGTAATAAGGAGAAGTTGCAGTACCGAGCAGAACTGGCGGGTTGCCCTCTTCCACGACGCTCCAATCATAGAAGCCATTGTCGTTGATGTTCCAGGCAATGATGGAATCCTGGTTGGACCAGCTGGCGCCCCATGATCTCGGCGTTTCGGGAGTGTAGGAAGAGACCACGGAAAAGGTCTGGGTGGTGAGGCTGAAGGCATAGGTGACATCGTCTGAGCTGCCGAGATCAGTCTGAACGGCATACATGTATCGTCCACCAGACTTGGTGAAAGACCAGTCCCAGAGGCCGGCGAAGCCACTAGGTGCACTGCCCACAGATCCGGACTCGAGTAATTCTCCAAAGGTTGCCGAGCTGGGGTTGACGTCAATCTTGCCCCAGGTGGCACTCTGGGTGTCCAAGACCCAAAGGAAGCCCTCATCATCGACATCTCCGGCCATGAACGGGTTGACAACGGTAATTGGGCCCCCAATAGCCTTGTAAGTGAGATCAGAGTGGATCTGGATAAGTTGCTGGTGAGTAGCATCAATACTCAGCAGACCATAGAGATAGCTATCGATGATGTTGTAGCCGAGAGCGACAATTGGGCCGTCCTCTGCGTTGCTGATAGGGCCTGTGCCAACTTGCTGCGTGCTGCCTGTGACGAGATCGACTTGGTAGAGCTCGTTGTTGGGGTCGATGAACCAGCCTGGCTTACCGCAGTCGAAACCTGGGGCAACGGGAACTGGTGTCGGAGTGGGTGTAACGATGGGTGTAACGATTGGTGTAATGATGGGCGTGACGATGGGCGTGACGATGCTCGAGACAGCTGAGGAGCTGGCTGACGGAGTTGCTGAGGAGCCTGATGACGAGGCCGACGAGGAGCTGGCACTGGTCACAGAGGCAGGGAGCCCGGTCGTGCTAGTCGCACTGGAGTAGACGGAGCTTGATGCGGTAGGCGTTTCAACGACAACGCAAATCTTGCCGTCTATCACAACCGTGACTGTGATGGGACCTGGGATGTAGGCCGTGCCAGTATAGGGAACAGTGACGGTGGGCGTCGGCGTAGCTGCCGGTGTCTGGATAATGACGGTCGTGACCTGGTTCTTGATCACGGTCGTGGTAACTGGTTGTGAAATAGACGTAGGGCAAGGTCCGACAACAGTGAAGCAGTGTGGGCAGTCGTTATGCTCACGTCCGACGCAAACCTCGCACGGGGGAGCATCGTCGCCAGCAAGAACATATTCGACAACCCTGACACGCTGGCGACATAGGAGATGGTCACCAATGAGGGGGGTGACGTTGTTCTCACAGACGTCGACATCACGTCCGCTCACATCGGTTGGGGCCGCGTGGGCGAAGGCCTGAAAGGCAGCAACGCCAACGGCGGTGGCCTTGACCCAGGTCGAGGGCGATGATCCCAGAAAGCTGAACATGTTGGCGTGCTGATGATACAAGACCTTCGATTGCTTAGACCGTCTGTCACCTCTGGATATTTGTCATGGCAGTTGAGATCGCTGCTTTATACTAAAATCCAGACTCCTCTCGAAAGTACGCAGCTCAAGCCACGGATGGAGCCTTCGGACGACATGGGCCAGACTATCAATTCGGCTCGTAGCTTTATGGATACACTTTGATTATGACCAGGAAGCGAAAGGCCGCGGCCTCACGAACCAAAAGCCACCGGTCATTGTTTAGACATTGGGATACGGACGCGTCTAGAACTAACGGGTCACTAGGCGGGAATATTCTGTGACTTGTCGGGTCCTACAAAATTCTTCCTGTCATGAAGTGGATGTGGCTGCGAGAAGGTTTGATGAAGCCCTTTGTAGGTTGTGAGGTATTAGAGGACCAAATCTACAGACTCTTCAGGGAGTCATGGCCTGGACATTTGTGAGGTTGAGCAAACGCTGTGATTATCATGGAGCGTAAATATCACAACGACAGCCTATTAACCTTATTCTCACCGTCATTGTCCTTAACCGGGAATGCTCTATTGTGTGTCTTTGTGTCTCATCCCTTCCCGCGCAGCCGAGTTCCATGTGAAGGATGCCAACGGAAGGTCCTATTATTATCACACAGACTGTAGACTCTTGTTTAGGTACCGTATTTTTCCTTCTCGTACCATTTGTAGCGGCTAATCTCCCCTTACATCAATAACGCTGGTTGGTACCTGAAAGTAAACCTCTTTAAGTATGGTCCCAGAGTTTTTCCCCTGGCACCAGGGGGGCGAGCTAGAGGGACTTGTTCCTGTGAGAAGGACAACCACTTTGTCACTCTTTACTAATACTGCTATGTACATACTAGAACCACGATGAGGTCTGTTGATCTTTTACTGAATAGGCAAAGACGTGGCAAGAAGTGCGAAGAAATGCAGCAACACCCATGACATGCCTGAAATGCCGAGGTGTTGTCAGCAGATCGTAAGGCTTCTTACTACTTGTACACTTGAACAATGCCGGAGATCCTGGCCGGTGCATTCCAACCCCGCACTCTTATCTGTTGCAGCTTACTTGATCCGAATCGCGATCTGGGGGCCAGGGTCAGTGAGCGCGACAGGGAACCTGTGTGCAACGAACAAGGAAAGACTAGGCAAGATCAATGTGGTGTCTGATCGCGGGACATGATCTGCATGCATCCTTGCGAGCCCAGCCGACGCGTCGATTGTGGAGGTACCCGAACATCGTTATATTACTACACGTACTAATGCTGACACCAAAGAAGAAGCGAGGGGCCTGAAGCCTACGTCCATCTCAGCTGCGACCTCCGAACCCCCCTTGCAAGAAATGAGGATGTACTGCCCGAGAAGCAAAAATACGCCGTCTCGTCGGGCGAGTGGGGAGATACGCAAAATCAAGAACATGGCGAAGAAGGTCTGAAGCATGACGACAAGATGATGATCTGTACTAGGCGTGAATAGTGTCGTATTAGCCGATGACGAGACGCATCTGCCTCCATCTCAGATCCGTTCAGTTTACGTGCATAAGGCCAGGGGGTGGTGGCTAGGCGCAAGGAAGCGAATAGTGCGCCTGGTGAGAAGTACAAAGTCTATTAAAATTATCTCACACAGCCATCTAGCGAATAGACTCAAAGCACTGCCTTAGCTGTTGTCGCGGGCTCCTAAGCAGGTCGCCGACAATGGCGCCATCGATGGACTAATGAAGAGAAGTGGTGCCTCTAATCAAGCGAAACTACTTGTAGATAGAGAACTACTTGTTATTCCCCACCTATTTATTGTTGCTTCGGTGATCGCCTGCCTGGGACTTTCTCGACCTTTCTTTGTCTTTTTTCCCCCTTCGGCTTGGCCCCACTCCGGACTTCATCTCAAGTCCTTAGTAAGGACTTATAGGGCAAGGCCCTCTAGGGCATACCTTACATCTTCAGCCTATGCAGGGCGATATTCATGGTATTAGTTTAGAAGCAGTGGGAAGGGACAGTGATGCGAACTGGTATATGACAGGGAAAGGATCGTAACGCAGCTACAAACTTGACTCCAAAAGCTCATGAAACGCTCGAACGAGAGCCATGAAGGAAGCTGAACAAACAAGCAAAATTGCAATACATGAGCCTGCTGAGACTACACATGTAATTTGACATAGCCAACAAAGTAACTTACTAGAGAAGACCGACTCAGGCCAAGTCCGGCACAAGTGGCACTATCAGATTCAGAAGCTCCGACCCGATTCTTTGTGTTTGCGTTTTCTACGGGAGAGGCGCCAAATCAGCTACTACGTCGTGAGAATACAACCCTTAACTAGCTAGATCTTATCGCCTACCCAATCATCCTTGCCATAGCTATGATCCAAGTTCTTATCCCTCAGGAAAACGAGCGTTGAATTCGTTAAATACTCAATGAACTTACCTCTAGCAAGAGAGCAAAGGACCATGTGCAAAACAGCCTTGGCTTTGGACGCCCCCGATAATGTTCTAGAATTTTAGACTTTCGATCATGTCCCATGGGCTGACCTTGAAGTACAGTGAGCCAGCTTCAAGAAAGGCTTCTTGAAGATCTTCTCGGAGCTTGCACGATACGCGAACGTCGGAGGGCATAGCTCCCGTGACAATGTATCAGACACCATACGACGGGCTTCACTTAGTACATTTGGGCAAGGAATCCCTTTTTGTCTAAAGTGTTGGCTCATAACAACCCTTACTTGACTTACTGCAGTATATAGTATTACGGTTTATCGTGTTCCAGGAGCATTCTGATACCAGTGTCTAGTGATGCGTGACGACTATGTTCGTCGATAAACCACCATTATGAACAGATGAGTCAGGTTGAAATTTAACGAAATTCTTGAAGATCGGTACATAGTAAACTATAAGTCAGTCATTGAAATCAACCCCTCAAGGTCTTGATTTAATGCTGGTAGTTCAACACAAAAATGCGAAATCGCATCTCCAGGGTAGGGCAGGTGAAGTACGCAACAGCGAAACTGCTGTAAGCCCATGAGCCCAACCTTATGCTATGGCGATGTCCTGACTGCTAACCTTAAAGCCATTACAAAGGAGGAGGATGTTATAAAGGCGAAGCCGCGTAGATTTACGGCGGGAACGATGTATCTTGCTTGCAGGAGCCGCGCGTTTTGACCATAATGAATGTATCTCCTCCCTGGGTCCATGTAAGGGGGCAGACTCCAATAACCCGAAGCAGCCTCCTACTAACTCTTTGTACTAACATATAGGTAGTCAGTTGACTCGAGGCGCTCTGGCCTTGTGAATCGTTACCATTTGTTTTCTTGTACTTCTGACATCTCGATGAAACTCAATGCTATTGTCGCTAGTATAGTGCATAAGGTAATGAATGACTTGACTGTGCCCTCAGCACAGCTCTCGGGATTTAGGGATATGCTGGGTACTAACTTGTAAAGTAGAGTCGCATGGACTCCTCCTCTTCTTAAGCTACGGTAGTAAATCTGGAGCATCAAGGAAAAGGGATCCAACGCGCAATCAATCAATCAGATGCTATATCCGGAGTCAGTTCAAGTTACTTGTACCCACGGCTACGCGCCTCAAAACCACGTGACCGGCATATGGCACATGGCATTCCTTAGCAAACGCATCGCACGGCAGCAACGCGTTAAGTCGGCTGGCTTCCCAAGAAATGATAGTTGCCGCTCTGTTCTACCTTGACAATCATCCGCCGGCCTACCACGCTCGCGTTGTTCGCCATTGACATCCACACCCAGTGGCTGCTGAATGGCGTATGGAACCCTCTTCCTATGGTTCATAGCCATACTCTTGTCATGCCTGGTACGAACCGCAGCAGCCACCGCCATCTTGGGGGCTTTTATGTTCGAGTTTGAAGATGGAGCGGTAGGTGTTCCAAGTGAAGGCTTCAACCAGCGGGGGTCCCTAACAGATCACTTCAATAGGATATTCAGCTCTTCAGCAGATCCTTCGAAGGCGTTGCCGACGTTCGTTTACACATCAACAGAACTCTTTTTCGAGGCACGTCTCTGCAGTTTCATGATGTCGACTCCGCGGCAGATAAAGCAGCTGAATTGGCGAAGCTTCCCGGCGTCAAGGGTTTCCATAATGTTCACACCGTTAATCTTGCAAACGACGTTAGCTGGACGGGAACGCGACTGGGGCCGAGCAAACCTGGCCGGAGCTATCTTGAGAAACGGGAACACGAGAATCCACGGCCCCTTGATATCAACTCGGCACACATCATGACGCAGGTGGACAGGCTACAAGCTATGGGCTTCACCGGGAGGGGCATAAGGGTTGGACTTGTTGACTCAGGCATTGACTACACACATCCAGCTCTCGGTGGCTGTTTTGGCAAGGGCTGCCTCGTCTCTTACGGCAAGGACTTGGTCGGCAACGAATATCCCACTGTGACGAAACCCGGCCCGGATCCCAAGGACTGTTACGGTCACGGTACGCTCGTCGCCGGTGTTATCGCCGCCCAACCTAACCAGTATGGCTTTGTCGGCGCTGCCCCTGGCGTTGAATTGGGCGCCTTCAAGGTGTTCTCATGCTCAGGGGACGTTGCGGAAGAATACATCATGGATGCGTTTTATGCAGCCCACGAAGAGAATAGTCATATTATCAGTGCATCAGTCAGTGGGCCGGGTGGCTGGTCGACGTCACTATTGTCCCTCACCGTCAACCGTCTCGTGGAGACAGGCGTCATCTGTGTCATTGGAGCCGGAAACAATGGCGACCGAGGCATGTTCTCCGGAAATGATCCTGCAGCTGCAGCCGATGCCATCACCGTTGCCTCATTTGAGAACGTCGTCACGCCACATCTTCTCCCTGGAGGGGTATATAGGATCAGCATCGGGATAGAGGAGCAGTTTGCTCTCCAGACCAGCGCGCCTAGCCAGTGGAAAAATCTGAACATGACACTGTACGCCATCAGTAACAATACGGACATTCAGGGCGATGCTTGCGAAGCTCTGTCACATGATACCCCTGACCTGTCTCGTCACATCACCCTGATACGTCGAGGTGGCTGCCCGTTTCGGGAAAAGCTCATCAACGCAGTGTCTTTTGGAGCAAAGTACGTTATCATTTACGACAATAATAGTGGTCTAGTCGACATTCCGACAGAAGAAGTGGAAGTTGTCGCGGGCATGGTGACGGCCTACCAGGGAGCCGAATGGGTATCTGCCGTTGCGAATGGGTTAACAGTGACTTTGTATACGGACGCGGAGATGTCTGTAGACGTGCTCGAGCTCCAGCAAAATACCGATACAGGGGGATTCCCCTCGCTGTATACATCATGGGGCCCAACATGGGATCTTCTTGTGAAACCCAATTTTGGGGCCCCAGGTGGTGACATATTATCTACCTATCCCGTCGCGAAAGGCAGCTATGCTATTGCTCAGGGAACCTCATTGTCAACTCCTCTCGTTGCCGGAGCTATCGCACTGATTGCTGAGGCGCGTGGAACTCTCGATCCGAGGGAGTTAAGAAATATCCTGGCTGCATCGTCGAAGGCCTCTGCTTTCCACAACGGGAATGAATCTCTTCACATGCTCGCCCCTGTACCTCAGCAAGGTGCTGGCCTTATCCAAGCGTACGATGCGGCTTTCACTAACGCAGTAATGGACGTAGCCAGTATTTCATTCAATGATACAGGCCACGGTGCACTAGAGACTTTTTTTGCCATGAAGAACACCGGGAAAACAGACCTGACCTTTGAATTCAGTCACCGCCCAGCAGCTACAGTGTATACTTATGCTCCTGGTACGAAGAAGCCTATGGCTTTTCCGAATGATCAGACCGCGGAGCATGTCGACCTCAAGCTCGATCCAAGGAATTTTACCATCAAGCCAGGCAATGCAATGAAGCTCATGGCCACTGTCATTCCCAACGAAAATATTGATTCCAGTAGGCTTCCTGTCTGGTCAGGCTTCATTGACTTACTCGCCAGCGACGGCAAGGTTCACTCTCTTCCCTATATTGGGGTCGGGGCCGATATGTATGAAGAGCCTATCCTAGGGAACGAGACCGGTATTTATATTGGATCCCCTGCGTCGATAGAGAGGGCTATGTCGAATGACACCGAAGACTTGTCGGATTTCAACTTAACCCTGCCACCTGTCAACATGACCTTCGAACTACCGGTTCCACGCTCCTCTAACCTCACCTTCGATCTTCCCATTATTTGCGCGGATTTAGCAATGGGCAGCCCCCTTGTCTGGATAGATATCGTTCCTATGGGGAGTTTCACTGATCCCGGTTTTGTCTTGTCAAAGAACCTTGGTCTCGATTCCGTTGGAAGTCTTATTGCAGAGCCCTTGAAGCACACCGGCCGAGCCAGGCAGCTTTTCTCGTGGGATGGTGGTGTGAAGATTGCCAATGGCAAACACCTTCCTGAAGGGGAGTACAGTATCGTTATTCGCGCCCTAAGATTCTACGGCGATGCAACAAACCCTGCGGACTATGACACTTGGGAGTCGCCGATCATGCGTATTAACTATCCAGATCGTGATTGATCTAGGGACAGCTCCCCTATTTTGTCCTTTAACCGGCTAATGCTTGTGGCTGCTACTGTTTTATACGATCATAGAGAGGAGAGAAGGATACCACCATATTAAGGATGACAACAAGGATTTCAGCATGTAAAAAGAGTAATACTTATAGAAATCCCTTGTTCTTTAGTATGAAAGATAAACCCCTTCACTATAATAAAGCGACATTTATCATCACTTACTTCAAGGGACCGTCCCCGTCTCTGCTTCCTACATAAGGTACATGCATTGTGCCTGCTAATACGATAGTACTACGGTAGTGCCCGTATACAGTCCCAGCAGGCTCCTCACCTTTTACCTACAGGTCTAGTAGCCTGCAGCACTTCTAGTACAGTGCTGGTACCCCTTGTGTGAGCCGCCGCCAGGCGCTTGGTTTCTGAAATTAGTGAGTGCCGGTGGTGAGTACAGTAGCGACCAGAATACTCGTAGTACCTTAGCTGCCACTGCTAGCAACTGCTTAGTGCCTGCGAGTACCTAGCGCAGGGACTGTCAGGAGCTTCCCCAAGGCCGCTGTTGGCTGCCAGCATCGTACTGAGAGGTACTGCTACTGCGTGTGCGGCACGAACATACGAGCAGCACCGCTAAATTTCTCCGTGGTCCCCCCTTACCCACCTCCACTTTTTCACCTTTTACGTTGGTTCACATCCATCTTCCACCCCTTCCTCTCTTTGGCTGAAGGGGGCGTCTTGCGATGGGATACACAGCGTCTACCATAACATTCTCAATCTGACCTTGCTCAACCCCGGTATCTCATTCATTGAAAACGTTGACGAGATGCTAACCGAAGTCCAGGGATGCGGCGACCTCGCAATCAAAGACACCGCAATACGGCGTTATGTTACACTCCTTGCGATGGCAACTACTGCTCGATTTTACAGATGTGACGGTCCCTGCGTTCCCATCTCCTCATGGGCCATTGTGAAGAAGTGCAAGGGCCCAAATCTCACTGAAGCTGCAACCATGGCATTCATCGCTAGCAAGACGAGCATTCCAGTTCCACGCGTATACTGCTCTTTTGTTCACAAGAACGCAACATATATCGTCATGGAAAGAATTCCCGGTAAAACTCTCGCCGATGCTTGGCCTGGCCTTTCGGACTTGGAACGCGATAATATATTGACGCAGTTACGAAGCATGGTGCGAGAGCTAAGGGCGCTCCCACCGCCTGATCAGGCTGTGCAGAGTTGCGTGGGAGGTTCGCTGCGTGATTCTCGCATTCCGCGACCGGAACCCAGATTTGGGCCTTTCCAATCCATCCTAGCATTTCACCACTGGTTGCGGGAGGGGCTACAGCTCGAACAATGCCCAGATCACAAGGACGATGACAAGTGGGTCGAAATCAGGCGTATGATAGTGATGCAAGATCGCGAACCGGCACCACCTGTGTTTACGCACGGCGATCTCAACCCTTTCAACATTCTTGTTAGGGACGGGCAAATTGCGGCTATTATAGACTGGCAATTCTCGGGGTGGTACCCCTGTTATTGGGAGTATACGTCAGCTTGGCTGGGGAACAAGACGAGGCAGGCATGGCAAAATATGATCCCCAAATTTATTGACCCATGCCCAGAGGAACTTGAAATGGAGGCGATTAGGCAGAAGTGGTGGGGCGACTTCTGATTGCTTCTTGACAAGAAGAAGAACCTGATGCTTGAAGTTCAAGGTATGACCTCCTTCTGCTCCATCATGTTCCAAGTCGGTTTTGGCTCTAACATTCGATCGGCCTCCAGATATCTCCCTTCAGCGGCCTTCTCTTCGACATAGCGCCTGGCCTTTTCTTCTATTTTCTTCCAGTCTAACACCGAGGTTCCCACAACCTTGGGATCTGCTGTTGCTATCCTCAATAAAGCACCTGCCATCCAAGTCCGGCAACGGAAGTCAGGATCATCCTGTATAATAGTTGTTTCCCTCAGGATCTTCAAGAGTCGCTTTTCATCCTCGACCTTTGCGATGACAATCCGTGCGAGTAGACTGACTGTGCTTCTGACATTTTCCAAGTCAACTTCTTCGTAGACCCAACCACTGATAGGATTGTTCTTCACATGGCATCGCAAACCGGGTGCGACTGCTTTATCCTCGTTCTTCGGTCCAATGAGAAAACCCCAATGGTATCTGAAAGTCAGCCAGGTCAGCCAGTATATGTTTTAACAGAGCACGGGATCGGGCTTACTTGCGCTCGTCGTTGTTCACCACTCCGCTGGGGTAGAGTGCCACGTACAGCCTCTTTTTGTTGGAGACCATCTTGTTTCGTAAAGATAGCAAACACCTCTTTTTTCCTGATGAACAATTGCCTCGTAGCTCTATTATATGTGAATTCTGGCTTTCTTGGACAAAAGCTTAGACGTGGAAGCATTGGGCTTCAGCTAAAATTAAAGAATGCAGGGGCCCATAATCTGAAACACAATAAGCGCTTTGGCAGAGCAGATGAGTCAGACCAGCAGCACCTGCACCCGCAACAATCCCAACCAGAACGATTATGCAGGTGGTCGGTCAGTCACTAGACCGCGAGAAAAGAATGATCAGTAGGTATCTGGAAAGGCAGCTTCAAGTCTTCACAAGTTAGACGTAGTGAATTTGATACTAAACAGTTAAAAGAGTACTATATGCGTTGCCCAGTGACCTACCTAATCCGTTAGCATTGTGTTGTATCGCCCGGGAGGGAAGGAAGGACGGACATCCGCCAGGGTGTCCTTTGCATACCCTTCTTCATTCAGATCATTTTATGAAAGAATTTTCCAAAGGGAGGGGGAAAGAAATGGATTACAGAAAGAGATCCAGCAGATTTCGGCTGAAATCTTAGAGATAGATCGAGGTGGGGGATGCGAACAATAAAACGAACAAAGCGACTAAAGACGTAAGGATACCAACTATTCATGTAGAAATTGTTGATAGCAGGTCTTACCGCCCAGTATTTAAGAGAGAAGGAGAAGCTCTTATACTAGGTAGTATACATTATCATTTCTAGGATTATGAATCTTGTAGGTGTCACCCTTCTCCCCTGCGTCCGGAATGGGACTCCATGGTGGCCGACTCGCTTCCACTTGGCGATAGGCAAGGCAGCACTATGGGAGTAAGGTAGTATGCAATATCACAAAGGCATTCTTGCCAGGACGCCTTTGGAGCGGGAAATGAAGCTGATTGTTCTTTAGGGCACAATACCACCAGCTTCGCGGTTCGGCATCGGATCGGTCCGGGGTCTGATGCTGCTTACATCCCGACGGCTTTTACACGGCACGTCACATCCGTCCACCTACTTCTCAACCAGCAGCGGATAGAACTAAGATCGACAACCCCAAGTGGCACCTGCGCCTAGACCTTTCTGAGATGATGGTGACCTATTATGCGGGGGATCGCCATAGGACGTTCTAGTATATGAATGGCTATATTTTGTCACGATGAGCCACATCAAGTCACGAACGGACAATTCGCACACAGACACACTTGGTCAAAATGCATCCATTCTCTGCTCTTTGCAGTATTCTGCTGCTGCTTGAACATGTTTCCGCCATAAAGTTGCCTGACGGATATGATACGGTATGGACCACGCAAAGCCAGAACTCTGCCGGCTCAATGCCCATGGGCGGCGGCGACCTTGGCCTGAATGTGTGGGTCGAAGATGGGAACATATTGTTCTATCTACAGCAAAGTGGTGCATTCGACGAGAATAACTCGTTGCTCAAGCTTGGGCGAGTCAGAATTACCATGGAACCGAACCCGTTTGACTCGAGCGACCAATCATCATTCGAGCAACATCTATATATCAACGAGGGATATATCTCCATTACGGGCAACGATGGAACAGTTGTTAAGCTTTGGGTTGACATGTACACCTCTGATGTGCATGTGACATCCACAAGCCCGACTCCTATTCAACTCAATGCTACCTTTGAGTCTTGGCGTACCCAAGGCTATCAGTTCTATAGCCCAGAGCAGCGTGGGTTTTCTGTATCAAAGCATAAACCTTTATTTCCCTACTAACAATGTCTCAGAACAAACTAGCTGGGGTATAAACGCGGTGCCCCAACTCCCACAACCTTACCAGTATCCTGACACTATCTCCTTCACAAATGGGGGCGTGCTGAGTTATCATCATAATGACGATAATCCTTTGTTCGCTGCCCAAACTACCCAGCAAGGACTTCAAGACCCTGAGTCGTATTTCAATCCCATGAGAAACAACACGGTTAGTACCTTCCGGCGTTCGTAGATCAAACGGCATTTGTGTCTGCTCACATCGTCTAGTTTGGACTTTTTATGTATTCCCCACAACTCAAACAAGCTGCAACTACTTCCGGCAAATATATCGACACTGATTACGTCGGATATCCGTTGACTTCGCCTAAAACCTCGAGAGATTACCAGATTATCATCTCGACCAACCAGCAGCAAACTCTTGATGTTAGTGGCTGGAGTCGGTCCTTGATCTCCAATGGCACATCTCGCATCGGCAACTCTCAGCAACCAACCCTAGAGTGGTGGGAACAATATTGGAACCGCTCATATATCGTTATCAATCCAGAGGCGGGAAACTCAGATTCTGGTTTCCAAGTCGGCAAGAACTATCAATACTTCCGTTACATGATGGCCTGCAACGCCAAAGGACAGTATCCCATGCGGTTCAACGGAGGGCTCTTCACATTTGATCCGAGCTTGACCTCTTCTGGAGGCCCATACACTCCCGACTGGCGCCGATGGTCTGGAGGTACCTTTACTGCTCAAAACCAGAGGTTGCTCTACTGGCCCCTTCTCAAGACTGGGGATTCCGACATCATCCAGCAAGAGTTCAACTTTTATCAAAACATCTCCCCTAACAGCCGAAAGCTTGGCCAACTCTATTTCGGACTCGACGTCGGCCTCACATCAGAACAGATTGACAATACTGGTCTGCCCAACATTTACGAATACGACGCTAATGAATACGGCAGCAATCCGCAACAACGGACTTATCTCTACCCTCCCGGGTGAGTATTGGATATGCAGACAAGAGACTTGCAAGATGAACTAACACATGATGTCCCTAGGATTGACTTCAATGATTGGCTTTCGTAAGGTCACGTCTTCCCGTATGACTTTCTTCGCTAACACCGAATGTAGATGGATTCAAGACACTGCCAATGAGTTTGCCGACATGGTCGTCATGTCAAGGTCCTTCTTTGGTCTAGACATCTCCCAGTGGATTTCGTTTGTAGAGTACCAACTGGCATGGTTCGATGAGTTCTATCGGAAGAGAAATGGCCTGGATAGTGACGGAAAGCTCATTCTGTACCCAGCTTCCGGAGCAGAGACCTACAAGCTGGCACTCAACCCTGCATCGACCGTGTCCGGGCTTGTTCGGACAATCACTGATCTACTGACTATCAACCCGGGCTATGTCAAGGGTAATACCTCATACTATGAGCGATTCCGAGACAGCGTTCCGCAAACTCCAACCCAGGCTTGTCCTGGAGCATCCAGTTAAGTCAGCCGGCACGTGTGAATTAGGTCTCCACTGACAATCCAAATTGCAGGCGTAACTTGCATCGCACCGGCTGCCAACTATAGTTGGACGCAAAACAACGAGGCTATAGAGATGTACCCCGTATTCCGTGAGTTAAGAAGGTACAATTGGTAAAATTTGCGTGAAGCTGATAAGCTATAGCATGGGGCGAACTCGGTCTGGGTCAGCCAACGAACCTGGGCTATGCTCTTCATTCGTACTTTAATGACAGTGAATCCCAGTATTTCCATGGGACTGAGTAAGTCGATCCATATGAAATGCTGAATAAGGGAGTGTATCTTTCGTTGACACCTTCATTCACAGCGGTTGGCGCCAAGATCAGATCTGGTGGGCACGAATGGGACTAACAACCTTGGCACAACAAAACACGATATCGCGCTTGTCCGACAGCACCACATATCGCTTCTCGGCCTTCAAAGGACCAAACTACGACTGGTCGCCTGATATCAACCATTACGGATCCGCAGCGCTTGGTCTTCAGGAAATGTTGATGCAAACCTTCGCCTTGAACAATACTCAGATACGCCTACTAGGGGCTTGGCCCTCCGATTGGACCGGCTATTTCAAGATGACAGCTCCGCAGCAAACAACAGTCTCGGGGACGATCACTGGAACTTCTGTCGATGAATTAGTGGTTGTGCCCGTCAGCAGGATGAGTGACGTGGTATACGGTCTAGATCATAGTCAAACTCCTGAACAGTATGGCTTCTCTCAGGGGATGACGCAGTCGTGAGCCGATTGCAGAGAATTAGCCGAAGGGTCTATTTCTTCATAGGGGAGCCACCGAGGATTATTTTACCTTGACTACAACTCTAACCCATTAGTGCGCTTATTCCTTAGTAGTTTCAACAATGACATGTGTTGCCAACCTGCTCGATAACTTTATGACTTGTCGATTTTGTGGTCCATTCAAGGCTTTGCTCCTTGGTTCTTGGTGATGAGCTACAGATTGGCCCTTGATTACCCATCAATCGAGGGGGCTGCGTCACGATTCAACGGGCATAGGTGTTATTTCGAGTCAACTAAGGATCGATGATTGGCGGAGAAATGATGGACATGGCACGATTTGACTTTCAGAATCGCGCACAATTAAAGTTTCTCGACGGGATAAACGGCACTCACTCACGAATGATGTACTTGTCTTTACTATAACTGGCAGTTAGTCGTATAGTAGACGATGAGGCATGACAAATGATCCGATGGATCCATTCCCCCGCAAATCTGTAATTAAATAGACCGACGGATCCATTTCCCCGCAAACTTCCAAGACGATTATGTCCACTTTGTTTGCGATTTCCATCGGTCCAGGACAAGTGAGACTAGGTGTTGGAGCATGACTGGATGTAATGTAGATAATTACCCACAACTATCGTAGTCAGGAAGAAGCATCCTTTCGTCAATCTAAATAAGCATGAGTGGCTTTCAGACTATGCACAGCTGAGATCGCGGATGTTCAATATCAAGGGTTATGAAGAAATATCAAAGGGCCGAGAAGTAGGATGTCTAACTAGATAATGTGAGGCTATTTTGACCCTTTCGCCCTCGGAGCTACTTCTAGAAAGTAAAGCGCACCAACGATCTCATTAAGCGAAAGCCCCGTAAATGCGTTTCCTTAAGGATATCAGGACATGAAGATCTCCACCTCCGTGGGAGATGTAGCGGTCGATCGTGCGGCATATTCATGCCGTCCGGCCCGGTATCGTCTGGCAAACGGAATAGTTTTGAGCCACACATCAGTCCAAAAATGGGGCTGATCGTCATGTGTTAGTCGGTGTATAAACTTGGTGTTTACCTGCGGTTGAACAGCATAGAATCACTGAGCGCTAGACGTCCTTGTCAAAAAAAAGACCGAAAGAAAATATTGGCATCTTGAAGGACAGCATCAACATGTTGTTCTATAAGATCTGCCTCGCCTTGTCGGCAGCAATAAATATTGCTCAAGCCGTGGATCCTAGACTCTTCAACAGCCTTAGGATTACCCGTGATGAGATCAACGACGGTGGTCTCGTCACATGGGACGAGCACTCTTTATTTGTTCATGGAGAAAGGGTCATCTTCTTCTCGGGTGAATTCCATCCATTTCGCCTTCCGGTTCCCGGGCTATGGAGGGATGTGTTCGAAAAGATTCGCGCAATGGGCTACAATGGCGTCTCGTTCTACGTGGACTGGGCATTACTAGAAGGCACTCCTGGAGTCTTCCGAGCGGAGGGGGTATTCGATCTTAAGCCATTCTTTGCTGCTGCCAAGGAAGTGGGCATTTATCTCCTCGCCCGCCCAGGTTCCTACATAAACGCAGAAGTTAGTGGAGGAGGCTTCCCCGGATGGCAACAGCGCAATCCGGCAACTTTGCGGACCACGGACCCTGGATTCCTGAATTCTACTACATTGTACATGTCATCAGTTGGAAGCCTCATCGCGGATGCACAAATCACAAACGGAGGGCCCATCATTCTTGTGCAGCCCGAGAACGAATACTCTCAGGGACCAAGCTTTCCGCAACCAGAATACATGGGTTATGTTGAACAGCAGCTTCGTAAGGCTGGTGTCGTCGTTCCCCTCATAAACAACCAAGCATCTCCAAACGGCTACTTCGCACCCGGCCAGCAAGATGCCGTAGACATCTACGGCTACGACGGCTACCCGCTCGGCTTCAACTGTGGTACCCCGTCGGATTGGGGGACTGGCAGTCTGCCAACATGGTACCAGTCCCTTCATGTGCAACAGAGTCCAACAACACCTCACGCCATCGTTGAGTTTCAAGGCGGCTCGTTTGACCCTTGGGGGGGAGTTGGCTACGAAAACTGTGCCGACTTTCTGAACTATCAGTTCGAGTCGGTGTTCTACAAGAACGACTTCAGCCAAGGTGTGAAGATGCTCAACCTCTACATGACTTTCGGCGGCACAAACTGGGGCAATCTCGGCCACGATTCTGGCTATACAAGCTACGATTACGGCGCTGTTATTGCTGAGGACCGCACTGTCGCTCGTCAGAAGTTTAGCGAAGCCAAGCTCATTGCCAACGCCCTCCGCGCCTCTCCCAGTTTCTTGACTGCTGTCGCTCAGAGCAACGCCAATGGCGCTGGAGCCTATACGGGCAACAATAACGTATTCATCACAGGGGTTTATGCCAACACGACCAAGTTTTACTTTGCCCGTCAGAACGAATACTATTCAACCAGCTCGGTATCGTATTCTTTGACAATTCCGACCAGCAAAGGGAATATCACTATCCCTCAGCTCGGTAGCACCCAGTTGGCACTATACGGTCGGGAGTCCAAGATGCACGTATCCGATTACGATTTAGGAGGGCTGAATTTGCTTTACTCCTCTGCTGAGATCTTCACCTGGCAAATGATTAGCCTGCAAAGAACATTGATCCTATACGGGGATGCTGGGCAGACCCATGAGTTCGCCATCTCAAATGGTGGCAAGGCATCGCAAATCCAAGGCTCTGGTGCCACAATCGCCAACAAGAATGGGAGCACGGTGGTCAACACAAAGGTTTCGACATCGCGGCAAATTATCCAATTTTCAGAAGGCCTGTCCGTGCATATTGTAGACAGGAACACTGCATACAACTATTGGGTGATCAATCACCAAGGATCTGTGAACGCCGGCTTACCGATTGTATACATGAGCTCTGGTTATCTGGTTCGTGACGTTCAACTCAACGGTAACTCTGTCAACATTACAGCCGACTTGAACAGCACATCACCAGTCGAGGTGATTGGCGCGGGCTCAAGAATCTCATCTATCATACTCAATGGCAAAGCTCTACCATCGTCTTATAATTCCACGACCGGCATTCTTTCTTCCACGGCTACTTATGTTGAGCCCCAAATCAACTTGCCAGATCTATCACGCCTGACCTGGCACTCTATTGACAGCATACCTGAGACGATTCCGAGCTACGACGATTCGCTTTGGACAAATTGTGATATCACGTACACCAACAACACCAACAGGCCCCTTAACACGCCAACAACCCTATACTCTGGGGACTACGGGTACAACACAGGAAGTCTACTCTATCGTGGCCACTTCACCGCCACAGGCAATGAGACACAGCTTCAATTGTCCCCGCAAGGAGGATATGGGTTTGGTTTCACCATCTGGTTGAACGAAAAGTAAGTCATGGTAGACATTCCATCCCCACCACGCACTTCGTATCATCATCTGAAAGTGGAAGTTCCATACTGATCTTCACAAACACAGCTATCTTGGTAGCTGGGCCGGTTCAGGTAACAACTACTACTATGACAGCACCTTTGATCTGCCGAGCCTTGATCAAGGAGCGGATTACGTCTTTACCATCCTGATCGACCACATGGGCAATTCAGAAAACTGGGAAGCTGGAGCTGACGGCATGAAAGAGCCCCGGGGAGTGATGCAATACACCCTCCAAAATCGTGACATGGATGCAATCAAGTGGAAGATGACAGGTAACTTGCACGGAGAGAACTATGTCGACCTCACACGTGGTCCACTTAACGAAGGTGCCACTTACGGTCAGCGCCAAGGATACCATCTTCCCGGTGCTCCGACAAATGGAAATGGATGGACAACGAACCTGACGCCACAAAATGGATGGAACTCCTATCCTGGGGTACAGATGTTCACTACAACCTTTGACCTGGATCTGCCCCAGGGCTACGATATTCCGCTTTACATTGACTTTGGTGACGGCTCGATCGATTCCAATGCTCGTCCCGTACGTGTGTCCATGTTCGTTAACGGGTATCAGTTCGGAAAATACGGTATGTTGTAAACCCTTAATCCTTCTTTCTTCATAAGTCCACTAGCCCCTCCTTCTGACTCTCACTTCCGTACTATAGTAAGCAATGTCGGTCCTCAGACGTCGTATCCCGTCCCTGAAGGTATCTGGAACTACCAGGGCTCAAATACGCTGGCCATTGAATTGTGGGCGGTGAGCAATCAAGGTGCAAGTGTACCAGGACTGAGTCTCAAGGCAGGGCCCCCGATCCAGTGGGCATACGGACCGATCGAGGCAAGCCCACAGCCGGGATGGACGCAGCGTAGTGGTGCATATTAGGAATCATCCATTACCCTCTTAGCCCAGTTTCCGTAGACTAGGAGGTGAACAGAATACATTGAACCTAGGTCGTTCTAAGCCTATGGCAGGAAGAAGTATGTTTACTTCAGCGTGTAATCCCTCGGCCTGCGTCCTGGCTACCAGTGTTAGGCGATTGCTTTGCCCATGCTATCAACACTTCAGCCGGTGTGATGAGCTGAGTCTGTGAATCTCGTTATAGGAACTGGCATAAGGTAACTTTCTGGGAACAGAAGGGTTGGCTGTGGCACTGCTAGGTGAAGAGGACTATATACGTTACGATAATACTCTTATGACCGATTGGTCATCCGATCGTTAAGAGTCTCTTCCCGAGCTACTTACTATGGACCTCCTTTGTTAAGAAGCCATGATTTACACGGATTGCTTGTGAAGAATATAATGCACACCGTGAGGCAGTCTTCTATCCGGAGTATTAACCTATCGCAATATTGTGATGTGATATCCCTCTAACAAAACAGATAACTTCGTCCAGATGAATACGTAACAAATGGACATGCTTCGAAGTATACCTGAGCTGCTCATGGAGACTGCATTTCAGCACGTTTAGTATACATCACGCTACATTTTAACACCTAGGGTAAGTCTTGGTAAAAGCACAGTAGGTCAGTAATGTAACGAGGTAGTGTGGTCAAGTGTGGTGGCTAAGCACAAAGAAATCCTACGTGCAGATGGTTGCACTTGTTCAGTCATGGGTTTTAACGGAGTACACAGGAATTCAATTAGTATAATGTATTCATAAACAGCATTCATTTGTGATCGAGAGGTCGTTCAGAGCACCTTTCGTTCCCAAGTCTTCTCAGCTTCTGGAATTGCGTACGTCCTCATCCAATCCGATCGCAGCACTTCCTCTGCGCTCAGCCGATCACCAGGTCTAAAAACGAGCATGCCCCGTATCATCTTGAACAGAGAATCTCTTTCCGGATCGCTCATCGCCTCCAGTCCCCTTCTCCTTCTCGGCTCCTGGATCGCATCTTGAAATCGATCATCGAAAGTCCATACCTCACGCCCCTCCTTTGGCCTCCCATTTTCGCTGAAACGCTTTGACCTCCCTTCCCAATTCTCCCACCACTCATGCGGCATTGATCCAAGGGCATCGACCTGATCCGCAGTGGCATCATCTGGCCCGAATAACCAATGATCGAGGAATGGTCTCACTCCAAGCATTCCCCAAATTATGCACCCGAGACTCCAGATATCAGATGCGTATGATAGCGGCGTTGTCGGTTCGAACCTTGCTTCAGGTGGGCGAATCTGGAGTGGCGTGTAGGATTCGAACCTTGATTCTTGTGCAGGGCAGAACGCTGTACCAAAATCGGCGAGAACGAGCTTGGCTTCAGTGAGGGTGATTTCATCGCTAGGCTTACCGAGCCAGATAGGCGGATAGACATGGGATGGAACACCTGGTGAGAGCGGATTTCCGTCAAGTCTGACAACAGGTTCAGGCTCTGGCGCGTCAAAGTTTTCGTATAGTTGCTCGGCAGAAAGATGATCGAGACTTGGCAACTGGAGAAGGATGTGACCCATATGAACGTCTACTAATCGTCAGAGAAAACCAGGAATGAAAAGCAGGACCGCGTATCTATACTTACCCCCGTGAACGTAACCCAGTTGATGGACGTATGCAACTGCTATAGCAAGCTGGGCGGCAAGTGACCTGGCGACACAAAGCTGGAACGGGCCAGAGCCTAGCTCCAAGACTTCGGCAACGTTGCATCTTGCCGGCGCAGTGACTGAGCATTGATGTGTTCCATTTGGACCGTTGAGGCTAAAGTGATCCAGTATCAAAGGGATCAGCTTTCCGCCGAACTGGGTGCTCTCGGTAGCACGGGCGGAGAATTGGCTCAGAATATCGACCTCCCGGGAGCTGCAGTCTGCCGTGCCGAGTTTGATGGCCACATACTTGGCCAATTGCTCGTCTCGCGCCAGCCAGATGGTCGAATAACTCCCAGAACCGAGTTTGTGTACAATTATATATCGATCTTGAAGTCTATCTCCAATATCAATGGGATAATACCCCCCAGGGCGATAGAATACGAGTCTTTCGACGCAGTCAATGTGCTTATATGGTGAAGTTGGCGTTGTTGAGGCTGTTGACATTAGGCGTCTGGTCGTGTAGCATGAAATTGCAAAGAATGATCGAGTGCTCGGAGTAATCCCTCGCCTATAGATGTTAAAAATTCTTGTCCGACGCATCCCCGCGCCCGGGATGGAGGTTGGTCGATGTTCGGCTATTGATGAGCGCGTATGTTGAGGTGTTGTTGGTAAGTCCAGCATGGGATCCACCAGAGACATTGCGGATGCAACGGACAGGGTCCAACCATCACCAGCTGCCTTTCGGTAAGTAAGCGATCGGAGCTTCATGACACAACTTTCATGAATAGCATTCGCCAGAGAGCCTCAGCGAGACCCAAAGGGCCTTCATGCCGCTCTCTGCTACAAAAATGACGACCAGCTCCGCAATGGCACGCACATTGCCTGACACGGCTATGTGGAGAGTATGGCATTCAAGGAGGCCACTAATGCTGGAGAAAGGCTCGACTTGACCAGGAAAAGGAATGAAAACCGCATTTTGTTTGGCCGTCTGCAGATAAGCTTTACGCAACGACTCTGTACAGTGAAGAGCTGAGGGGCGCTCGAAATACAATATCTGTGTGAGGTGGTGAGGTGGTAGGTAACTAAGGTATACCTTAATTATTGAGCTGCAGGGTAAGAGCACTGCCGTACACCGGAAGCCTGCACATGATCAATCTGATGATTCTGATCAGTGTCTGGTTATTTTCGTAGATTATACTCTAGGTAGCACATGATTCAAAGGGCACTTGCAGTTGATTATCTCAATCTACGTTCCATTGCGCTGCTGCTTAGCCAGGCCTATGAAAGAGGATTCACACACTTTGGCAATCACGGCTAAATCTCGGCATCCCCCAAACTCCCTCTGCTAAGTAAGGTAGGCTATTCCCAGATGTACCTGTTGGTTGGGTCCAGTAGGTTGTCCTAGGACACACATCACCGCGTCATCATTTACCATCGGAGGGACATGTCATTGTAGGCTATGCCTCCTCACCGCCGGAAAGTGGTGTCTTGTCAGACATGCCGCCGTCTCAAGACACGATGTGAAGTTCCGACCGGCTCAGTCGTCTGTAGTCGTTGCAAAGCCTTGAGGTCAGTCGCGTTGAATGACTGGTATATTTAGACCCTCCTGAGCGAGATTGTGTTGATGTGTAGTCCAGGGTGCCTTGTGAGCTCCCACTCGATACCCGGATTGCCTCTCAGACGCCGACAGGCCTCGAGAGTGTTGCAGCTGGGAGCCCACCTGGGCTTATCAAGGCGTGCACTTGCGAAGAAAGGTACCCAACTCGGACAACCAGCTCAGGCGGCTTCCATTAAGGCTTGTTGTTTAGGCTAGATGCGCTTGAGGCAGAGCTGGAAGACCTGCGTAGCGCCGTGCGTGAACTTGGCCGGTGTACAACCAGTCACACACCGCAGTCAACACTGCGAAATCGGAATCCCACAGCCTTGGTCCAACAATCACCTCAGGTCTCTCGTGAAAGAGCAAGGGATCGGACAGTAGCAACTGCGGCGGATCCGCCTGTTGCCCCAGTTCGTGACGTTCGAAAGATGTATACCTGGATTAACGGCGAGTGCGAGGATCCCCAGGACAGCGTTGAGCTATCTGAGCCGGTAAGAGCTCATTTAGCTTCGAATGGGCTAGGCCTGCGTCTGATTGAAACGTGAGACAATGCTTGCGGGCCTCATTCCATGCTTCACACGATATCGTTCCGTCGTAAGAATTAAGAACTTCGGATTTCGCTAACGTGTCTTGACCTACGGCTAGATCCAGGAAGACCATTCCGCGCTTACACTTCATGCAAGAAGCCATTGACAGAGCTTTGGACGGGGAATATAACCTACTGTCTGTAACCTGCTTGCTTGCGGGGATGCAAACCAACCCTTCCGTTAGCACCGCAGAGCTTCACTCCTCGCTCTATGCGGCCCTCCAATCCGGGCTTGCGAAGCTCGCGCTCGAATCTCCCTTAAGCATGCCATCCTTGTACGCAATGCTTCTAGGTTGTGTTATGAACTTGACTCTTGGCTATTCTCATGGATTCATTGATACGTGGCTCTTAAGTGGCTCCCTTACTCTGCACCTTATTCTCTCTTTGGATTTCGCGGCGCCAGCAGAACTGCCATACACACAAGACACCAAAAGTCGTATTTTGACATGGAATTCGGCTTGCCTTCAACACCTCAAGTACGTTATCTCAGAGCCCGAGCCTTGGTGTCCAAACTTCGCCTGCACACAAAAGTAACAATTGGTCTTCCAGATTCACGATTGGTGTAGGGAAGATTTCAGCAGTGCGACTGGACCTGGCGGGGCATTACATCGACATTGTCAAACATACGGACAATTTTGAGGAGCCAGACAAAGAAGTTGCCATCGAGCTCGAGCTCTTTATATTACTCTATCGAGGTATCATCGAGGGTGACACTTCATCCAAGCAGCTCCAGAGCGCTTTCTCACAATGGCAAGCTGCCAACGCAAAGCGTAGGTTGGCATCGCAATGGATTGAATCTCTGAGTAGTAGCTGATTAATTCTCAGTCCTACACGCAGAGAAGAGTCTTGCGCTCAGAATCGCCATGTCGACTTTCAGTCTGCTGGCGCATCGTTGGGAACTGTACCAATTGCAACAGGAGGATATTGAGGGTGTTATTCAAAGCACTCTATATAACCAGCATGTTGAGCCTATATTGCGGCAAAGTCACCGAATCATAGAGTTTGTGGGAGAGCTGACTCAACAGCAGACTGTCCTTCATACCTTCGATTTCCTCATTGGCGCTTACGCGCATGTTACGCTGGTGGAATTCTCGGGACACCTGACGGATATCCAAAAGACCTTTCGTCTTATGGAGGAGGTCCAAAAACTCCGAAAGGATACGTACGTGTTCGAGCCAGTCTCTAGCTGGGCTACAAACATGATGAAGAAACGCGTGGTCGACGCGGCACGATCAGAAGTGCAGTTGCCCGCGCACACCTTGACTACAAGAGAGATTTGGTGGCCGCCTTTTAAAGCGTTGAACTCAAGAATGGAACATACGTCAAGCTTGGTAGATGACCGGGGTCAACGCTAAACCTTTACTTCAAGAGGAGGGAGGAGCCTTCAGTACTCGACTCCCTTATGATGCTTACTTAAGGATATGTTCATCCGTAGCTTAAAGTGTCAAGGAAATATTCGTTCTCAATAACACTAGACGCTATCATAGCTGATCACCACAAAACTCATTACTACAAGGGTCAGTACTTCTCTGTGACACTTTCCTGAGCGTTGCCAATCTCCTGGTCGCCAGATGCTACCTCAGACGAGTCAATTACAACATTGATAAATGTTCCATCATCAGCCTCCACGAAGTCCTTTGGTTCCTGCCATCCCGTGAGCTTTGGAATGTTTTTTGTTGGGAAGATTGTGTTTATGGCCCAAAAGCCTCCAAAAGCTAGAAGGAGGCCGACGGGATAGGCCACGTAGTAGAATCGTTGAATCTCCAATGGTGCGTTAACACCCATCTGATTGATGAATCCGTAAAAGTTGGGTGCGATAGCGATCAAATAAACACTGAAGGCCCGCAGATTGAAGCCATGGAAGAAGTGGTATGTAGATTCCTTGTGACCCGAATAAAGCATGGGGATATCAAAACGGCCTCGCCTGAGGAGGTAATAGTCGCAGATCAGGATACCCGTGATAGCGCTGAGGAAGATTTGGTATGAGGCTAGGAAGTTGATGAATACAGCGGCAGATGACAACAAGTACCATGGGCAAATTGCGTAGGAGAGAACTGGAGTGATTATCGTGAGTAAAGTGACGAGATTGGTGCTAACCGAGTGCAAAGTTTGGAGGGATGCGATCTGCTTACCAGCACAGATGAAGAAGCCACGCTTCACCGTTATATATCTGGGCATGAGAGCTGCGATGTCGTTTCCAGCGCTAAAGGGCATTAGGAAGTCAGCGACACTTCGTGGCAATGGCCGGGCAAGGTTGGACAAAGCTCACGGAATAGAATTCTCGAAAATAGCCGAGAACACAGTAGAGTAGACATATGCAAATGCAATCAAGGCGCAGCCGGCACGGTTTGCAGATGTTTGGCGATCACCCTGCATGAGCATATCCAAGGTGGTGAGCGGATTCCAGATGACCTGGTGGAAATGGGACAGTCAGTACAGGATTTCAACATCAAGCCTGGACGTCGTTTTAACTTTACTGACCTCGCCGAAAATGCCTTTGCTCGCGGCAGCGATTACATTTCCAAAGACACCTACTAAGAAGCCGGAAAGCGGGAAACTGGCTACCTGGCCCAGGATCACATCGTTTGGCTTCGAGGCGTATCGCTGCAGGTCAGAAGCATTGGAGATGAACGTGCCACAGCTGGCGAGCCCCAGGAAGAAGAACTTGGCTATCAACCATGATTTCTCTGAGCCGTGAACTGTGGAAGGTTCAGAAAGTGTCTGCCGAACGTTGCCAGAAATTGATAGTGTCCAAGCTACGAAGGCGATGGTGGCAGCGTAGTAGACGCCCACTTTGATGTGAACAAGCTTTGTCATCCGTGGTACAGGAATAAAAAGGAACGCGCAATTAAGGAGCCTGAGACAGGACAGGAGCGTTAGCAAGTAAGTCTCGTGTGCGTGCGTTTGTGCTCTCGATAGTGGACAGGATTGGCGTACCAATAGAGTAAGAAACAGAGCATTCCGGCCGAGCTGAGGGCAGACTCGGTGCCCATGATATCCGGTATGTCGGAAATAGAAGGGAATATAGCATGAAGAAAGACGCTACAATGATTTGATAGAGTCAGTCAAGATCTGCAGACGTACGGACTGGTACGAGGCTCGGATTCAATTCTCGGTAGGGGCTCAACCTACTATAAACACTGCGCTCCCTGAACGGCGTTGACACCGTTCCAGACGATAGACATGACGGCACGGTTGAAGGTTGGCCACAGTGCACCCCACGTCCCGAAGCTAGCTCGGCAAGCAACGGGGAAGGGAATTCGGTATAACGCACCGGCGCGACCGTTGAGGGCCATGAGGATACCGGCGAGCGAATAACCACCAAGTGCGCAGGCCAGAGCTTCCCACATGCTCAGACCCATGGCCTGAGCAGTTGCAGCTGCATATAGATTGCTCACGTTGGCCGTGGCGGCGAACCAGAAGGCGGAGTATGTGATTGACGTCCAAGTCCGGTCCTGAACCGGGGTGGGACGCAGGGAGTCATTGTCGAGAAAGTCTGCTGGGCGGGTGGTCCCATCTGCAAACTGCTTCTTGACAACGAGACGGTCGTGGGCTTTGGCCAGGAGACCCATGTTTGTTCTCTTTCCCTATGTAAATCGTATTACAGGATGAGAACTTGTAGGCTTGGCTCTGTACAGAATGGGGATGGTAAGCGAGATCAGGTATTGGACGAAGGGTCGATATTTGAGTTTTCCGTGATATCAGATTCAAAACCGACGAGGGTGTCGGACATGTTGTTCTGGAGTCAGTAAATACAAGGAGACTTGATAAGGTCACACCTGGTTGGTGAGGTGCAGTGCGTATCATTATGAGCGTGATGAACCATGTCCGACGGTCGCCGGTCAGGATATGGTAAAGTTGGGCACCATGGAGTCAAACAGGGAGTCTGGGGTCTGCCACAGCAGGAGTATGATGGCTAATCAATCAGCACCATGACCCCTATTGGTAGCCCGGCAAATGACAACCGACTGACGACTTCTTGTTACATCTCAGTGGCCAACTCACGTCTGTTAGCTTGATCTAACCCTTGAACCATTAAGGGAGGGTAGGGAGTGGGCGACTGGGTGGTCTGGGCCAATTGATAAGAGACTGTATGAGTACTACTTACGTATTGTTATCCCCCGTCGGCAATCATGGCGTTGATCTCCGACGGTCTCCGTCCCTCGCGTTGCATTCAAGCCCGTTGCTTAGTCGTTGGACCATCGAACAGCTCTCCTCATTCGACTTCAATTGTCACGATTTCTTCTCTTACATGAGGCGGCTACCTCTGAGGTGGCAATGTATTTATTGTGGCGTTAAAGCCGTCACAAAACCCGCCAAAAAGGCCCGTATTGTCCACCAAAGTCTCTCGCTCACAACCTATCTTATCTGCTATCACGCTTCCCCAAATTCTCTCAGTAGATGATATCTTTATCGTCAACAGGGTTCCCCTACACCACTACCCGCGGCGAGCATCACCCCTGCACTCTGATCGATAACCTTGCAATTTGACCACTATGGCAATCACCACGACAATTGAGGCAACGGCACCTTCGGCCGCATACACCACGGTGGAGCTGATGACCCCGGATGGACCCGTCTCTCGCCGAGTGAAGTGCGGCAAACCACGCACTCCAACCCTTGATGAAATGCCCATCATCGACCTCAGCTCTCTGGACGGAGACGAGGTTGCGCGCAAGTCTCTCGCCGCAGAGATAAGAGCGGCAGCGGAGAACACTGGCTTCTTCTACGTTCGCAACCATGGCATATCCGAGGATTTGATTCAGGAAGCCCTCGAACAGGTAAAGACCTTCTTCAATCAGGCGCCAGAATACAAGGACCACGTCGCCTTCGATAAAGCTGGCAAGTTTTGTGGGTATCACGGAGTAGGGAGCACGCAAATCAACAACAAGGAATCAAGAGGTAGGAAACTTACTCATCGAACATGCCTTAGACTACGTATACATACTTACCACTGCATCTCGCAGACAAGAAGGAGACTTTCTCCATGAGATATGATACGCGCATCGACCCTGCTCATGATTGTGTCGATGACATCAATTCCAACTTCGATGCCACAGATTATGTTTGGGATGGCACCCGCCATCTGCCAAAATTCCGCACAATCCTCACCAAATTCTATCAAGAGCGCTTGATGCTTGCACGTAAGCTCATTCGCATGTTTGCTCTCGCCCTCGACTTGTCCGAGGACTACTTTGACTCCATCACCACCCTGCCCGGTGCTGATGCAGTCCACATTCACTACCCAGGTGTTGATGATGCCGACAATACCAGTGATGTCGACGTTGGCATCGGCTCACACACAGACATTCAGTGCGTGACTCTGCTCTGGCAAGACATGTCTGGTGGTCTACAGGTTCTCTCCGCAGATGATGAGTGGTTGGATGCCCGTCCGGTCGAGGGAACCTTGGTCATCAACATAGGTGACTTCATGCAGAGGCTCTCCAATAACCGGTTCAAGTCGACGGTTCACCGTGTTTACAACCGGCAAAAGGCTTCCCGCTATGCCATGCCGTTTTTCCTAGGGTTTAACCCGGATGCTGTTTGTGAAGTCTTGCCAACGTGTATTGACGAAGAGCACCCTGCTCTCTATGAGCCGATCTCATGCGGCAAGGTGAGTATCCATCCACTGTTTATATTAGGAAAGGGTACAGCCTAACATATCTATAGTGGCGCGACGCTCGTTTGAAGTTGGCAGAAAGCGGAAAGGTGGCGTGATGATGCACAGGAAGCAAGGGATATCGTTGTTCTGTACATACGGGGAGACCTGACTTCTCAGCAGGTAACTGACTGCAGATATAGGATATCCCGCGTAGGTCCTTCAATCAAAGTTCTGACCGGTAGCACTGCAGTGTGTCAAGCCATGGTGCTTTCCCGCTGGAGTTCCGAAGCTTCTTATTCTGCCTGTATAGATACATATCTTAGTCAAGTCTGGCAGTAGCGCTGGCAATATAGGGCCCGAGGGTGTTACGAAACCCTGGTCTAAGACAGGAGGAGTCATGTATCATCTCGGCAGTATTAGGATTGTGACACTGAAGAAAGTGGTATATGTGAACTGTATAGTTTCTAGGAAGCCTGCGGGTGGCTCCGGTCTGTTGAAAACCCATTCTGTTCGTCGAGACTAAAAAGAAGGCAATAGCAAAAAGCCGTAAGTCCGAGGGAGCTGACACCCTGAGGCGAAATGCTAAGCAATATAACTTCCCTATCTTTATAGTGATGAATGGTTCTCTTGAAGGTTATCTCCCCGCCTCCACCCTTACCCGGCCCTCGTTGACCTGGGAAATGAGATAACCCGTTCCAGAGGGAGCAGAGACTTAGCGGCTTTGGTAGAGACGTCGATGAGAATAAATCATGCAATGATAGCCGCAAAGCAAATCACTACGCCTTCGATGATTAAAATCTCCAAAAAGCCGTTAGCAATGATTCCAGGCCTCTGGTAAGAAGATATAGTACATTTCCACCCTTCGAGCCTAGCTTTCCTATGAGTAAGTGTGAAAGTATATCAAAAGCCGGCTACAAAACTACTCGCTACTACCGAAAGTGTCCAGAATGCTGAAAGCCTTTCCCCGACCTCATGTTGTGTGTACCAGCAGGTAATGAATGAGGTAAGTGCAGCTACGTTATTGTTATTATTGTGCTAGTACTTCGCAAGAAGCCTCCAGGCATGGCGGCAACACTGCTGAAATATACCGGGTAAAAGTCCTGTTTCTACGGCTGTAGGGAACGCGAGACATAATTCTACTGCCCCCACGCCTATGTGATCCCTATATCTAGCAGCGTTGACTTCTAGCTGGTAGGGAGAATTGAGAGCCGATTAGCAGTTAGAGCTTTCCTTAAGAAATAACCCTAACATATTTAGCGTTGGTGCTGGGAAAAGAAGCTAAATGTTGATTCACTGTGAATCTAAAAGATACCAAAGAGATACTGGTGCGTTCGTCTTGTAATAGAGGTGAAATGACTTTCAAGTAGGTAATAAAGAAGAGCATAATAATAAGGATGAATCGCTCAGCGATCAAGTATTCTAGAACTTCTAATTCACCCTCTAAATGGAAATCCAGAACCTTAGTGTTCCCTGCGTCTTTGTAACTTAGCCGTAGCCGGTCTGAACGACGTCTAGACGCGGTGTCCATTGAGATTGCTCATTCGGCTTCGTCGTATATCACCACAATTCAGCAATTAAATAGTCAAGGTATCCTAATAGTTCGTTATTAGAGGATCCTTGACCTTATCCTCCTGCTCGCTAGATCAGCTTCGAGTATTAGCATCCTGACAGCGTAAGAGAATATATAAAGTCGATAAGCGAGCCTAGTCACGCCTATGAAGGACGGATATTTTGCCGGCATGCTTGCAAGATGACGCCTGTCCTGACCTTGAAGTAGCTGTGAGACTTTATGCCGTGAATAAGGGATACTCTTTATATTACTAACACTCACTTTATCCTAGTGACAAGTAGCTTTATGGAATAGCTAACCCGAAGGCTGTGTATTTCCTTGTCCCTGATTGCTAAAAGATGCCTAAGAACCTTTGATCTATCCCACCTGTTTTCCGGCTGTCCCTTTAACACGGCCTGCTATAGGAATCTTCTCAACAGATTTGACAACACCAACGATGACAGTCTGACCCTTGTCACGGACCACGAAACAGGTCAGCGACAATAGAGCCCCGCACACGATGAAGCTATTCAAACTATTATGTGTCTTCTGTTTTGTGGCTAAACCGTCAAAACAAGGGGTTAACGTATCATCTCCCGGCCATCTAGTTATTCCGAGCGGTATTTTGCCTAAATAAAACTCGAACTAAGCACTGTGCCTTCGGATTAATCCCAGCTACAGCAACATCCAAGCTTGGCGTTTTGGTTCTATTACGTTGCAACCAGGTGCATAATACCATCCACCTTGCACAGAGTCGCCGCAGTAGGGGGTATCAAGACGAAAGGTTGCTAAGTTCATTAATGAGACCAAGTATATACAAGCCTTAATGTACACTGTGAAACTATTACTATTATACACCGTCTTGTTATCTAGGTCTTAACAGGAAATGGGCTCTTGCCTACTCTTCTATTCCCAAATGATTCCTACCCTTAAATGAATCCTACCCCCCTGTCATTTCCCCCGAGCCTGCCTTTCATCCTCTTGCTTGTCCACTGTCCAATCAAATCACAGCACTCGTCAGCATACATGGATTCACGTACAAGGGTTCGCGCTCTCGTGAGCCTTCGCGTTTCCTTGAGGACTAGATTCCTATATTCCAGCGCAGATGGCTAGACTGGCAGACGAATACACATACAAAGGCTATATATCCGTTCACAAGCAAGAACAATTCGTACTTTAGTTAAGCTCACATCCCTTTATCCCTATGCATCTATTCATCCGCCTTCCCTAGTATCCGCTGCTTATCTGCAAGATATGCAAATATGCATGCGTCGTAAAGGAAGTGACGGCGCACCTCCTACGCCACCATAAGCTCCTGTCAAAGAGAGAGAGGAAGAATATCGTAGCAAGCATTGCGAAGCTTCCTGACCTCATCCAGGACCAGGCCGGATTGGCAAACTTCAAGCTACCTACTCAACCAATCGAATACATCCCTTTCCTCGAGCCTCCCCGTAGCGATGGAGTCCGCTGCACTTACGAAGGATGCGCTCATATTGTTCTAACGGTTCATGGGATCCAAAGCCACTGCAGAGAAGCTCATAGCTGGGTGAATCCTCAACGACGGGGCAGGCAGCCGAGATCAGCACAGCCTAGCGAGGTGCCATGGACCACGGGCGTGCACTGCCAGCGCTTCTTTATCGGCCGCGCGGCCAGCGGGTGGTTTGAGGTACGCATGCCGCAAGCCCCCGCAAAGGACATGGACATGCCGCTCTCTATGCCCTCGGAGTCGCCTTTAACCGGATCGGGTTTCGGAAAGGAAGAAGCGGACCATATATCGCTTGAAGATCAGGTGAACCGCCAACTATTGCATCTTCCCGGGAAGCTCAAGACGAATTCAGACAGGGCTCCTGACGATGGGACCGCGAACATCTATCAGTAATGCCAGGAAGCTTGCTACTATCAGTCATGCCCGGAAGCCTGCTACTAAGCGGCAATAAGAATCACATACAAACAGGTAGTCCAAGCTCCCTTGACAGGGGGTAAGAAGCATTTAGAATTTGGACCAAAGAGGCAAATAGATTTGATTGGTCAGGGTTTGTAGGTTTACAGGGTTTAGAGATTCAGGCGACCAGGGCAACAACCATGAAACCAAGGATAGAGGAAAAATGAAAAGGGGCAGAGGAGGTAATAAAAAGGAGGAAGAGTAAGTATTCAGTAGTTAAGTAGAGTAGATTCATTACCATCACTATGGAGCCATTTGTTCGGTTTAAAGAGGACCTATTTGTCATTTGCAAGGCGTGCCAGTTTGCATGTATTCCACCCGAGATCGAGTCGCATTTACAACGTCACCATAGCGAGACAACAACGCGAAAAAGTAGAAAGGAGACGCAGGCCATAATCGAGGCAATCCCAGGTTTGATCCAGACGTAGGAGGAGTTGCGAGATTGGGAGCCGCCACCACCGAACACCGAACCGATTCCATATATATTACCACCAGTAACCGGAGTGCAATGCGATAAGTGCGGCTATATTATAGAAAAGGTCAAGGGAATCAAGGCATATTGGAGCAAGAAGCATGAGTGGATCAACCTGAGAGGTCGAGGGCGTCACCCAAAGCCCAGGAGCCAACACGAGGCGACACTATCAGTAATGCCAGGAAGCTTGCTACTATCAGTAATGCCAGGAAGCTTGCTACTAAGCGGCAATTAGAATCCCATACAAATGGGTGGTCTAAGCTCCCGCGACAGGGGGAAAGAAGCATTTAAAATTGGCACCAAAGCGGCAATTAGATTTAATTGGTCAGGGTTAATAGAATCGTAGGGTTTAGAGATTGAAGCGACCAGGGCCACCACCATGAAAAGTGAGAAAGAGGAAGAATAAGGGAAGGAAAAGGGGTTCATATAAGGAGGAAGAGTACGTAGTTGTAGATAGAGTAGAGTAGATTTTCCATCATTATAATAGAGCCATTTATTCATTTTGAAGAATACCCGTTTATTATTTGCAAGCCATGCCAGTTTACGTGCATCACGTCCGAGATCGAGTCGTATTTACAGTATCACCACAGCGAGTCAACAACGCCAAAAAGTAGAAAGGAGACGCAGGCCATAATCAAAGCCATCCCGGGTTTAATCCAGACGTAGGAGGAGTTATAATAATAGAACCCGCCACCGTCAGAGACCGACCCGATCCCGTATATACCATCACCAGTTAGCGGGGTGCGATATAACGAGTGTGGTTATATTATGCAAAAGGTCAAAGGCATCAAGGCATATTGGCGTGAGAAGCATCAATGGATCAACCTAAGAGGCCGAGGGCGTCATCCAAAGCCTAGAAGCCAACACGACGCACGGCCATGGACAACCGTGAGGCAATGCCAGAGATTTTTCCCAAGGCGCGCCGGCAGTCGTTGGTTCGAGGTCGGCAGAGGCCAACCCGTGCCCGCCAGCGCCAGCGGTCCCGAAGACGATACGCAGGTCAGGTTGAGGTTGTTGATGGAGGTGAACGAGGCGGCCGAGCGTGATTTCGCCGAGCAGAGACGGGAGATGATTGAGGTTGCAGACGACCGCAAGGAGCCGAATGAATGGTTGAATTAGATTGGGTGGGCAATATATTTACAGGGTTTGGACCGAAGCCAGTTGCACGCAACCATGGACCCGATCGGCGACGACGAGCCACGATTGTTGTTGAAATAGCAAATTACGGAGCGTGTAATCGATCATGCCCGAGCCATTGCTAACGCCAAGGTGGTTGGTGGACCGGTATTATTCGAGATCCAGCGCAGCAACCTAGCCCGAAAACCGCCAAGACCGATCACGAACCGAATAGAAGACGATATATGGAGACGGTATAAAGAGCATTACCGTAAGATTATTTCTATTATAGAACGAACAGAGGCGTGGCCGGAAGATAAGCGACTAGTATGGCGGGCAACCAAGATCCAGAGGCAATAAATGGCCGAATAGGACGACGTAATCGACAGGTTCATCGAAGCACGAGCCAGACAGCAAACCAAAAGGAACATCATCAGTGGAAATTTCACCCGCATCCATAGCCTATTAAATAACGGGTCAGATATAAGCAGCAGCGACGATGATTACGATAATTGTAGTATCGATGCGGGTACAGGGTGGCAAGAGATCAGCAGTATGAATGAGGATGAAACCCATTAGGACCAGACCGAGGCCGAAACGAATTTGGAGTTAATATGTTTAAGCATGTTGATGAGTTGGTTTGATCACACCATTGGCCATGACCCATATGCAAATGTCATCATCAGCAGTTTGGCCGTCATGGGCATCAAGGATGAGAGGCAAGGCGGGTGGGAGTCACCGTTGAATTTCACGCCTATTTATTCCGGCATTATCAAGGTCGCCCGGTATTTGGTTTTATTGCAGTTATAGTAAGAGTGGGAGGACGAAGTCAATGACGGCATTGTATACGCCATAGAGTTAATGCAATTAGCATCCAGTCCAACCCAGGCCAAGCAGCGCAAGCGGATCGAACAAGACGTGCGGGAAGAGACACGCAGCATTTTCAGCATCGTGCGAAATAAGGTGCGAAGGTTCATGACGCGGACGTCGGACAGTATGGAGGGCGAGCCGACACCGATGGATTGGATGTTCGAGGCCAGAGCATACGGCATGAAGATACGATACAACACAGCGGCCCCTGGCACGATTGATTGGGACGGCAGCACCGTCGTTTTCCGGGACATCAAGTTGACCATGGCGCAGTTGACGTTGATGTTGCGTGATTTAATCCGCGAGGCCAGGATGTTATTGGCCGAGTTAGCCATGGCGCCCGGGGGCGACGTTGATTGTTTGCCCCGGATCCCGTGGGATAAGATCGAGGATATCCACAGTAGAAGCGACTTAGGGTTAGGGTTAGGGTTAGGGTTAGGGTTAGGGTTAGGGTTAGGGTTAGGGTTAGGGTTAGGGTTAGGGTTAGGGTTAGGGTTAGGGTTAGGGTTAGGGTTAGGGTTAGGTTAGGGTTAGGGTTAGGGTTAGG
>RQPE01000014.1:0-228832 GCA_008271525.1 Sarocladium brachiariae | reverse complement strand
TATATTAGAAAATAATAATAATAATTATTATTATATAAAAATATTAAAAAGAAAATAAAGGTTATATTTTTAAAATAAGTATTATTTATTATTAAAAATTAATATATTAAAAGGAATAATTATAATAAAATAACCTTTTTAATTAATTTAAAGCTAAAGAATCTAGATTTAAGGAAATTTTACTTTAAATTAAAGAGTAAAGTAAGAAAAGAAGTTAATCTTAGGTTTAACTCCTTAAGTATTAGTCTTTAAATATAATAAACCCTACCTTTCTGCTTAACTTCTATTACCGCGTTATATAGAGCTTTAAAACGTTGATTTAATAGGTATATTCAAGTTATCTCTTCTATCTTCTATTAGACTAGTGTAGAATAATATAAGTGATCCCTAGATTACGTGAATAGCCTCTCCCTTGCTCCGTCGCTCACCTAATTAGTGCTTCGTAATCATTATAACCAATAATAAGCTAATTAATAAGATAATTAATAAATTAAAAAATAATTATTTAAAAAATTAATTAATATCCTAAATATATATTTATAAATATAATAAATATTAATATAAAAAGTAATTTTTATATAGTATATTAATTATTAAAATAAATAAAGGTAATAATTAATTACTTAATAAAAAATTTTATTTAAAAAAGAAAATATTATTAATATTAATTATAATAATTATATAATTATAAAACATTAGATTAAATAAATAATAAAATAAAAAGAGATTATTTATAATTCAAGGATTACTTATGTTATTTATTATTAGCTTAATAAAAATAAAAGAGATAATTTAAATATATTTATTAAATTAATATTTTAAAGCTTTATAATATAGCTAAGTATAAGAATAAAGATTTATTTAAGCAAAGAATCCTTTTAATATTTAGCTTATATAAGATGCTAAAAAATAATAATCTCTAATAATTCTTACTATATACCTCTTCTTAAAATAATATTTATTATAAGCTGATATATTAAGTAATTATAGTAGGTCTACCCGCTAAAACTAACGTTTACAGAACCCGATCTGCTAGACTTATTAGATAAGGTACGTTCGCCCCCTTTTAGCAGGCTAACTAGCTTGCTGGGTTAGGTGCTCTACGTTACACTCCGGGCTTATACTGACACCCATGCCCAGGTCTATATTGTCACCGGTGCTAATATAGGTGTAGGTAAGGAGCTCTCGCGTATACTTTACTCTAGAATGCTAAAGTTTACGTAGCCGCTCGCTCTAAGGAGAAGGCCCTTTAGGCTATTAAAGACATTAAAGCGGCTACACTAAAGTCAATAATCAGCTCCATTTCCTTCGCCTAGACCTAGCTAATCTTAGCATTATTAAGGCCTTAGCTAATAAATTACTTCTAATGAGGCTAAGCTTGATATTCTCTTTAATAATATAGGTGTTTTATGCTCCGCGTACGAGTTTAAGACTATATAGGTGTTATAAACGTAACTAACCAGCCACTAGAATGGGCTACAGCGGTTATCAAGTTACTAGTAATATAATACTATTAGAATGCGAATTATTATTAAGGAAGAGATAAATATATAATAAATTATATAATTATTTTATTAGCTCTGCCCGCTTTATTAAATCTTAGTAGAGTATAATTAAGTAATAAAATATAATAAAATAAAGAAAAGGAATATATAAGAATAATTAATATATAAAAGATAGCTATTTTTATTAAGCTAAGGAGGACTAGATCCTTAGTATTTAATATAAGTATTCTTTAAGTATCTTATTATTATTAAGTAAGAGGTATTTAAAGCCTCTTAACGATTAACCTATAAATCTCTATTATTCGATAATTAGAAGACTTCTTTATCTAAGTTATTACTTAACTTACCCCTAGAACGGAAAACCTTTTAATAAGTCTTACCAAGTCAGGCCGATCATTATAATAGGGTCTTAAGCTATAGCTAGGTGTTGATAATGTCAGCACCTTTATATTTATGGAATTGCTTACGCTAACTCTAGTCAAAATAGCAAAGACAGCTCCTGCAAACTTGGTGCGTGTAGTTTAGGTATTGTCTTCTGCTGCTGATGCACTTATTAGCCTTAAGAATAGTGTTAATATAGATAACCTCGATTACTATAATAATAAGAGCGCTTTCTATGAGTATATGATTAGCAAGGCCAGTAATTACCTTTATTATGCCGAGCATGCTAGAAAGGATAAATCTAATGGGATCGTTAGTATTACTCTGAACCTGGGTAATCTAGACTTAGAGCTATGGCGCACCCAGGGCTGGGCAGTTTCGAGATAAGTAGTGCTATTTGCGCGGTAGTTATTTGCACGGTAGGGACAGCGATGGTGCAGGGAGACGCGTTAGCACAGATAGACTAGATAGTTTATAGTAAGTAAAATTCTTGTTCATAGATATAATTAGTGTCTTCTATAGTCTATTGATCCTTTTCTTAAGCTGAGTTTATCTTCTGATTAAGGGCGTAACGGACTAAGGGCGTAACGGACTGAAGGCGTAAACGAAGCGTATGATCAATGTCACGATAAACACTACGAACGGGATCACTATAGAGACTCAAAGTAGAGCTTAATGTACATCAAATTACTATGACATCTGCCTTGTTTAAGATGTACACATAGGTCCCTGTTCACCAAGCCTAACCCCTGTTGTACCGCGCAAATAACTACCGCACAAATAGCACTACTCTTCGAGATTCCTTAGGTCGTTCATGCTACACCCGCCCATTTACGGAGCTTACACGGAGCTTTTCGCCGGCTTGTCACCTGAAGTGACTATCAAGCATCCCTGTGATTGGGGTAAGTGCTTTCCTCGTAAAGCTTGATCTTGTTTTGACCTGAACCCATCACTAACAATTTCATGTCTAGTCGTTCCTTGGGGCCGCTTCGCGAATATTCGCCCAACACTCGCACATGCTGCGAAACCAGTCAACGAAGGTGGAAACGGAACAGGGCAAGCGTTCTGGAAATGGACTGAAGACCAGATCAAGCCATACATGTGATAAGGGACTGTGGTGGTTATTCTGTTGACGCTGCTTGCTAAGACGAATTGTTTGCGCGTGATTGTATTCTTGTTCGGGCCTTTATGCTAGAGATATCACTAATGAGCTACTAATAATTACCATGCTAATAAGTGTTATATACCCAAACAACATGGTCTCCACGTCACTGCCTCTCAAGACAGCTCACTCATTTGTCCTTTGGTGCATTTATGAGGACTGCCAGTGACTTCCTGATATCCTTCAGAAACAGTTTGAGAAACTCCGGGGCCGCATTGGTGGTATACGTCTCCCTTTGGGAATAATCCCTCCCGTCCTCCTTGCGATCAAACCTCGCCTGGATCCAGGTGAGGGCATCACCAACACCAACAACACCATAATTCCTATGCAGCAGATTCGAAGCCGTATCCTTGATATAATCAATCTTCGCACCTCGATCACAATAATCTTTCCAGGACTTATCGATGACGCTGATGTCGACGATTTCATTGCGGGTGCTTTGATACCAAAGCATTGGTGTAAGTTGGGGTTGTTGTGTTCCTCGTGTTGTCGGAAGTGATCGTCTTCCAGACGGGATTGTTCAAGACGGCGTCAAAGTCGGAGAACCATGGTTCGATGTCTTTGTTCAAGAATGACATCAGGTTTTCTTCGATACACTGGTTCAACGGTTTATAGAACTCCTCTCGGCTCTGAGGCTTGAGCTGATCGTCTATCACTTTCTTCAGCGGCTCATATTCGCTGGACAATCCAACCAGAGCGGCGACCAGGAGTCCAGTGCGGGCATCCCCATTGAATGCTAAAAAGTCATCGACGGACGCATGTGGGTTTCCGATACCGCCTACAGCAGCGCCCGTCAACTTCGACTCCGGGGCGTAGATGGGTCGCATATCGACAGCCAACTGTGTGACGGCAGCGCCTCCTAAATAGCCCCAGATGATAACATCTGCCTTAGGATTAATACCGGTAGTGTTGCCGGATTGCAAAGCAGCGCGAATGCCATCAAGAATACCATAACTAGCAAGCCTGTTCGCAGCATAGGCAGCCATAGGCCCTTGAAAGTCCGGAATAATAATGACCTAACCTTTTTGCAAGGCAGCTTCGATAAGCAGTAATTATAATTGTATTATAGCCAAGGTAAGCGATTTATGTTCTTTAACTGCTGCCTAGACCCTAAATGATGGCGCATAATCTATTAAGGCTGCATCTTGAGTAATTGAGTAGGATAGGGCTTTGCTTATATTGGCATTATTGGGCATAAGCACTGTTAAGACTGTGGCCGTTGCATTGTTATGGCTGTTGGCTGTCCTGTAGAGTAATTAATGTGCCTCCTTGATGAAATTGGTCTTGTGGTAGAATGCTTGGTAGGTAGCGGATGGTACACGGTGTTGGAAGATGTGTCCTGGCTTGAAGTCTTCAACATCCACTAGAACATCATAGAAGGGATCTTGACTGGGCACTAGAGCATCGTCGCCGCTGACTGCTCTACACGAGCTGTCACGAGCGAGCTGAAGTATAATGATGCTGGAAAATCCCAAGAAACTTCGTCTGAGTCTCATGATGCCGATGTGTAAGTTGTTACGTGTCACGATCAAGGGAGCAATTGTAGATAGAGGAAATCAATTACACTGGTGTTCTGTTGTGCAAAGCAAGCAAACCGATGTGTGTATGAAGAAGTGATGGTTCTCCCCAGCCTTACCAGGGAGTGGGCAAGGTGACAACTACCTGTTGCACGTGATATAAGTGCGATAAATCGAGTCGAGGACTCCGTCACCAAAGTACGTCAAGAGGAAGTTGCGAAGATTAATTAACGTAGGTTTCACTGAAACATGATTCCAGAATTGTTCTCATGGTCTCTCTTATATAGAATGCCCATTACTGCCGAGATGAGGAATTTCGATGATCGAGAGGCAGCCAAGAACCATGCGCGTAAGCATACCATGGCAAACTCAACAAGACGCGAGCCAAGCTCTGACATTCTAGTCTATTCAGCTGTCAAAAACACAATAAACATGACTGTCATAATTGTGTTTGGCATGGGGTTGTCGCCAATGTCTCGGCCCCATGGTGGAGTTTCTCAGACACAAAGAGCCGGAATGACAGTCTTCACAAGCCGAATGTCTTAGACACGAAGCTTCGACCTGTCAATTAAGGTCACGTTTCGAAAAGATTAGTGCCGTGTTGCAAGACCGGATGCGGAGCAAATTTGAAGCTGCAAGCAGTTACGGCTATCACGGCATCAGCAGGCTTATATGAATAAAAGGAGGACGAGATGGCACTTCCTGATCAGCAGATACAATCCACTCTTCAAGCTTTTCATCCGCTGACGCTAACAACTCGGCATTTATCTTGCAATGGAGTCATCTCGGGACTTGAAGGTCTTGGCTCTTGGCCTGCCACGGACTGGCACGCTGTCCATGGCCTATGCTCTCCGGATGCTAGGTTACGACAAAGTTCACCACACCATCGACCACCCAGAGGAAGAAACATGGAAGAACCTTAGTCGAGCAGCTGGTGCTACTTTTCCTTCGCTCCCGACTTATACCGGTTCACCTTTTACCAAAGCGGATTAGGATGCTATATTTCGCGACTACGAAGCCGTCTCGGAATGCGCTGCGCTGTTCAGTCCGCAATTAATCAATGCCTATCCCAAAGCCAAGGTCATCCTCGTCATCCGAGACTTCGACAAATGGTGGAAGAGTTTTGATGAGACACTCTTGGTGGGACTCTGGAGTCCACTATCCTACCTCTTCGAGGGCGTAATTCACCCGATCCTCGGCCTGACGGGCATTATTACAGTCCGCAAACTTATTCTCGGGTCCTTTAAGGCTTCATCACCAGACATGGCACTTCAAAATGCAAGGAGAATATGCGACAGGCTTCACGCATTGCGCTTGGCTGGTGTCTCGGTGCAACGTGCTTGGCTCTGCTGTGCCGACGCATGTGTCAGGGATGAAGCAGAGGTGGTCTATTCCACACGGATAATGTATAGTTCAATCTCCAAGGTGCTACAACATCAGTGGGCGTGTTTAAATGCAATTGCATCATGTCTTCCACCGGTTCCATTCGCGCTCGTCACCCCTTCTCGAACCCCTTCTCAAAGACTCTCTCTCGGTCGCTCTTGGGCATTACACTGCTGACACCTCCTCCTTCTCCTCCTGCTCCTCTTGCTCCTCCTCCTCCGCTCTAGCTACTGCTGCAGCAGCGACTTCATCCCCGTAGTGTGCACGGATCATGAGCAAGAATTTGCAAGCAAGTCTTTTGACCTTCTGTGAATCTCGAAGGATATATTGTGCTTGGTCGATATATGCTGCAGCGAATGAATGCCATGCTAGAATGCCACGTCGGGTATTTCTCATTGGTCGCGGGTAGTATGGATCGTTGTTCAGGTAGGCCTTGACCGCTTGCGCAACTCCGGTGGCGTTGTGGCTTATAGTTCTGCACTGGTTGAAGTCGAGAAGATAGAGCTCAGTCTTCCGATACCGGTAGTCAAGTAGCCTCTCCCATTCATCCATCCCACCACTAGATGTGATCTTGCCCTTGTTGTTTTGTTTCTGCTTGAAGTCCTCAATACCCATGGTCTTGCGCTGTGGTGTACTGCCAAGCACAAACTCAACATCCCGAGCGTCTGTATGGGCCACATAGTGAAGGACAGCGAGTGTTTGTCCCATGGTAAAGGCTAAGGCCTCCGTGTCAATTTGGAGTGACTCCAAATCGTTGAGATAGAGCTTTAAGTTTCGAAGGCTGAACATGGTCAGAGGACGCGTGCGGATGGGCCGATCTTGTCCAAGGTAGACACGAACAAGGCAATCTTCATTCGTCTTATCTTCTCGGACTTGCTTCTGAAGGTTCGGAGGACAGAACAAAGTAATGAGATGCTCCCGAACTGGTTCTGGGAGAGGCATGATGCGGTCGCTGATGAGAATGGGCATTGGCAGGTTCACTCTCTTCGCAGCATGCTCCACAAGCTGTGGATGTTCTTCGAAGAAGATAGCAGCTTCTTCGCTATCCTTGTAGTCGTAGACTTGAGACAGCTTGATATTGGCGACTGGGTATCGCTCAAAGCTGGCCAACATCTCTAAGTGCTGCTCTACCTCGATATTCAAGGTCTGCTTCTCGGCGTGGGTCTTCTGGATCTTTATAGCGATTGGGCGTCCAAGAGGTGTAAAAACGACACCGCAGGAGCCAGCTCCGATTGATACAAAGTCGATGGCAACATTCTGGACTTGGCCCTGGGCCTGAGCGTGGTTGTTCTTCTGAGTAGCGACAGAGTTTGTTCGAACTATCGCATTCATAGTGAGGTAGTCCGAAAGCTCACGTTGCTCCTGGGTGAGGTCATTCTTGATGTGCTCCTGCTCATGAGCCAGGGTGAGTCTGTCGAATAACTCGCTGGTATCGATGATATCGATTCGAAGGTCGGAGCCGACTAAGAAAAGGGACTCCGAAGTTCGCGCAAGGTAGCGACGCGAGGCTATACTGACAAAGTCTGATGTCGTGGAATTCTTGGTGATGGAATCTGGTTGCTGATGAGAGATGATGAAGTAGTTGGTGAAAGAGGAGAAAAGCGGGAGGCAAATGTCGGGAACCATGGCTTATATACGCAACTGTCGGAGATGGCAGTGTTGCCCCTAACGGAAAGAAACTTCTTCCAGAACACTGCCAGTACACTGCCAGTACACTACCAGTGCACTGCTAGTACACCACTGGCAGTGCCATCTACTGCCAATAAGAACCATGGCTTCCATATTTATGCAACTGTCGGAGATGGCAATGTTGCCCCTAACGGAAGGAACTTCTTCCCAGTACACTGCACCAGCCCCATAATCAAGAGTAAAGGGTTAACACAGATGTAAAACTAAACACTAAATTTGGATCAGGGGAATATATTTTACTAGCAAGAAACTTATATAGTAAAGTTGAATTCATTTAGATAAATACAAGAGGTAGGCAATAAAGTTATAAGGAAGAGTTGAAGTTAAAAATATAAAACCTAATATTAAAGTTTAGACTAGTACTTGAAAAAAGAGCTATCTCGCGGAGCCAAAAAAGAATTAGGAATCGATTTTCTTTTTCCTTTTAGAATAATCCAATATCTCTTATCACTAGAATGCATAGAATTCTGGAATGAAGGAATGTGTGTGTTATAACTACTAAGTAAGTACCTAGGTTTATATAACGGAAAGGACTGTCCTTGAACCCCCCAGCCGATCTCATCATCTCTCGGCCTCGACACCGTCATGCTCGGAGTCATGAAGTCGCAGCAATCACTGCTGTCCCTAAGTCTCTCGGGGGATCAGTAGCCACCATCGCTGTCCTTCTTGCACCCGAACTTGGTCTTCTTGTATCCGTCCTTGCAGACACATCCCTGGTGCTCATCATAGCGCTCGCCGTCGTTCTTGCAAGCGCACTTCCACCATTTCTGGTTGAAGTAGGCCGTGCCCTTGCAGGTGGGGATGACGACGCACTTGCTGTCGTGTTCCACCTTGCCGTACTCGCAGACGCACTTGTTGCCGTTCCACTTCTTGTCACCAAGGCAGCGAGGAGTGCATCCCTTCACCTTGTCGTAGTAGGTGTCCTTGCTAGGGCATTGGCACTCTCCCTTCTTGAAGTAGGCGGGGGCGAGGCAGCGAGAAACACAGCCCTTGCCGGCGACGTAGTCCTGTTTCTGGTGTTAGCTACTGCGGGTGCTTCAATTTTCACAGAGATATTCTCCTCCTGGGAAGCAATGAACTCACCTTTCCATAGTCACAGGTGCACTGGTGGCCGTTCCACTTGCCATCACCGTCGCAGCGAGGCTTGCAGCCCTTCACCTTGTCATAATACTGGTCCTTGCTGGGGCACTGGCAGTCTCCCTTCTTGAAGATGGCCGGGGAGATGCAGCGGGGAACGCATCCCTTCTTGGGGACATAGTCCTATCGGACATGTTTGTCAACTCTTGTTCACGGCTTGCTGCGATTATCAGGGCTTACCTTTCCATAAGCGCAAGTGCACTTGTGGCCGTTCCACTCTCCGTCTCCATCGCAGCGTGGGAGACAGCCCTTTGTCTCGTCGTAGTGCTAGCCATGCTCAGCCTGGGACCCGAGACTATGTGTTGAGAGAGAGAACTTACGTCACTGTTCTTCTTGCAGACGCACTTGTTCCACTGATAGAATACGTTCTCGCCAATGCACTTTGGCTTGCAGCCCACAGCCTTGTCATAGAACTGCATTGCGAATATCAGTATTATAAGAGAAAGAGAGAGAGAGACGCTGGCTTAGAGATTCAATACGTACGTAGCCAGGCTTCAGGCACTTGCATTCGTTGTGCTTGAAGATCACATGGTCGCCCTTGCAAATAGGAGCACATTTGTGGCCGTCATACTTCTCACCAGGTCGGCAGTGAGGAATACACTTGTGGAATTCGTCACTGAAGTCCTCGCCGTGCTTGCAAGAGCAGCCTTTGAAGGGGTTGTAGTCCTGTTGCCGGGAAAATCAGTCTTTTGAAAAAAATGATATTGCGGTTATGAATTGATCAGAAACTCGACTTACCTCTCCGGCACGCAGACACCTGCACGATTTTTGACCGTAGTTGTCGACGATCTCGACATTCTTGCCCTTGCAGGAGAATGGCTTCTCACACTTTCCGGTCTTGGGGTTGTACGTGTATCCGTTGTAGCATTTCGGAATGCACTTCTTGTACTCACCGCTGTACTCCTCACCGTGCTTGCAAGCGCAGCCCGTCTTGGCGTCGTAGACCTCGCCTGCACGGGTGCACTCGCAGCTCTTTTGCCCGTAGTTGTCGACAATCTTGACATTGTCGCCGGTGCAGCTGAAGGGCTTCTCGCACCGTCCAGTCTTGGGCTCATATTTGGCGGGAGGCTGGCATTTAGGGATGCACTTCTTGTAGTTGGTGCTGTAGATTTCACCGTGCTTGCAAGCACAGCCGAGCTTATCGTCGTAGGACTGATGGAAGAGGTTATTAGACACAGATACCTTTTGAGGATATGTATGAGTTGCTCTTACCTGGCCAGAAAGTTTGCACACACACTTCCACTCATAGCCGACTTTGGTCCATTCAACGTTGTCGCCCTTGCACTTGGGCGGGTAGTTCCTGGCCTCAAGCTCTTCCTCATCAGGAGAGCGAGTATCAAAGTCATTCAAGCTTTCGCCAGAAAGGTCTCGGACCTCGATATCGCTGCCGGCCTCAGGGTTGACAGCAGCGACACCAAGAGCCAGGACGGCAGACACAAGCAGAGCGGTAAGCTTCATGGCTGCAAGCAAGGATCCTGTTAAAGGATATGAATCTTAGAGAAAGAAGTGGTGTAGAACGAGAGTCGGATGGGCTCCTTGGGAGATGGCTCAGAAGCGAATGTCCGTGACAATCTTCTTTTTCCCTGGGACTTTTGGAGAGGGATGGTCGAGTTTATATAGACCAATATGGCTCATACATGTGAGCTCGACCAGCCTCCCCATCTCACCTTGGGTCAGTTCACCTTGCGGTCAGAATAAGAACAAGGACAGGCTTCAAGCTCACGAGGCTCCTGAGCCTAGCAGAGAGTAACAACCTCAATCTGCCGGGGGTGCCAGTGGATCCAAGAGACGAGACAAACATCTGAAAGCCTCTCACACAGTCTGCCCAGCTCTGCCCAGCCTGTCCAGCTGCGGTCTCTGGATGAAATGAAATACAAGTCTCCCGCAGCCAACAACAAGCTTGAACAGCCCGGCTGCTCGCAACAGTCCGTCGCTTCTAGACCCGATGGACCGATGGCTTGCATCGCGGGCTTGGAATACGAAGAACAAGAAAGTTACACATCTCCAATAGGAAGCCAAGAGTTGATGTGCGCCGATCAGCACCAGTTCAAAGCATGGTCTGTACCTAAGATAGTCTTGGACGTTTACACAACCCATCATTCCGAGAAGATGTCCAAGGCGGCTTGGACCGCTTTCGGTGGAGTGCCAAGTATGCGCCTTGAGCCTCACCGTATGTACACCCGAAGGGATGTGTTATTTGACGTCGCTTTGCATTTGCTTCTTCACACCTCCAAACCTGACCGCATGGACGACAGCACACACTTGGGCTGCTTTGTGGCTTACCGCTTAGCAGGTTGGCGTTGACTGACCGGGAGCCAAGTGATTCGTGCACCCAGAGATTTTCCCCTCGTCAGCCGCACGCTGGTTGTTCAGACACGTAAGATTGCAGTTTATGGTGTCCTTTTTTATTTCTTTTATTTCTTTTCTTGCCCCTGCAGCACTCAACTGTCTCTTGAAGACATACAGACAGAGAAAAGGGGGTGGTGGTGCGCTTTTCTCGTATGACGGAGTACAAGCTCGCCATGTACAGTACAGCTATTGTAGGGCAAAGTTCACCGGAGTCAGGTCCTGTAAACCGAGAAACCCAATGGCATGGTATAATCGGATTGCGGTACGGTAAATACCAGTCCACTACATCAGGACGGCCTATCATGAGGCAGAGTGCTGCTGACTTTGACTGACAAAACGTGGTCCCAATGCGAGACTGCTTTACACACGTTTTGCACACCAGGACAAACCCCAATCCTCCCCCGCCTTTCATCTTCAGGGGTCGACATGGTCAGTTCAAGGCTTAGGGCGCATGCAAGCCACAGGGCTAGAAATAGAATTAACTCAGAAAGCCAAGTCACCATAAGGTTGGTGGAGGTGATGGTGGTGCCATGGAGGGAGTGAGGACGTGTCAGCTCGTGTTAGCTGCAGGACGCCGCTCCAAGACAAAGAGTTTGTGGTGTGGCTTGTTCTATCTCCCTCTGGACCAGTTGAATCGAAACCCCGGACCAGGATTCAATTCAGCTCCTCCGCACGATCGGATGCTACCCAGGGAAAGGCGACACACTAATCAGGCTGGCATCCCATTCCATTCCTTTCGGCAGTCGATTGTCGTGGAGCCGGCATCCCTCCCAATGTATTCTGTTGGCGATTTCAATTTCGGGCAGGTTGTGCGAGGCGGTGCAGCCAGCCCTACCGAAGGCTGGAAGCTCAGCAGAACGAGGCAGAAGTATACGGGCAGCTGAGGTGAGGTATCACCATGTGGCTTCTGATTCAACAAATAGCAGGCCCCCTTTCTCAGCTCCCTCACCTTTCTCCCTCGTTCATTTTTGAATGGAGGCGGTCAGGTTCAGGCACAGCGCAGTACACAGACTACCACCGCGCATGGCATATTCGTGAAAGCCATGTCGAGAACGACCCGACAGGGATCTTGGTACATACCACCGTTGGTGTTGGCAAGCCACCTTTCTCAATGTCTGTGTGAGACCTACAGCTGAGGCTGCCTTGGCTTCCCCTGTCCTGTCTTTTCCTGTCTGCTGCATTGCAACCTCTGGCCTTCTGGGCTACGGATACCTCGGAGAATGTGTAGGCGATCACCCGTCGTTAAGGTACCATCCATCACCTGTGCTCGAGATCACCACATCGGCCTGGCTCCCCATTCTATTTCCCAAAAGTTACTTTCGGTTCCATGTCCCGGCCGTTGGCTCCGTGCGAGAACATCCGTCATCGTTGGCATGGCATATCCCAGACCACCTCCTCAGCCCACCCCTCAGCTGCTGTCTCGAACAAGCCATACCACCCATAACACAATACAGGACAGACAGGAGGACTTGAACATAGCTACTTCATTGGCCTGAACTCCTCTTCTTCGGTGCTGACATGTGTGGATAGAACATTGTCCGCTTATTGGAGAGGCGCAACTTGCAGTGGAACATTCTCATCCAAGGTGGTACCTGACTAGACCGTGATAGCTGACACTAAAGCCATACACCAGCTGGCTGGCTGCCTGTGTACATTCCATGGCTTGTGGGCATTTTCTTTTCTTTTCTTTTCCAAGAATAACGACAAGTCGGAGAAAAGATCTCCGACTCTCAATACTGTAAACCGTGGCACAGGGTCTTCTTCCATGGGAGACACGAGCAACTGGTCAGCGAGGGGGCATGTTTGCCTAGCGCCGCCAGCTGGGCAGAAACATGGCTACACAACGAGATGGTTCCTTGATTTCCATCGACGAGGCCTTCACTCGTCGTCCGTTGGTTGGCCAGTGGACAGCCTGGTGGCTGAAAGTAGTGAAAACGGCAAGGCTGGATCGAAGTCGGCTTGCTGATTCGAATATGCTGATCGGGCATCAATATAGGAGGAGGGGAGGGGTGACAACGCATTGGAAGGACTGACTGGGCATCTAGACTTTGAGGAACACCTCAGTGTGTCTTCCTAAATAGGCCACGAGAGAAGTCACCAGAAAGGCGAGATTGAAGGCCAGCTCGGGCTGGCAAACCTTGGAACTCTGTTTGACATCGCGGCGTATGACACCGAGAACATGAATGCGGGAATTTCCAAGGCTACAAAATAGATCCCTCAGAAATTCCTCTATTGACTTATCGCATATCCTCTCTCTCTCTCTCTCTTCGGGAGAACGATGTGAAAGGGGGCTCCCGATGACCCGGCCTTGGCTGAGCTGCATACGCAGTATCACGAAAAGGTGCAAAAGCTTGTTTACGTAAAATTGCTGACCACATATGTGCATAACGATAATGAGCGAATTACAGAAACACGAGAAGGGTCAATGCGCTCCATGGTGCTGTTGACCTTCAACTGTGAACATGCACACAGTCATCGGCTCATCGTCACCCGATTGTCGTTCAATCGTCAACGATAAACTTTACAAGCCGGATACCTGGTCAGGCACTCCTGTTCATTCACAGCATATTGACCAATGACTGAGAGAGCTCATGAGATGAGTAACTCTCCTCTCAAGAGGCTTGGTCTAGTCCGGTCGTCAGGCCGCTTGGTCTCACGCACTTGCATTACACTCATGGGCTTAGGCACATGTTGGCTGCGGTTTGTCATTAAGCTGCTCTATTTTTCCCTCTAGAGGTCGTCAAGCTGAGGCTTCTCTACTGAAGAGGCTATGAAGGCGTTTTGTCTCCCATTCTCCCTCGTAGTCACGTCTTTGGCCGCATTGAAGAGAGGAGTGAGCTCCAACACGACTTTGGAGGATTATCACTTCTGCTAAGTCTCTTCAAAGGAACTAAATTGAGTTGTAATATGCTCTTGACTCAATATTGGGATGCTTAGAGACTTTGGAGCTTGAAGCGGGCATGACAATGTCCATTATCATAGAACGTAAGCTGAACTGGGACTGAACACACATGTCAGACGCCTCACCGGAGAGGATCGATAAGTCATGATATCTGAATGTCACAAAATCTCAAGCTCATGGCGCAGTTCAGCTCAAAGTCTAAATCTAGGTTCAGGCAAGTGTACGGTAAGAACATGCGATGTCTGCAGCCCTGGACTTTCAAATTTCAGCCAGAGGTGGTCTGCCGAGAAGGGAGGGTTCGCTGGCCTGCGCAGGTACTTTGTCCACATCCTTCTTTGAGCAGACCCTTGACACGGCCGATAATTTGTTTGTCAAGATCAGGCAGAAGCCCTCACGGCAGCAGTCTTGGCAAACCAGACGCGAATTCGAGAGAGGCCGGGACTGGGGGGTGCATTGTTTTCCCGGACGAGAGAAGTGAGCCCAAATCAATACAGATACATTGGCCTTGACCATGGGCAAAGCATACTTTCTGTAGACTTCCAGAACAGACGAAATGAAGACTGGATTGAGAGAAGGTAATTGATGATCAGGGAGTCAACTTTGAAATTTAGCTTCGTATTTCTCTATTCATATGCTCTCATCCACCGGGATTTTTGAGAATGATTGATTGACATGTGCCACCCCCTATACCTTCGCACTCGCCCCGCTGGCCCAGTCGAGCATGTTGTTTCTTGGTATAAAGTCAACCAGGGGACATTTGTAACGTATAGCTATCTGCAAGGAGCGTGGCTGAGTAATATAAATACTACTGATGTTCATCTCTGAATTACGCTCCCGTTGTCCTCTGTAATGAAGGCTTATGCACAGGTTAGGCTGACCCATTCCGCCTCGCGAACAATGCGTCCTGAATCATCTGGGACGAAGAACCAGAGTTTTCTCTGGTGGACCATGTTCCCTTGATCATCTGGAACCTCACGCACCTCCTCCTCCATGTACGTATCCCTTACTCTCTTCTCGTCTTTCGGGAAACATTCGTCTCTACATTCTATCATGCCGCGCCGACCTTGATGCCGTGTTCCCTCTCAATGATGTGCTTCCCGATCACATACATTGACTCGGAGTTCCAAAGCGCCTCCCTCTTGTTGTTCATGCGGACCATGATATCCAGAGCGGCAAGGCGGGTCGGGAGATGGCGGCATTTTATCACGACGAAATGCAAAGGGGGTGAAGGCCCCATGCTGAACGTGAACTTACCACTGGCATGCGCGGCTTGCAGGCTTTCCTGAGCGAGTTTGACGATGCGCTCCATGTCGTCCTGATACGCATCGCTCGCACATTCGTCCTTGTGAGGTGCGATGCTGACCCAGATCCAGCAAACCAGGAACCTCATCCACAGCAGATTAACCAGAGGTTCGTTCAAATGTGCATCACTGCTGGCGAGAACCTTCTCAAATTTCTTCTTCCACCTCTGTAGATCCCGCAAGAGTAGGGTCTGCGCACTCCACGTACACGGGTGCATCTCTCCCCCCGGGAGTTCCAGACGGTAGCCGTCCAAGGATCTCACCAACCTTATGGCGCGGCCCATGAGCTGGTCGGTCCTTGCCGCCGCCGCCAAGAGGTCGTCAAACTCATCAATCTCCGCGCTCGATCTTGGCATGGGAAACTCGCCGCTCGCGAAGAAGTACGGGAAGACAGTCAGCTCCCCTACGATAGCCACCACGTCCTCGTCTCCCTGCTGCTGCGTAGACGAGTTGGCCAAGATGATGCCGTGGCTGCAATGCGTGATGGCGCCTTGGCTGTTTGCTCGCAGGAACTCGATGCAGGTGAACAGCACTGACACGACCAGCATCACATTATTCTGGACCTTCTTCGTGGCGATAGTCCGCAGCGCATGATTGTAGTGGCTCACGGCGGCATCAACGTTTCTCAACTCCTTCCATCCCGGCTCGAACCCTTCGTAGAGCATACTGATGGCCAGCAGAGCATGCAGAGCAGCCTCTTCATCCAAGGCCAGCTGCATCACGGGCTTGGTCCAGAACCTGCCGCCCAGGGGGCCACCGAGGGCGGGACCAACAACGCAGCGGAAGTAGTCCAGGTTCCGTGCCTCCTGGTGAGGAAGGCGGAGAAGTGAAGGAGATAAGGCTGGTTTGCTCCCTTCAAGGAGGTGCTGCCAGGAGTATGAGCCAGCGGGTGGTGGGAGGTATGTGCATGCTCGCCCTCCTCGATGACACCTGATGCAGACGGGCTTTGTCTCATCACACTTGACACGTCGCTTTCTAGCCTGTTCGTTAGCCAATTTTCCTTCTTTTTTGTTTACCCTTCCATATTGGTCGAATCGGGGCATGGAGAGACACACTTGCAGGTGGTGCATCCGGTCCTCTTCTTTTCAGACCCTTTGCGAGCCATGGAGATGGAAAGGTCTCAGGGCAATACAAGCTGGTTTTGGCACAACAGCAGCTTTCTTGTTCCCTTGATCAGAGTCTACAACATCAAGAGCGCCAATGTGGGTAAGTCATTCGACGAGGCAAATGGGGTCGAGAGAAGAAGGTAGCCGTTGTTGAAGTCCTCGTAGTTAGCAGCACATGGCACTGCAGGTTGAGATTGAGGCTTCAACGCTAACATTGTGATATCTTGGCCACTGTGGGTCGAGTGCGAGGTGACCAGGATCAGTCGTGCTGACGTGCAGTTTGCGGCGCAGCACGAATCACAAGTCTTGCTGGCAGCGGGAGGCTGGGACTAGCTTTTGGACAAGCGCATCATCCGGCTCTTTAGGGAGTTCGACTGGAACTTCACCGCCTACGCAGTCGGCTGGGCGAAGAGCATGATCATGAAAGGCTATGTAACTTATGTCCTCGTAGAACATGTATCAAAGTATGCCACCCTATTTGTCGAGAGATAGGGCTGAGTTTGATGTTTGCTCACACGTCTCTCCATGCGATAGCTCACGCTGACGACTGCTATTAACTTTGAAGGGAGACACTTTCTTCGCATCGTTAAGGCTCTAGTGGTTTGGAGACTCTCATCTGTCTTGGTGCATAACAAACAAACAGCCCTTCTTGTTCTCGAGGCTATGCGAGCGTCAAAACTGAAATATCGAGGACAAGAATAAATGACGCTTTCAACATGTACAAGTATGTGGAGAGAACACATGCGAAACCTTCAATTATCCTTGCCAAATACCGATGTGACGCGCGCTCGACAGCGCAACACAAAGGAAGCAATCAAGCGTCAACCATCACCACTTATACATATATATAAGTACACATCAAGAAGAAGTGCTACAGGTCAGTACCGCTTCTCCATGCCGACGCCGGCAAATCTGATCAAACGCTCGGACCAGCGTCTAAGCTGAGACACACCTGCGACAGGCCCCAGACAGGATCCATTGCGCCCCCTCCCCAGAAGATGAGATGTATATACGTATCTCCTCCTCCAACAGACCCTACCAAAAGGACGCTCAATGAGGTCTAAAAAATCAGAAAAAAATCACAGAGATGCTCGAACATTCCTTGAATGCAATGAAGACCTTTAAATTCATTTATTCGTTTCGTTGAGTCGTACTGACAGTACCCTCCCCGTATGCCAAGGGTACATACACACATCCATCCACGACAACTCCCAAACCATCCCCCTGTCCCAGCCTCTCGCACACTTGGTTTCAACACAAACACCTCCTTCGCCAAGTGTAGGTATAACCCACCTTGTGTCTCGCTCGTTTGTTCATCTAGTATTATCCAATGCCTTTCCTTGAGACTGCTAACTTGTCTCACAACTTCGTTCATCAAGATCATAACCCTTCCACTCAAGGCGCTTACATTCAACTTCACCCACCAGCTGCCGAAACTCTCCCCTCTATTCTCATTCGTCCTCGGCCTGAAATACACTATGGTCTTTGTAGCGCGTAGTGTAATAGAGTGCAGAGATTATGTCTGTTCGCCCCATGCCCATGACATGTAGTAGCCGCATCGTGAACCAGGCATGGCCCCCCTTGTACGTTTGTTTCCTCTCCTGATGCTTCCCTACCTTGTTTCTCTCCGTTTCCCTCTTGTCCTTTTTTTCCTCTTCTTCTCCTTCTCGTACTAGCCTTCCTTTCATTTCACTTATACACTTTCTGCCCTTAATTTGATCTACGTTCTCCTCCTCCTCACCGCGTTTACCAGACCCTGGCTTCCGTCCTGACCTTTCCTCCTCTTCCATTCCTTTTGGAGACTGTATCTGCTTCTACCGCCGCCGGTCGGCCTTTTTTTTTGTTGAAAAATTTTAATATCGTTTTGATTCTCTTTACCCAGCTCATATTTACTACTGCGATTCCCATCAGATCAGCGAAACACAAAACAGTTCTTGAGTAGCCATTTGCCTGGTCCCCGTTCAGCAAGCAACACAGATGAAGCTCAACATGCCCTTCCCGGCCCTCAACCTCACCGCCGCGCTCCTCGCCGCTGGCGCCCACGCAAACTCCTTCCTACCGACAGAAAGCATCATCCTGCGCTCTGCCGACGTTCTTCACAAGCCGTACGCAGCTCTGCTGGCGAGGTCGGCTCCTCCGGCGATCGATTACTTCGAGGACGGCATCCCCATGCTCCGAGCCCGTCAAAACGACAACAACAGTAACGCCCCGGATCCTGGCAACGGCTCCAACTCCCCGAGCGGCCTCAACGCTACTGAACCGGGCATCGTCCTCAACCCAGACCGCAGCTTGAACTTCACCGCTTGGTCCCAGGCCGTGAACCCAGCCTGCGCCCAGGCCCTCAGCGTTCTGCGCCAGGCGACCAACCCTTCCGGTGCGTGCGTCTGCTACAACATCATCGCCCTCGACATGAACAACTGGCGCTTCGAAGCCGACCTTCGCCTCTTCGAGGTCTCCCCCGCCCGTGGCGACTTCACCGGCATCCCCGTGCAAGCCATGGGCGTACGGGTCACGTACGACGGTGCCACGGCCGACGGCACGAACCTCACCACCATCCCCGGCGTCAGCCAGGGGGCTGCCACCCAAGGTCCCCGTCTCAACCAGGTCTACCGCATCAAGGGCCAGATCGACACCAACAAGGTCAGTCGGGACATGACCGTCTCGGCCCTCGAGATCATCCTCGTCCCTCAGATCACCCTGCGCGCCCAGAACAGCTCCCGCGGCGAGGTGAGCACCCCGATCTCGGCCAACGAGGCGTCCTTCCTCGCCGGCGTCTTCTCCTCCCAGCTCGTCATGTCCGACTTCTCGGCAGCCCAGTTCGCCGTGGACCAGTCGATCGACGCGCTTCGCAACGGCACCATCGCCTTCGTCCTGCCCGGCACCCAGATCATGATCTTCCCCATCGGCCTTGTCATCACCGGCACCTGGTTGCTGATCGGCTTGGCTGCCTATGGCTACGGCACCTTTGAGAGGATGCAGTATGCCGCCATGTATAAGAGTAGGCTCACGAGGACTGGGAAATCGTCCAATACTATCTGAGAAAGCCCCCTTACAGGAGGTGAGAAGAGGGAGGTTGTCTTTTTGGAAAAGGAAGAAAGTGTTTGTGTGAATGATGGTTGAGGAGCGTTTGTCGGTGTTCGGGATCCCGGTCAAGGAGTCGCTGACATGTCGTTCCTCGGTTCAGCAATTTCGACCGTACAGTCTGTTAATGACCTCTATATAGAATGAGCTTTGACATTCTTTTCGTTTCTGTGTTTTGTTCAAGATATATAAATATATATATACTCATCATTTGGTATCATAATCGCGTAAACTCAAATCAAACATAGGAAATAACGTGCCGCCACTTGCATGTCCATCTATCCCCCTCATTTCCATTACATGGTTACCGTCTTTCTATCCCCCCTCAGTCGACCTTTCGTCCAGAGGACACATTCCGTGAAGATCATGTATAACCCTGTGAGAGCCCAGAAGGAGATGATGATACCCAGCCCTCCCATGAGCCTAGCGTCCACGATCGTCCTCGTGATGTACTGCCTCATGTCATCGTTCATCATCATCCATCCGTAGATGGGAACCATTTGCTGAGCCGCAGTAGTCAAGCTCTGTTGAGCCGTCACATCTCGCTTGTTTCCCTGTTCCTGCTCCTTCTCCCTCTCAGCGATGGTATCAGCCATGCGCCAAGCGACCTTGTTGTTGATCTTGTCCCAAGTACACTGGCAGGCAGCAGCGCGGGCAGCAGTGGCCATTCTTCGGCGCAGCTTCTCATCGTGTGCCAGCTTCGTGGCCTTGGTCACAAAGCCATCAAGGTCGTTCGGGGCCACGAGAAAACCAGTTTCGCCGTGCTCGACAATATCGGATGGGCCGCCTTCGTCTCGAGCGACGACGGGCACACCACTCGCCATGGATTCGAGAACGACAAGACCAAAGGTCTCGGTGACGGAGCAGTGTAGGAAAACGTCACCGCAAGCGTAGGCGGCTGCCAGATCATCGCCAACCTTGAAGCCGGTGAAGATGACCTTGCCTTGTTCTCGCAAGGGGTCGAACATGTCCTGGACCTCTTTCTCCATGTCTGGGTTCCGGTTGCCACCGACGATCAAAAGCTTGAACGGCAGTCCGCGCGCGTCCATCTCCTTGGCCGCCTTGGCAAGAAAGTCGAAGCCCTTCTCGCCGGCGATTCTAGAAACAGTGACGAAGATGATCTCGCCATTCGGCGCAATCTCCTTGCGCATCTGTTCACTCCTCTGCCTGGGGTTGAACAGCTCGGTATTCACGCCCCTCGTCAAGAGGTCCAGCTTTTTCTGCTGCACCTTCTGGCTCACGAGATAGCGCTGCACGAACCGCGAAGGGTAGAAGATGGTCTTGACTGACGAGTGGCGGAAGAGATAGCTCTGCACGGTGGCGAAAGCGAAGACGGCGAGGTGACTGAGCGGTGCAGGGAAGAGGATGGCGCAGTATCCTGCGAGATCGGTCTGGAAGTTGCAAATCACGGGAATCTGGCTCTCCTTGGGCTGCTGTCGTAGCTGAAGCATGACTTGGAATCCCAGACTGGCAGGTGAAGCGAGGTAGATGAGATCAGGAGGGCAATCGGCGCCGAAAGTGCGCGAGTAGAGTATCGAGTTCCTCACAGGGTAGACGATGGAGAGTTCAGGGTTGAACGGCAAGGGGTAGCCAGTGACGCGGACCTCAGGCTGCTTGTCTGTTGGGGACAGAACCGGTGAGGGCGGAGGCGTAAAGGTGTTGTGCTTGGTGTGGTTATGAGGCGCAACTACCGCGACTTGCGCGCCGTTTGCACGGAGGTGGTTGACGAGCATGAGGGTTGTTCTGCTGACGCCGTTGACAGGACCAAAGGACTCAGTGCAGAGGAGGATGCGCTTCCCACGAAGGGAGCTAGGGAACTGGGAGAGGTCATGCTCAGGATGAGCGATAGAGGGCATTCTGGTCGTCATGATGAAGAGGCGGTGGTGTGGTTGCCAGGAGGACTTGTATCAGTGAAGGTAACGATGCAGTTGCGAGGTTCTTCACCTGGGTCCAAGTTGTCTAGTTGTGAAGCTGTCAAGAGAAGGGGATCTGCTTATCGAACAGCATCATGGAAGATCTGAGCGGATCCCAAGAGTACGCTCACGGGCTATCGAAGGCTTTTTCTGTATCAACAAAAGAGGCAACACCACGACCCCGCGGCTATGGAGGGGTCCAACCAGACATGTCCGACACGGTCACAAGGCAAAGCGCGGAGCGGAAGTAAAAAAAAAGCGCCTTGATGACGGCATATCTTTGGACGAACGGGTTTATGAAAACGCACCCACGTGTGGGAGGGAGAGGACGCGGGATGATCGACCAGTCCAAGGGCGTCTTGGTCCCCTGACTCAGAAGGAGGCCGTTCTAAGATTGTTTTGATGCGAGGAAGAGGTTGAGAGGTGAGGGCACGGGTGAGGAGCGATGAGCTTGGTTGGTCAGAAACGGAGGACTGGTGGGGGAAGAGCCTAAAGCAGTGTAAGTCAAAGTATAAGCCCAAAAGAGTACTTAGTAGTTTTGTAAGTGGCTATGAACTGGAGGGGGAACAGACGCGGTGTAAGTGGGATGAGGAGGAGGAGGAGAAATTTGAAGTTTTGTTTTATTGCTCCTGCAGCTTTCTCAGATTACCGAGTTTGAGGTTTCGAGTTTTCTTTTCTTCATTCTTGTTATTGTGATGACGAAGACAGGCTCGTCACAGTGGTATATGCACATCAGTCTCTGAGTGAACACATACGAACATGAAGCTGAACGGGCTTCTCAAACTCCCAGCCATCACACACTTGCTACCTCAGCGGGCACGATTCCGATATCGGGATTCGATATGGAAAGGATCGGATCGCATCTCATCGCGCACATTACAGATCAGATATCTTTTAGTTGCACAGAACATGGACCCTTTGTGAACCGAAATGCCGACACAGCAAATCCCATGATGAAGATGATGGCTCGTGGGCGTGGCGTTTCGCTGAAAACGGTTGACGCAGAAGGTTTTGGTTGGTTCGCCACGTGTAGCCAATCAGAGGAAGCGGAGTCGGCACATTGCGAGGTTGGGTCCGTTGATAAGCCCAGAGAGGCACGGAGTCGAGATGGGATCTATTACTGACTGGAATTCCCAGTAAGAATAGTGAGGTAGACCCTTGATATGGGAAAAAAGGCTAGTTGTCGCAAGGTTCCGTCCTTTTCAAGGTGCTTTGGTGTCTGTGCCAATAGAATAGAAGTGCCGCCCGGAGTGCTACTGAAAGCAAGCTGAGATTAGCTGCTACACGTTGCGAAGACAGGTAGGTAAGAGTTACACGTCCCCCAGGGCTGAGTTTTATCGTCTCGCAGCTATTCAGTGGTGTTCGTAGTGGGTATTCTTTGGGTTATACTTGGTTGATGGAGAAGAACCGAGTGGTATTGACCTACCTTATGTAATGTGTGTACATACTCATACAATCTTTCAATGATGTCAGGTCTAGAACCTGGCAATGTCTTTGGATCTGTTGTACCACAGATTGCCAACCTGAAGGCTTAGATCACCTGGCGGCGCATGTTTGCTTGAGGAATGCTTGTATAATGACCAATGCAAGCCCTGTTGTAACGTCGAACCTGTACGAGGTCCATTACACAGTCTCGTGGGAGAGTTTCCCAAAGTACAGGGTAGCTCAACCAACGCCAACAGTGAAAAGGCAAGGTAAGGCTGACGAAGCCATTGTGCCTTAGTAGGTACCTAGGTAATCTTCGGTATTAGGCTTTTAGTTTTGTCGCGTTATTTGATCAAAGGCAAAGTTCGTCATGAAACCTGGTCGCATGTTAGTCACAGCTAGGAGTAGGTAATAAGGATGATCGCATGACTAATTTCCAAGCCGTCTCCCGTCCGAAGCACAAACCACCTTATGGCCACAGAAGACAAGGCCCAGGACAGGTTTTTTTTCTTGTCGCTGATACATGCAGCAATCTCCGAGATGACGAGTCGCCTCCGGGAGCCACCCGTCGCACGACAAGGACTCTTGGCATGAGCGGTAAATGGAGCACCGGACTGTACGGAGTACGCGTGGGTGTCAGACGAGGGTATGCCTATGAGTTGAATACTATATTTTGCCCCTTTCCCTTTCCGTCTTGCCTGCCATAAGAGGATCGTGATCGCGTGATGAGACTGATGGAGAGAAGAAAGGCGATGGTGATTGTTCATAGAACCGCATGTTAGAGTCAGTCCATCATGTGTGAATGTTAATCACGGCAAATCTCTTGTCCGGGTCCATCTCGTCAGGAACTCGAAATCAATTAACTTCTCAGGGTAGAGATGAAAAAAAACTTCCAAGAGTTATCGCCAAGGAACCACAGGAGGCGATGATGGAACAGAGCCCACGAGAGTAAGCAAGCGCCGGGAGCAGGGTTCCAGAAGGGTGGAGCGACAAGCCGTCTGTGAACTGGATGACAGGCCGGGGGCATGATGTTGGCACCATGACGAAGCAGAGGGGAAAAAAAGGAGTCAGGGACGAAGGAAAAGCCACGGCATCGATGGACGGGTTCCGATCACTTTTGGAAGCAGCCATGCCGTGAAGCTGGTTATTGTTCAACACGCAGAGAACGTGTTATATCATCGAGCAAGGCTAACCCTTTTTTCTCTCTTGTCGTCAGCAGTTTCCATTCGAGATAGCCGGCCGAGAGAGAATGAATAGCGTTGAATTGACGGACAGATTATGCTTGATCTGACTGGATACTGCTGGCTCGTGCTTTTGCCTTAATTCCCTGGACAGAATTGGTGAGGTGTGGCCAAGAAAGCACGAGTCGGGGGAGGCGAGAGGAGACACGTCAGTCAGTACGGATACAGGTGGTATGTACTCTGTAGATGAAGATGAAAGTCCGCATTAATATGAACAGGAAGATTTCCTGACAGTAAGCTGTTTCAAGTGCCAGACTGCGTGCTCGTAGGTCGTTTCCTGCAGAGGAGAAAGAAAAGCAGTGAATAAGGAAGGTATCAGTGATACTCAGAGGACAAGAGATGTGGCTGCCGGGGTCTTTCAGTGCTGGTGTAGGAATACAGTGGTGGCCAGCTGCTACACACTGGCAGGGTTTAGTTGGGTACTGACAGTGGTCCTCATAGACTGAGGGAGGTGCCAGTGGTTTTGTGTGCAGCATCCCGCTCTTCCCGGCTGGTGCAATTGGGAAGTGCCATTCACCGTTTTCCTCCACAGTGTCTCACTCAGTCTTGGCCCGCCTCGTGCAAGGGAAAACTGTAGCAATTCTTTAGTGCCTCCTGCGTATTACCTTGCCTACCACTACCAGTAAGGTACTGCTGATGGACTGCACCTTTTTATGAGTAGTAGCCCGCTCTCTGTGGCTTTCTGGCTGTGGCTGGCCACTATTGTGCCGCCCTCGAAATGATGGTGGCATGGGTACCTGACCTAGTAACGTTCAGGAACACATGCATGTCTCTGGCTCTAGATAGACTTGTACATGGTGCCTCTGCAACGCACAAGAACTACTTATCTGTTGTATCTGTGTGCTGCCGTGGCGTCATCGGGCCCCTGGACCCTTGAACATGTTGTAGGCTCAGGTTCCGTCACCTTTCACGTATGGCGCACGTAGGCAATGCATACCATACGAAGTACCACTGCACAACTGAGAGCACAGCGAGCGGGTCTTATTTGGCCATCCATCATCGTGATCATTATAATCGTCCCCGACCTGCGATACCCATTCAAGCATCCATGCCTCACCCATGCTTCTCATCATTCATTGGTCGCCTGGCTCCATCGAATCCTTGGCCAGAGATGGGTTCCTCGAACGACTGGTATCAAAGCCGTAGGGAAGGTATACATAATACATACTAGTAGCACTACTCCGTACTATACCTAGGTACTATACCGCCTCCACACTGATAGAGCAGACCACCTGAGCACCACTGGGAAGACGACCACATGGCACACCATGGCACACGGGCTCGCTCTCCCAAAGTGTCTCCCAAGTCACTTCAAGTACCCCCTTGTTTTGTTTGCATCCACCATGATGTCGTCGTCCCCCCCACACAGCACCCACTAATATTAAAGAGAGACGACACACACTTACGACTCGCATCCTCGTGCTGTACGTGGTAGTAGGAACAGTAGTTGTTGGTTGCACATATGCACAGTATTACTGCATGTTAGTACCTGCAGCCAGCCGCGTGTCAGGGGCTCCGAGCCAAATCAGCGACCCTGGATGGGATTCTCCTGTTTTCTTCTTCCCCACGTCTTTTTCAACAAAGCCTCCCTTTTCGACCCTGCTTCAATAATTTTGCGGTCATACTTGTTGTAACTACGGCAGGTTACTCAAACTAACTAATCAGGTAGATCGCAGTGAAGGATTATCATGCTCTCTGGTCTGCTTTCTGCTTTCTATCTCTGTGTGCCTGTTTGTTTGTTTGTTTGCCAATCATTCGCTCCCTCAACCGACGCAACTCAACTCACTGCTGACGTTGCTGGTGGTCCGTTGCCGGCTTGGCATCACTTTTATCGCTCTGCTCATACGTACAACTACTCCGTACTTCCATCTGTTCCAGCCATCCATCCATCCATCCTTTCTTCCTTCGTCCCACCACTTTTTCTCCTTTCTCGGTTCCCTTGGCCTCTGATTTGTCTGACTTTTTGTCTATCCCATCCAATCCCCTATTAAGAAGACCCTTTTTATCCACTGCGAACCTTCCATCGTTCTCCAGTCTTTTGGTTTCTTCCTTGCCGTTGTCTTAAAATCCCACGCCGCTGCTGCCACCCCTCTTCCTCCTCTTCTACCTCTGCATCCGGCTTTTGCTTCTTGTCTGGCTCCATTTTCTTTTTGGCTTTTGCTTTGCAGTAGCTGCTAAGGGAAAACACTCCCACCTGTTTACAGACCACGTCGCCTGTCGCGCTATAAACTTGCCTGTGCCCGTACAGCAACGAGACGCACGCTTACTCGACAACCACACCCCCTCCCCTCCAGTTCCAGCCCCAAATCGCCTCGATCAGCTGCACCTAAAGCTTAAATTCCAGGCAACGCGACCACTGCTGCTGCCCCTCCACGACGATCCGACCAAGACGTGCATCGCAAGAAAAAAGAAAACCGATCAGAACCACCCGCTGGTCCCGCCAAATCAATATGGCTGCCGTTTCTCAGGCCGTTATTGACTCTGTCAAGAGCCTGGGGCTCAACGGCGCTGCTACAAACGGCGGGCTGAAAGAGCACAACGTTCGCAAGATCTGCTTCGTTGGTGCTGGTTACGTCGGTGGGTTTCTCCCCTCTACTAACCAGATACTGCAACCATCCATCTATCTGCACGCCAATTGGGTTTGGACCGTCACGATTCTGGGCACCCTGCCCGCTGGAGTCGCAGCTTGGCGATAGCTTCAAATCCCATATGTCCTTGACGTATGCTAATTTTTCTTGTTGCGCTTGGCAGGAGGTCCCACTGCTGCTGTCATCGCCTACCAGAACCCTCACCTCGAGGTCGTCGTCGTCGATCGTGACGTGACCCGAATCCGTCGCTGGAACTCTCAGCATCCTCCCATCTACGAGCCTGGCCTCCACGACATCGTCCGTGTTGCCCGTGATGGCGCCCGTTCTACCACAATCTCGAACGAGGCGACCTCAGACACCGACTCTTCTGCCGACGAAGCTGACAAGGGCGAGACGCACATCGCTTCGCGCAAGCGTAACCTCTACTTCTCTACAGATGTCGCCAAGCACATCAGCGAGGCCGACATTGTCCTCGTCGCCGTCAACACCCCTACAAAGTACCGGGGTGTCGGTGCTGGCAGTGCCACCGACATGACTGCTTTCGAGGCTGTCACTGGTGTTGTAGCCCAGCATGCTCGCGAGGGTGCCATTATCGTCGAGAAGTCCACAGTTCCTTGCAGGACGGCCCAGCTCGTCGCCGACACCGTAAGCTTTCTCTTCTCCTCCCAACGCCTACAGCTGTCGATGGGCCTTTGACTGACTCATTGATCTTCAGCTCTCCATGCACCGCCCCGGTGTTCACTTCGAAATCCTCTCAAACCCCGAGTTCTTGGCTGCCGGTACCGCCGTCAACGATCTCCTCTACCCTGACCGCATCCTGATCGGCTCAGCCCCGACAGAGAACGGCAAGAAGGCCGCCGAGGCTCTCCTCGAGGTCTACGCAGCCTGGGTACCTCGCGAGCGCATTCTGACCACCAACGTGTGGTCCTCGGAGCTCGCCAAGCTGGTTGCCAACTCCATGCTCGCCCAGCGCATCTCCAGCATCAACTCCATCTCCGCAGTCTGCGAGCAGACCGGCGCTGATGTCGATGAGGTTGCCCGCGCTGTCGGCGTCGACCCTCGTATCGGAAACAAGTTCCTCATGGCCGGCATCGGTTTCGGCGGCAGCTGCTTCAAGAAGGACGTTCTCAACCTCGTCTACCTCGCCGATACCATGGGCCTGCCCGAGGTCGGCGAGTACTGGCGCCAGGTGGTCAAGATGAACGAGTACGCCCGTGACCGCTTCACCAACCGTGTCATCAAGTGCCTGAACAACACCCTCGTGGGCAAGAAAATCACCATTCTCGGCTTCGCCTTCAAGAAGGACACCTCCGACACCCGTGAGGCCCCGGCCCTTGAGATGATCAAGACCCTCCTCGAGGAGCGACCCCGCGAGATTGCTGTTTTCGACCCTTGCTGCAACCCTCTTGTCGTCAAGAACGAGATTAAGGAGCTCCTCGGTGACCTCGCCGCCGGCAACAACATTCACGTCTATGGCAATGCGTACGACGCTTGCAATGGCTCCACGGCTGTTGTCATCGCCACCGAGTTCGACGAGTTCAGTAACCGACCTGTGCCTGCTCCCGTCGTCGCCCAGGGCCCTCCTGCCAAGATGCTCGGCCGCAAGCCCAACCCCAAGGCCGACCCTCGCCCCTTCAGCAACTCCACCGCTCCGTCTCCCAGCGACCTCCTCGCTCTCCACAAGCACCTCGTCCAGCGCCCTGGTGCTACCTCGGATCCCCTCGACCGCTTCAACATCGAGCCTGACTGCCCCAGCGACTGCCCCGACTGTGAGCAGGAGCGCGATGCCCAGAAGACGGGCCATGCTACCGGCATGGGCAGCGGCGAGGAATACAAGACCAAGGAGCGTGTGGATTGGGTGCGCATCTCGCAGAGCATGGCACCACCGCGGTGGGTGTTTGATGGCCGTGGTGTTATCGATTCTCGCGAGCTGTCTAAGCTGAACGTCCGTGTCGAAAGTGTCGGCCGCCAGCATCGTTTCTAAGTCTTTGGGGGACAAAAGGCTAGAGATGGAAAAAGGCAACACGTGGGGAAGAAAAGAAACCTCAGAAGACACAAATCATGACGTGTAGACGGTTGACGAACGAAAAAGGGCGAGAGAGTACTTCTGATCACGGACTCTCATGCCTCATTACCATTTTTTTCTGGCATCTGGAATCTTCTGTTCACTTTCAACTTTTCCGTGCGCATTTAAAGACGAAGAAAGTCGGACACACTTTTTCTCGACTCTTTGGCTTGGATTTATCAGCAGAGCTCTCCTGCCCGCCCAGCATCCCTTTGGAGGCGAACTTTTTGCATTGTGGGAGTGTGGTTGGATATTTATTGGCGAGTTGTCATGTCTTCTGCTTCTTCTTATGTAAAACAGACGATGAGAGGGAGACCTCCTGTTTTCTTTTTCCTTTTTGAAAGGGTGAAACTAAAATGCCATGTTCCCTTGAAGGAAAGAAAGATTCCCCATTACTTTCAGTTAATAGATTTTTTTACTTTCTTCTACCGTTTTGCACGTGAAGCACACGTCTACAGGACTTGATGTATGTGAATAGTGACGTGACCTTCTCAACCTTCTTTCTACTAATCGAAGAGGAGCTGATGCACGCATTGGCCGCTTCTTTGGCGAGAATATCTCATCCCATATGAGAAACAGGATGCATCTTAGCTATGGCCAAAGGGTAGTCCATAGTGTTCGGGGCGAGTCGGATGCTCAGAGATACCCTGGGACGGCAAAGGTGGATGGAGGGATGATAATAAGGCTTACCCACCACCAAGGCTTGATAGACTGTGTTCACGGAATAGAAACCCGGTCCAAAAATGGTATTGCCAAAGAGCACCCCTTCCGTCCTGCAGAGGGTATATCAAGCCGTTCATGCGATGTCTGTTTAGGAGGGTCGACTGAATAACGTCCTGTGGGACTGGCAGAGTATTGCTAGAGCGGCTGATTCAGGTATGGTCGTGATCGCAGAAGAAATCGTCAGAGGTTGGGATGTTTCAGCAAAGTCGGGTGGTTGTATATTAATGTGCATGCAGGCAGCTCAGTTTGGGAGGCGGACAGCCCCAGGCATGCCAAGTTCCGTGATGGATTTGGATCTTACACTCTGATGGATGGGATGGCAGTGCATATAGAAAGCTGACAGGAGCCTGGTATGAATGCGAATCAAACAGCTGCTGCTGTACGGTGTCTCCAGCTCATTGAAAGAAACAGCGAGAACAGTAAATCTCCCGTGATTCGATTTCAGTTCTCAAGACACTCAGAAAGCCGCAATGAAGATTCTCTCTCTATCCCTCCTACCCATCCTACTCCCAGCCATCAACGTCCTCGCCTCGACGCCAATCAGCGGCGCGAGAGGCACGCCGCCAACAGAGGAAGGGATCCCGAAGCGCTGGGGCCACTTACCACCCGGCTCGTACTATTATCCCGGCGAAGGACCTGGGACGGGGATCTGTGATGAGAGGTTGGCTTGCGTGGGAGGCAATTGCTGGGCGAAGATGTGCTACGTGACAGACTCGGAGCCGGGAGGGACGGAGTCTTGCTCGGGGTTTATGTACTGGGGAGAGTGTTGATGATGAAGGCTGAAGAAGTATGATAGGTTGGAAGGACCGGCGAAGGGGGGAAAAGATACGATGTCAAGATGGCGTGGTATGGCAATCCAGGTGTCATCCGTCCTCGGACTGGATGCATCTGCGGGAGGTAGCCAAAACTAAGACTTGCTGCGATACGAAGCATGAGTTGGGCTAAAAGAGAGACGAGAGAACCTGACTGTGATTCATGTTGTGTTCATGACATCAAAATCCGTAATGAAAGTACCAAATAGTCTCAGGCCACGGTGCTCAGCTGTCTCATGAGAGAGCAAGCAAGGATTTCACTGTGTTACCAGATATGATATGAGGTGACAGAAACACATAAGAGAGACCCAAGAATATGAGCCTCCATCTTAAATGATCTTCTTATCACGCGCGTTATGCACTGTTTTGCCATCGACTGATTTCCCTTGCCGTGTGTCAATAGTGAGATAAGCGAGAGCAGAAGGGGTCAAGAAGACGCGGCTATCGTGTGTCAGATATTGGAAGAGGAGGCAATTTCACGATGAGGGTGCTTTAGACACTGTTCATTGAGGGTAAGCGGTAGAACAGACTTATCTGATTCCAACTGTCACTTTTGCCAGCAATGATTCATATTTCTCTTTTACAGCTTCTTATTCCTGGGCAAGCCCGAATGCTCGTCACAGCACTGATCGTTCCACACATATTCAGGCAGCACGTAGGTGATTCTGCGCTCAGGCCTACGGAAAAGCTTTATCGCTTCCCGGGCCGAGCGACGCGATCGACTCCTGCGACACTGCAGGTGAAAGACAGGGCGCCCTTCCCCGGTCCCTCCGCTGTACTTCAGATATAGAATGGCCGTGGTGTATGATACTACACCAGGCCAGTGAGGTATCTCCTGTGCTGTGGGCGTGTGAAGTAGCAGGTGATGAAATTTGTTTTAGTGAATTGTTTCCCTTTCCGCTCTGCCGCAAGATTAAGGGTCATAATGTAGCTTGTTATGGACAGGCATGCTGTGTTATGCGCTGCTGATGGTGGTGTATGGGCGGCCAAGGGAGAACCAACAGTTGATTTGACGCAAGAGAGAAGAAAAGAAAGGTAGAGGGTTTTCATGCTGAGAATCAAGAGGAGGGAGGATTTGGAATACAGTTCGTACGGTTTCACATCTTTCTGGAAGTCCCCCTGCGCTCACGAGTCAGTATTCCTCGTCTTCGCCTCCTTCAATCTAGACCACCTACTCTCATCATTGCCTCTGACATTGTCTCCTGGATTCTATTTTAAATGTAGACATAATATAACAGAGGCAACCTTGTCGCAGCCTGCGCCCACAGGGTGACTCTTGTTCTCCCGCTCTCATACTCATAGCCATGCCTCAATGCCTACATGGTGGCGGCTTCAGAGTACACGTACAACAAGAAAGATGCAAGCTATCACCAAACTCTCACACCAGGAGAATATTAGTCCTGTCTTAATCTACTGAGGCTTCTGTCATGTTTGTGATAAGCGAGTCAAGGGAGTGGATATTTGACTTTTCCCCCTTTCCTGTTATCTTGTTTAACTACCTGTAGTTAACGACGTGCCGTGCGGACCCTTGTTGGTGGCCACGTTTCGGCAAGGAAGCCCGTGTGGTGGCGAGGCAGATGGTAATTATGGTGTGTGAATGTGTATGTGTACATGTACATATGTACCTGTGAGCGCTCAAGAGTCCGTTTGGCAACTCGGCTGCTCTTCTGTGACGAATGATGTAATTCCCATCTTGACTACCGTACTGAGCACTGTATATGAACTCCAGCGATCTCCCACGAGTCATTTTCTCTTCTCAAGGCCAAGCTGTCCTGTCTGCACCACCACAACACAACTCCTTGCCACAAATTTACTTCTCTCACCTTACTCAGTCGCAATACATAGCAGGTAGTAGTAGTAGTGGTAGTACATAGTCTTGGCTCCAGGAGTCGCCAAAAGTTGAAACGGTTGTGAACGGCACCACGTTTCAGGCCCGAGTCTCAACCCCCAGTCTTTGCCCCACCTCACCTCCGTGCCGGGTCCGGCCCCCGGTCCTCGGACTTGGAAGGGAGCAGAGCCATGATTCGGGCGAGAGCCCACACGAAAAAAAAGGGGGCTTTGCCTTGTATGTGGGAGTACGAGTGTCACTATACGGAGCACTCGGTGCGGTACACGCATTTCCACAATAGGATCGTTCGTTCGATAGGGGGGCCGATGTTTGTCAGGGTTGTTGCGAGTGGCCCTTCATTAATGCTCTCGTGCCAAGGTGGTCGACCAAGATTGGATGACTTTGACACGATGGGTTTGTTTCACGACCGGGTGCTGGGTTGCCTCTGGGTGAGTGTGCGATAGCGAGAGAGAGACAGAGAGAAAGCACCTGACGATGTCTCGACCAGAAGCATTGTCCATGTTGTGCAGAGCAGATACCGGGGGTTTCGCTCGCAGGTTCCGCAAGCCGGGGTTTGGAGTGTCGATATACTGTATACAACACGCACGCACGCAAAGACGCACAAGCATGAGCTGTTTACTCCATGGGTCGATGTGATGTCCCTTGATGAGCGGCAGCATGCGTCAGGGGCTGGGCAGGCCTGATAGAGAAGCAACCTCGTACTCGGTATCAGGTTCTGTCCAGTAATAGCAACTTTTGAGGTCGTGATGGATTCTGTCCCACAAGTAGATCTTATCTTCTTACGCACTCCCGCTGCCTCGTTCCTGTTTGCTCCCCTCCAACCCTCGCCTCTGATCATTCATGCTCTCCATCTTCTTGAGCATTGACGAAGGGCCCGTCTTTCGTCCATGCCGTGTTGATCTTTGCAGCTTTCCATTCGTTTGAACCAAACATCCATCATTGATCTCACCTGCATCATATCCTCATCTCCTTCTTCTCGCCTTGACACCTAGCCTCCTCAGATTTTACACGCACACACACCCACATAGTGCACACGCAGCATCGGCGAAACATCCTCCGAGATGAAGGCTTCGACCACTGCTGGTGTGGCCGTCTTCTCTGGCCTGGTCGCCGTCGCTGCGGCCGATGCGCTTCCCATGGACTCCATTCCGCTTCAGTGCGTCAAGATCTGCGGACCTATTGTCGAACTCACGAGCATCTGCAACACGAATGTCGACGCGAGGAGGAGAGCACTCAAGAGGAGGAAACTCGATGGCTCCGCCGGAATTCGAGGACCACGATTACACTACGGCAGGGCACGATCGCTCGATGAGGAGGAGCAGGCTGCTACTTGCAGTGGAGGTCGATGCAAGAGGGCTCCGAATGACGACGACGCAGAAAAGAGAGACTTCTCCGTGATCCGCCAGGCCCCTACGAGCTTTCCCCCTGAACTGCTCGGTGAGACTGTGGAAACTGCCGTCGCCCGTCCGACGAGGATATTCCCAGTCATCGAGACGACAGCTGTCCTCCCTACGTCTTCCCAAAACCCTCCCCCACCACCCACTGATGCAAACGATGGTGGCAACGACGCAGACAATGACGGCGAGGCCAACGATGGAGTCCCCCAGGTTGAAAGCGATCGGATTGCTCCGTCAACTTCCACCCTCCTTATCGCTAGTACCACGTTGCCCGGCTCGGCAACCGAAGTGACGAGTGCATCTGCTACGAGTACGAATACCGCTGGTGCTACCGTCGGGGAACAGCAGGACGAGTGGTGGACGCCTGATGATGCGGAAGAGCAGTGTGTCTGCACGAATCAGAGCTTCGACGTTGGGAGGTTGACAGCGCTCTGTGCGAGTTGCGTGGATCAGACTGGTGATCCAACAAACAGTACGTTCCCCTCTTCTCCTCTATTTTCTCTTCGTCTTCCATATTGGTATTAAGTATATGTACTTTCTAAGAGCTGCGTGCTGACCTTTGCGGAACCTTTCTGGCAGATATCAAGAGCATCGTCACGACCTGCAACTTCAAGCAGGAGACGTACACTCGCGACTCTGACAGCCTTGCGGACGGTGTGCGCGTCAAGGCAAAGAAGCCCACGCTGCAGGTGGACATGAACGACAACGCCTCTGGTGCCCTTGCACAGGAGGCTGGCACGAGCGGTGGTATGGTCCGCGTCGCGAGCCGAGCTGCGCTTGTGGTCGCTGCTGGTGCGACAGCTTGGGCGATGGTCGTCATGTAAGGGACAGGCTGACCTCCCGTTTGCATCCTTCCCTTTTTTACTTCATTTCTATATATTTTTCTACTGTATATGTGATTACTTCGCGGGACAAACGAGAGGAGGTGGACATATGTATGTGTATATACACGGGATCGATGGAGTACTGATCAAGCTGATCGTCAACAAATTTTACTTGCGTATATACTGAATATGTTTTCCAGACCTTGTTACGGGACCTGTTATGTACCCTTATCTTATGAATGAACATCTTTGAGCTGCACGCGTCTAGACACTTTGTGTTTGACTTGCTCCTTTTCGGGGGCAGATTATTCCTTTGCGAGGTAGCGACGGCTAGAGCAGCCATGGTCAAATTCCTGTGAACTACGACTTGACTTCTATGTAAACTGCGACTTGACTTCTATGTAGACAAGATTTCGCTCTTCAATTATGCCATCTGACGGAATTTTCTACGAGGCTGGCATGTCCCACGTCCTCGGAGCAGGATGGCTAGAAAAGGGGGGGGGGGGAGGCCGATCATTCATCTGGAGAACGTAAAGCGAACTCTATTTTCTTTGAGCCTGCGACCAAGGCTATGATTGGGAACAATCACCTGGGTTCTGAGGAATTGGGGCATGTTGAGGTTGAGCTGAAATGTCTCGGGGTGTCGAAGCTTCCCGGGTTCCTGGAGAGGCTCAACTGTGGAGAAGTGGCTTGATATGGAAGTTGTCATTTACGTGAGTATAAAGGCGATCATTGCTTTGTATAAATGAGAAATAAGACAACCCGGGGCAAAGGGGAAAAAGAAAAAGCATAAAAAAGGGGTCCTCATTCCTCCCTTCGAAGTTGGAGGATTGAAAGAGGAATGAGACAGGTGGAATGGAGTTTGACGCCGGGAGAACAGTATGGCTTCTTGAAAAGGGAAGAATACACAGTACAAGGCGTTCAAGATAGGAATGGAGCTTCATTTTGTCTCGGAAAGCCCTGATATTTCACTGGTCTTGTACACATTGACTTGCTCGCGATGCCTGAATGCAAGCCAGCCACTCTCGCGAAGGACACCTGGGGTCTGCTTCTTCCAACATGCCAGAGTTAGCGGACCTGGGAACATAGCACTAATAGAAGAATAGTCTGTAGAGGAACCTCACTATATAGTACCTTTTTCTTTTCTGTCGTGATACATGCATTCGCTGACCCGTGTCGCTGAGTTTTCTGGCGAAGGGGTACCAGTTCGTGACAGCCTATATGTCTCGGGTCTCAATCAAAGGTCAGACATCAAGTGCCGGTCTGCTGACACATCGTATTGACTCTTTACATTCTTCCCCCAAAGGATGATCACTGCCGGTAAATCAAGCATCAGTGCTCCCTCGTAAGTGGCCGGCAGCAACGATGCCCGATGTTACATGAAAAGCGGTTGATGCCGAACACGGGTATGAGAAGCCCGTGAAGCATCGAAGTTATTGTATGAGTGAGAGTGGAACCTATCTTCATAAGAGAGATGAGAACTACTCAATTCAGTTCCCTATTAGATACCCAAGTCACCTACGTCCCTGTACGATATTCAACCTAGTCGTGCGGGGGCTTACCAAGGCCAAGTCCCGAGTCGGAAGGCCACTCGGTGATCGTTCTGATAGACACAGCGTATACAGAGGGAATGTCGAGAAATTGGAACCTAGAAACATCTCGCGCCTAGCCTGTCAATTGGGCAACATGCGCAAGTGTCGCCATCAGGTATGCACCAAGAGTCTACTCCATGTCAACCATGAGACCAGCCAGGAACCTTCAAGAGGAAGAAACTCCTCCTAACGCAATAGAGCTCCGTGGCAGGTCTAATTACTCGAACTAGCTCGTATTTAACTGGTATTTTACGCGTTTCTGTACAGCATCGTGAAAACTAGGAGTGTGTTATCTGGGCGTTGTCCTCGTCGGCATGTACTATGTAATCACTCGAACAAAACGGATTGTATATATGCTCAAATACCTTTCGAAGTGAATGATACGGACTCTTGCATGACGTCCTTTGTTTTATCTTCATGACACTTGGGTAGTATCGTAGTTCTATCATGGATATGATGGCTGGTTTCAACACTCCCACAGCCGTTGCTGTATCGAGTGGCTTCTTACCCACTGCTCTGGGTTCAGCCGCTCCAAACTTCGTCACGGTAACTTCAACTACGTACCTCGATCTTGGCGTCTGCGTGAATCAATGCCAACAAGCTGTGCTCAACAACAACAATGGCCTTGGCTTCATGACCATGATAGCGCAGCCGCCACCTCCGTACCACACCTTGACCCTACCGATCTGTGAGGGTGAGCCGCATACCTCTACCAAACACCCTGAGTGTGCTGGATGTCACGGCACCGTCTTCTGCTACGAGGCGACAGATGTGCCATTCGTCACGTTGACGTCGATGCATCACGGCGCCTCGCCGACGATCGAGATCATTCTGCCTGACGAGGGCTGCAATGATGCCTGCACAGGGACAGTATTTATCTACAATGGAGACGCTCCTTATCCCAGCGCTACTATCACAGTCACTCTCCCTGGCGCTGACGAGAACGGCCCCAGGATCACTCTACCTCCCAGTGTCCCTGGTGGCCCTTCTACAGTGATCATCGGTACCCCTGGGTTCGAGAACAATCTGCCTACTGCATTTTTGCCCGACGCTGGGCCAGGCTCCCCTACCGACACAGTCTTCCCCACGGATACGAACGGCAACCCGCTTTCTACAGGAACACCCATTGTGGTGGCTGGCGACCTTGCTGCGGCAGAAGCCCGAGCTGGTGTTGACGGCCCACCACCAACAGCTGTTATTGGCAATGGAATTGGGCCAACTGTGACTGCACCGGTTGGTGCCGGACCGCAACCTGTCATTATCAAGGGGCCGGGTGCTGATGGTAGCAGCAATGCGAGTGATGGTGTCAGTGATGGAGTCAGCACTGACGAGGATGATGGCATTGACGGTGACGACATCCAGTTCGCTGGTCTGAGTAGCGAAGACGATGATGCCGCTGTTGATGGCCCTACCAATGGTGACAGTGACGGCGATCCGGACTCCAACGACAGCTCTGGAGATCCTAGTGGCAGTGGCATTTCGGATAACTCTGTTCCTGATGACACTGGCCGGGAGGATACTGCAGACGACAATGTTCCGAGCAATGGCAATGGCAGTGCCGTCCCAAATTCAGGTGATGAACCTGGAAATGCGAACAACACTGGTGAGCCTGAGAATACCGATGATGATCCCACTATCCAGTTCCTCGAGTCTGGGGATTCGGGGAACGAGGACAGCACGTTAGACAACCCGAACCAGGACCCTAACCCGAATCCTGATGGAGGAGATGGAGAAGCAGACAACACCGACAGCGATGACAATGTCTCTACTCTTCAATCTTTCGAAGGAGGAGAAGGCAGTGATCCTACCACTGATTCCGCTGGCGGTGGAGGGGAAGGAAGTGATCCTGCTACTGACCCAACTGGTGGAGGGGGAGCAGGCAGTGATCCTGCAACTGGCTCTACCGGAGGTGGAGGCGGTGATGCTGGAGATAGCTCCGGGGGCTCAGGGGGGGACGGAGGTGATACGTCGTCCGGTAGCGGCGGCGATGACACTGTCTCTACTTTTCAGTCTTTTGGAGGAGGAGAAGGGGGCGAGCCGTCAATCGAGGATGACGCGGCTAATGGAGGAGGAGAAGGAGGTGATCCTGCCACTGATTCGACCGGAGGCGAAGGTGGTTCGGGAACAGGATCAACCTCTGACAATGGAAGTGGAGGGTCAGGTACAGGCTCAACCTCTGATACCGGAAGTGGAGGATCAGGTACAGGTTCAACTTCTGGTACCGGAAGTGGAGGCTCAGGTACAGGATCGACATCTGATCCTGGAAGCGGTGGTTCGGGAACAGGCTCAACCTCTGACACTGGAAGCGGTGGTTCGGGGACAGGCTCAACTTCTGATTCAACAGGAGGTGGAGGAGGTTCAGGAACAGGCTCGACATCCGACACCGGGAGTGGAGGCTCAGGTACTGGCTCAACCTCTGATACTGGAAGTGGTGGTTCGGGAACAGGCTCGACATCTGACACAGGGAGTGGAGGTTCGGGGACTGGTTCGACCTCTGATACCGGAAGCGGCGGCTCGGGTACGGGTTCAACGTCTGGCACTGGAAGCGGAGGGTCAGGTACAGGCTCAACCTCTGACTCAACAGGAGGTGGAGGAGGTTCAGGAACAGGATCGACGTCTAACACGGGAAGCGGAGGTTCAGGTACAGGTTCCTTCAGTGACACAGGGGGGAGCGGGGGGAGCGGCACTGGTAACTTCAAGCGAGCGAAGATCCCCTCAAGGGAAGTTCAATTACCATCGGCGTCGTTGCTAAGGATCTGAAGAGGCTGGTGTTCTATCCTGGTGGCCCTCACAAGAGAACACAGCGTCAAGTAGCATAGAGGTCGGTAAAGAACGATAATATACTTCGGAGAACTGAAATTGATAGGATATACCGACATAAACAGCATAGAGTTGTTCAATTTACTATTCTATGAAAGACTGCACTGGTTCTATACCTGCTTAGTGCTATCAAGGGAGCGATACTGTATTCAGATATTGATTCTACCGCTGTTTCCTGCTCTTAGACCCTTCGCCCTATTCCAGTCGCTGTTCTAGTTGCTATTCTAATTGCTGTTCTAATTACTATTCTGGTTGCTATTCTGGTTGCTATACTATTCATCCTTCTCCATAACGTTGGTCTACAAGCTTTTTCTGCTTGCTCTGGTCTTGATTGAAACCCTCCTAAATCAGGCGAGGTATGGCTACTGTTCATGCCACTAGCCAAAACCAGGTTCTCCTTCAGTTCTGACATTGAAGTCCTGAGTATCGTTTGCTTCGATTTGCAAAGAGACGCACTTGACACCCCAGTCAATCTTCACATTATGCTGAGCAGACTTATTCTGGCCATAGGGGTCCTCAGTAAACACGCGGGTCTTGATATTGTAAATGATAGTCGGCTTCTGGTAAATCTCTGGGCATGCAGCCAGTATCAGTGTGTTTGGGGGGTTAAGGCGTGGAAGATGGCAGCAGGCATACTCACACCTTCTGTGGCGGCAGTCAAACGGCTTTTTATTTGAGTCCTTGGTTGGCATCCCTGAAAACCGGAAGTTCATGTTCTTAAATAAACCGAGCTGCTCGTTCCAGGTATTTCTTCGGTGTCTCATCGGGTTGCTTCTTCAGCGAATGTCCATCAGAGCTGGAGATTGGCAAGGAGATGGTCATGTGTGTAGTGCAGAGTTGGATTCACATATTCAAGGGGTATCTATTCTATGCATCTATTCAAGCTATGCTCCAAACGCCTCGCTCACTAACTCGCCTTCATCAGGTGTGACGACCATTTCCAAGAGCTCATGCGCCGCCTCCACCACTTCTGCTTCAATCCCGCTCTCCAACACAAGATCATCCTCCGCAAACGTCAACCGCCCCAAGGAAAGAATGTATCGCTGACTTCCTCCGTGGGACAACGACAGCTTTCCCGCTAGGTCAGCAACTTCGGCGGTGGCTGGTGAAGTGACGAGGGTGTGGATGAGTAGGACACATTGGGAGACTATAGTGGAGAGCATAGATGACTTGTCCGGAAAGGGCGGTGGCAGGTCATCTGGTGGCGGTGGAAGAATTGAGGATGGCAGCGGACAGTCGTAGAGAGCGTCTATCGACGTTGAAAGGCAGGCCACGAGGCGTGGGAGGACGTTGGAGTGAGAGGCGAGCTGGGTGGCACCAAAGGGATGTCTTGCAAAAGAGATGAGGGTTCGCAGAGCGCATATTTGCAGGACATGCCTATCTTGAACAGTGCGAGCCGAGATGGGTACCTCGATGAGCTTTGCGGAGACACGCTCGATGACGGAAGACGCGACAAAGGATGGAGACTTATCGTCGGCGAGGGGGCCAATGGATTGGGGGAGAACGGAGGTGGTGAGCAAGGAGAGCATAGCAATTGTATCGGTGAGCTTTTGCTTAGGTGTGAGGAGAAGGAGGACGAAGTCAAATGTCAGGAGTCGCCAGAGATCAGCGGTATGAAAATCAACTCCTGTGTCGGTTTTGACGGGAGTGGTAGAGCACGCCATGGCGATGAGGTGGAGAAGAGACATGATGTAGGTGGTGTCGATATGTTCGGCAGCACCGCTGTACTTCTCATGTTTACTCAGATCACCATCAGGCACAAAATGCCGCCCCTCGGCAACCATGAAGATGGTGGTCTGAGCCACTGCGGCCAGATTTCTGAATGTCCAGACTGCGACGGTGGTTGTATGAAGTTGAAGGGTGAACGATACGAGCGAGACAAGGTGTTTGATGGGCTCCCAGTAGCGGTCCTCGACGCAACGGACCCAGATGCTGCAAATCAACTCAGTGAAGTCGACGAGGAGTTGCATGGGATGACGTGGGTCGCCCATAAGAGGGAGCTTCTGGAAGATGATGGAGGAGAAGGATATCGACGGCTCAGAGGTAAACGAGAAACGAGAGAGGAGATCGAAGGTCGGAGGCTGATGGGGAATGCTGCCGTGATCGAGAACCAGGGGCAGAAACTGTACGAATTAGACCATGGATATCTATCTGGGACACCAGGAGGACTCACGTCGAACAGAGGCGTAGGTGCGACTTGGACAACGATGTGCTCCTGGGCATGACCAGACGCATTTGCCCCTACATCGTCCGCCATGAGAACATCATCGTCGGTGTGAGTCTCAAGAGCCATTACCGGACTGTCCACCGTCGGTCGTTTCCTTTTACCTTTGGTCGGAGTACGCTCACCAACATTTGTCGCTACCGAGCCAACTCCTTTGGCCCTCCCTGGGCCCTTAGTCGGGCTAGGAACAAGGTCCATATCGTCAAACCCATCCGCGAAGCCCCATGTCTTATTGCTCTTCTTTGGTGTGACGTTGCCAAAGCTGCCTGCAGCACCGGCTGTTGCATTTTCCTTCCTCCTCGCGCGATCGTTGACCTCCTTCAGGTCGCGCTGGAGAAACTGAAGCTCTGTGCTTGCTGTCTTTTCTGCTGCCACTGCTGCCTCCAGAATACGCTCCTGCCTGGCCATCTGCTCGGCAGTAAGCTTCTTGAGACGTGCCACCTCTGCATCATGGTGTTGTTGTGCCTTCGTGGCGTTGGATCGGATGATAGCCGCCTCGCCACGGGCGGCGTTGAGTTCGCCCTCGAGAGCTCGAACACGCTGCTGTAAGGCGGCAACCATGCTGCCGCTTGGCTGGCCGCCCAGAGCCTGTGACGACTGCGAAGCATTGTACCTTGTTTGTGGTAGTGGGGGTCGAGCGAATTGGCTTGGCCGAAGCTGTGCGGTCGGTGCTTGGGAGGGTTGGAAGCGTTGTGAGGCTGCGTACACCTGGTGACTGGTGTTGATCGGGACACGTTGGCGAGATGCAAGGCTCGTAGCGTTGATGGAACTAACTGCTTCGCGTTTCGAGGGATCAACCATCGGGTTCCAGTTTGGATTCGGAGGAGGCGGTCCAGTTCTAGCAGTTGATTGAGCCTGTGGTTGGGGTGCCTTGCTCCCCGGCGGCCTTCCAACAGGCACTCCTTCATCATTAGTCACTTCTGTTGTGTCCAGGTCTTCGTCTTCTTCCTCGCCATCCCACCCGTAATCAGATAACCTCTGCTGCGGAGCATGATCTGACCGGGTCTGGATTTGCTGTGCTTGAGTGAACTGGATGGCATGATTCTCCAGTTCTTGAAGGGCATCAGCGGGGAGGTCATCGAAGCCATCATCAGAAAAGTCGTCAAGGTCCATCCTGTGATGGTCTCATGGCTATAAGCCGGCTTTTGTGGTCCGAGCCATTCGTCGAACAATGCTTGACGAAATTTAGTATCGAAAATGAAGACACAAAGCCTCTGCTTAGGCTGCTTTCTGAGAGCCAGGCTTGACGCGATTGACGCGAATCCATTACTTTAACCCTAGACGTGGGGTATACGAACAACACAACCCTGAAGAAGCCACGACTCCTGTTGAGCCACAACTAACGTCAGTAGCTTCAACCTTGGGGCTCCCAAGCGTACTTGTACCTGTACCTGGCTTGTGATTTAATTTGCATCAATGCCTTGATGCAATGAAAGCATGTGACAGCGACTGCACTCAGGCTGCACTCACGGGGTATTGTATTTTCCACCCAGAGAGCGTTTCCATCGTTAAGCACTTCGTGCGTGGAGAAGTCTGAGTCTTATTTCTCTCTATAAAGCACATGAAAGATTGGCTACAGCGCACATGAAGCCCACTGTTTGTTGGGAAATTAGTTGTCACTGCCCCCAGTCTACCTTACGAGTACTTAACCTCGGAACTTTTACCAGGGACCCTGAACTTGGACAACGGACATTGTAGGTGAAACAGCATAGGATGAGCACAAAGAATACATCTTTCAGCAACTTCACACTTCCGTCAGTACTCAGACCTGGAATGCAATCTGACACCATTCCAGCTCCTGGAAGTACTTATAGTTTCGTGATGCAATGCCTCCGCCTCCTACCTCTATCACGAGCCACGTCTGACGTAGGATATCTTTGCACAACTGCCGCCACATCTTTAGCATCAGCCACAACGCCCTCCACAGTCGGCCCCAAAAATCAAGGTCCCTCACATCCCCCCCGTCACACGCCGATTCTTCGTCCTTTCTTCGACAAGGCATCTTCTTTTCTCGCGACCTACCATCGCATCCCGTTTATGACTGTTTGTGAGTGACGGCCTCGAATTTGTCTACCTATCCAGACGCTCCGAGACTTTTTCCGGATTCGCCGGACTGCATTCCCCTGCGTATACCTCGAGACATACGCAACCTTGACCCCTGCGCCACAACCCAATCTTTCTAGCTTCTCTCATGTGCCACGCTGGAATAACGAGATTCTGAGTCCCGGGCGACCCGTCCACCCTTGGAGCACGCTCCTTCAACCTTTCGATATCCCAGGATCGACCTCTACTGCGCTTTACACCAGCTCCGCGATCCTGTAGAGATTCAATCGCTGATCCACGATCCTCGAGCATCTTACAACGAAAGCGCCTACTTCCAGAACTGCACCCCTACTCCATTGCCAACGAGGCGCACTTGTCAGATTCACAAAAATGGCCAGCGGACGATCGAAACGCGGCGTTCGCTTTCCACAGCGCAATGGCCAGGCCGATGGCCGCAGATCCAGCTTCAGCGACTTGAGCGAGGAGGGCTCTGGTTCACCGACGCGGACACGGGCACAAGCGGCTCTCGCGCCAGTCGTTGAAGTAAGCTCTCGTCAGCAAAGTAGTCCGGGAGGAAGTACTCTTGACTAACTCAAGCCGTGCAGAAAACCGCAGCAGAGACAGAACAAACCGATTACCAGAAGAAGAAGGCGAACTTCATCACCCGTACTTTTTGGACGTTCGTCATGTTCGCCGGTTTCTTCGCTGCGCTCTTCATGGGTCACATCTACATCATCGGCGTCATTACTGCTGTGCAGATCGTCTCCTTCAAGGAGGTCATTGCCATTGCAAACGTGCCCAGTCGTGCGCGGTCCTTGCGCTCAACGAAGAGCCTCAACTGGTATTGGCTTGCGACGACCATGTACTTTCTCTACGGCGAGACAGTCATCTACTACTTCAAGCACATTGTGCTCGTAGACAAGGTCCTGCTTCCTCTGGCGACGCATCACCGCTTCATCAGCTTCATCCTCTATGTATTTGGTATGTCCTTCCTTAACGCAGGCTCAGTATGCCAGACCACGCGGCTGACGGCTTCAGGTTTTGTCTTTTTCGTCGCTTCCCTCCAAGCCGGCCACTACAAGTTTCAATTCACCAACTTCGCATGGACACACATGGCGCTGTATCTCATCGTGGTGCAAGCGCACTTCATCATGAACAACATCTTCGAGGGCATGATATGGTTCTTCCTGCCCGCCGCTCTTGTTATCACGAACGATATCTTCGCGTATATCTGTGGTATTGCGTTTGGTCGCACCCAGCTCATCAAGTTGTCCCCAAAGAAGACCGTGGAGGGTTTCGTCGGTGCATGGATCATGACCATTGTCTTCGCCATGGGCCTGACCAGTCTGATGAGTCGATCCAAGTACTTCATCTGCCCCGTTAATGTGAGTTCAAGCGACCTTTCGAGGTTCATCAGGATACTGACGAATGTAGGATCTCGGCGCGAACATCTTCACCGGCCTTCAGTGTGACCCGAACCCCGTGTTCTTCCCTCACACGTACACTCTCCCACAGTACTTCTTCCTGCCGGAAAACACCCAATTCTCCGTCACTATCGCGCCTATCCAAGTCCACGCCTTCTTCTTCGGCACTTTCGCTTCCCTGATCGCTCCCTTTGGAGGGTTCTTTGCCTCCGGTCTCAAGCGTACGTTCAAGATCAAGGACTTTGGGCATTCGATCCCAGGTCATGGCGGTATAACCGACCGTATGGACTGTCAGTTCATCATGGGCTTCTTTGCCTACATCTACTACCACACATTTATTGCTGTGTACAAGATGAAGCTGGGCAATGTGATCGAGACGGCAATCAACGGCTTGACTCCTGATGAGCAGATTGAGCTTGTCAAGGGAATGACTCGCTATCTGACGAACCAAGGGATTGTGCCTCAAACTGTATGTCCCTTCCCCCCACTTGTTAACATTTGAACACTTTTCTAACTTGCGATGCAGCTCCTTGAGTGTATCGACCAAGCTGCTTTGAATATCAGCTCATGAGCCACGACAGCACGTTTTGGACTCCCTCTCGACATCAAATACATTCCACTTCATTAAACCCAACGCCCATCTAGTTTATACACTTGACATTTGTGACGCTCTATGCGGTACTACTTGTGCTTTCTGCATTCAGCGCCCTAGTGACGCTTAAGCCTGCGCATGTACACCAATTTCTATTCCTCTTCCTTTTCTTTCCCCTCTTTCTGTTCTTCTTTCTTTTTTGTTCGTTTACTTCATAACCTCTTATCTTCCCACGTCATGACGGAAAAGTGATTCAAAGTATTTCGAGGGCAATCTGGTGTGAACAGATGTACGTGCACGTTTACTCTGTGCATTCTACGTAGAACCCTTCTCTACGAAGACAGCGAGGTAGTCTGGTTGTTCAGCGGCCTGGGAGGAGAGATGGCGCATCGGGGGTGGGGAAGGGGGTGGCAAAGGGTTTTTGCATGCAGAAGTTGCAAAGAAAAGAGATGACGATGTACTGGAGAAGACGACCAACATGCTCAATACCACATACCTTGGTGCTCTGAAGTCTGTCGCGGTCACAAGTGAACATAAAGCTGACGCACAGTTCGCACAAGCAAGGGCCAGCCAGTGGCATGGTTTAGCGAGAAGGGAAATCCGGCAATGTGCTGATCAGGGACCGCAGGAAGAACGAGGACTATCGGATGTGGTGCTGCTGCAGCTGCTTCTCACCATGTCCAAGATGAGAGGAGGCCGCTGCAGCTGAGGGGCTCTAGATGGCGGCGGGTCGGAGGTACGGGCAGGCTTGAGGGCATTCGTCTGAGGGTACGCAGAGGGATGCTTTACGAGCATTATATCCAGCCAAACGCCCTCCCCTTCCTCGTGAAACCCGATCATTCGACGCTTCCAGTCCCACGCGGAAGACAAGCCTTGGCCGCGCCATGTTCATCGTCCACGGCACCGCTGATGAGTCCTTGCCTGTCGAAGGGAACTTCTGGCTAAGAGAGCAGATTGGAGGTGGGCGGGTGGAAGTGTTCATGGTGGGAAGGGAAGGGTCATTTGTGGGGAATGGGGGAGGTTCTGGGAGGACCAGGAAGGAGGGATGGAGGTTTGTGTTGGATGAGGTTATGAAGGAGGCCGTCGTCTGAAGAGTCCTTGGCTTGGTAGTTGGTGTTCACCTGAGATGGCGATGGGTTTTGGATCAGGAAGACGTAATGGATTTTACATTCACTGATGGTTCCTCAGAGTAGATCTCGGATATTGATTGATGCAAATTTTCTCAACTGTTAAGAAACGCCATATAAATGCTTGGACATCTTCCCTCATCTATGCAGAGCAATGGTGGCTCTCTCTCTCTCTCTCTCTCTCGCCATCTACTCAGTCTCGCCGCTGCCCATCTCCACGCTCTCTTCATACTCGGTCCACCGCAAGGCCTCCTCCACATCGTTCACAAAATGGGTCTCGCCTCCACACAGGTCGACGATGCCGCTGCTCTGCATCATTCTCCAGACGACGTGATCCTTCCTGGACGGCACCCTGGTGAAGAATATGCGCACACGTCTGTCTCTGTACTCTCGGACGATCTCCTCAAGGACTTGTGTCCCTGAGCCGTCGATGGAGGTCACGCCGTGAATGTCGAAGATGATGTTGCGGTTCGCCTCCTGGCTTCTCAACCGCGGCAAGGCAGGATGCGCCCCCGAGGAGCCGTAAAATTCAAGCCTCCGAAGCCTAGACTTCAGCTCACCCGTATTGGCAAAAGTCAACGGCTCGGGAATCTTGACGATCAGACATCCCTCCACGAACTCGAGGTTTGACCCCGCGGATTCTGCATTCTCAAACCGCTGTGTGCCAGGGATCCGGCCGAGGATTTGGATGCGTGGACGCGTGCTGTGCTTGATGACCAGCAGAAGCGAGACACCGACCCCGAGAGCCATGCCAAGGGTGAGGGAGTAAAAGATGGTGGCGACGAAGATTAGGGCCATCAGGCCGAGTTCCATCCAACCGCGGATCCTGAGGAAGAAGGCGATGTCGTGAGGGGCCTCCTCTATGAGAGAGTAGGCCACTACGGAGATCATTGAGGAGAGAACCGGTTTCTGAGCTCGTTAGACAGGCAAGAGTTTTCGAGAAGGAAAGTTGGTGAACTTACGGGGAGGTAGTAAAAGTAGGGGAGAAGGAAGAGGATAGACAAGAGAGAGATGAAGCTCAGGAAGATGGAGCTCATCGGTGTCTTGCCTCCCGTTGTCCTGTTCACCTTGCTCCTACCGTAGCCACCAAAGGCCGGCAGACTCATGAAGCTGGCACCGACAAGGTTCGCCGTGCCCAGCGCAATGAGCTCGCGGTTGGCGCTCAGCTGAATGCCCTGGAAAGCCTCACTGCTCCCGAGGCTCTTTGCTGCGACGGACGACTCGAAGAATCCCAGCAGGGCGATGAGGAACGAAGTCGACATGCTCTGTCTCATCTGCGAGGGTTGAAACGGCCACCGGAAGCTGAAGAGGCCTCCGTTGGCGGCTTTGACTTTGCCGAGAACTTCCACGCCAAGCTTATCCCACCGAAGTTGGTAGCAAAGAATTGCAGAGGCGACAACAATGAGGAATCGGTCGGGTATGAACACGATAGACGGGAAGCGCTTCGACAGGCGGTTCTTTGCTTGACTGCAAGGTTTGTCAGCAACGGGAGGTTCACGGAAGACAGGCCATTCCGCATCTTACCGGCAAATCATGATGATAGCAAAGCTTATGCTCGAGACAAGAAAGGTTGGAACATGGGTCTGCCGCAGGTTCTCCACGATGAACTCGATTTTCTCCACGCTGCTGCCGTGGGTGACTCCCGTGCGTTCAGCAAGCTTCACAAGCCCAAGCTCCGGAATCAGCTGATCAACGGCAATGACAAAACCGATGGCACTGATGAACCCTCGGAGGAAAGGTTTGCTCAACACGCTGTCCAGGAAACCAAGTCTCGCCAGTCCAGCAATGAACACCATCGCACCAGCCATGCCCGCCACCACGCCGCAAAGCTGCGCATGCAGCAGGTCATTATCCTCTGCGCTGCCGTCGCCATTGTCGACGTTGGACTTGATCACTGTGCCGACAAGGAGGGAGCCTGCAGCTTCGGGGCCGACCACCATCTGCGGGCAGGAACCGAGGAGGGCATAGACGAAAGGTTGGAAGACGAAAGCGTATAGACCATGGATCGGGGGGACGTGAGCTAGGTTGGCAGCTATTGAGAGGGCCATTGGGAGGTAGAAGGACGCCATGGTGAGCGCTGCGATAAGGTCGCCTTTGATATAAGAAGCTTTGTACTGCGACATCCAGGTAATGCAGGGAATGTAGTAGGCCAGATACCTGCACATGTCAGTATGTGACTGACCATCTCCTCTGGCTCTTGAGCATCATCACTTACATGAAAGTAGTGTCGTGCAGCCCAGCCTGGTGGGCCAGCTGGCTACTGTTGGCCATCTTCTTGGTCCTGATCCTTCTCTTGAGCCACTTCTTCCAACCCTCGTGGCCGACGATATGCGAGATGGCATTGTCCAATACGGCTATTGTGGTCCCCGACTCGCACAAATCCTCACCGGGAGGCAAGGATCCAGTATCATCCTCCGTGTAGCCCTCGAAGCTTTGCCCTGCTGGGCTGGAAGGTCTTGGACTGAAAGTTCCGTGGTGACAGTATCCAGTATGGGCAGGGTGGACACTCGGCCTGCGCTCATTAGCACCCTCATTGAGCAGCGGCGTGGTTTCGCTTCTGGAGTTCGCAGGGCCGGGAGAGGGAGGTGTCGCCGGTCTGTCGTGGTTGTCGGGCTGGCGGGAGCGGTTGGCTGCGATGGCTTGTCGAAGGGAGCTCGGATGATTGGGGCGGTGAGAACGGTGGTCGCTAGAGTGCGAGCTCGAGCGGGAATGAGACGGTCCAGACGTCATGATGGTGGCAACAAGAGGAGTGTACCGGCCGAAGGCATAGGGTACGTGTTGGACACGCGCTCAGGAGGAGGCACGAGCTTGAGGCAAAGACCAGTAGGAAATACTGGCTGGAGCCAACGAGGGGGGTTCGAACGGGTGTCAATTGGTGATTGTGCGTTGATACATTATTGCTTTTATAGCTATGTCGGAGATTCTGAGCTATTTCGCAGACGCCGCCATTTCGATAAGGGGAAACGTGAAAAGTTCGCGACGGCAGGGAGAAGGGAGAGAATGCCCAATTGAGAGTTGAGATAGCTTTCTGAAGGTATTCCCGGCTCCCCACCGCCATTCAGTTCAAGTTGTCACCGGACGGGTACTGTGGCGTGGCAGTTTCAGCACGCTGCCGACGCTACAGTGGGGTCCGGGGGTCTCCAATAGTGCATCAGGTGAAGCTTTCGTGGCTGACGAATGGGAGAAGGGTGTTTACAGGGGCTCAACTGCTGTTGGTCAGTGGGAGAGAGCACCGCCGCCAGTGAAGCAGTTTAACCAATGAGATGCTCAGAATATGGGCTGTGACAGCCACTGGCGATGCTGATTGGTTGAGGCTGAGGTGAGGGATTCTCACGTATAAGTGACCATTTGAACCAATGCTCGAGCATCAAGGTCGATGGAAATATAACGTACGGGTTGGAAGAGTAGAATGGGGTTCAAAATATGATACACTTTGTATGTAGAGTAAAGATAGTGAAAAACTGGTCAGTTGGGTAATTGCCTATATCAGTATGACTGAGTAGGACCAGCCGGACCAGTGATAGGTGTAAGAACTTACTGGTCATGATAACGAAGTAGAGCAGAAGCTCCAGTAGACATCATATGGAACACGATGGCACTTGACTCATACTGCACTGGTGCATAATGTGGTGGTCATATTAAGACACGTTTGGGCACCGTTCAGACAACTCGGGTTGGCAACAGGGAATTCTGGCCCAAGCCATCATCATTCATCACATCTTCCAATTCCAGAAGTCACTTGAAAGCCAGTTATGAAGCCGTACAAAGATTGTTTTTTCTCAACGCCAAAATTTTTAATTATTAAAAAAAAAAGATGGGGGGCAAGCATCTAACCAGCCGCTTCCCCTCTTTTGTCCTTGTCTATCTATCCTTTCTCTCTGTCTCTCCGTCTCTCTCTCTCCCGATTCGCCTTGCAAACCAAGATACGCCCGGTTTTAAGAAGCTTTGTTTGTGCTCTTCTGTGCCGTGCTGTGCTGAGACTAGGATTTAGTAGCAGCTATCCGGGTGGTAGCCGAACAGCTCTCTGCAGTGCTGAGGCTCGAGGTGCTCGAGAGCTCCGCATCCAGAGTCGGAGTGCAGGACCCTGTGGTTCGGGCCAGTGCTGTCGCAGCAGACCTGGATGTTGGTCTTCTCGGCCTTGCGGATGGCTGCGAGGATCTCGTCAAGATTGCAGGCCTTGTTGTCCGGCTTGGGCTTGGGCTCGGGCTTTGGCTTCGGCTGAGGCTTCGGCTGAGGCTTGGGCTTGGGCTCAGGCTTTGGCTTTGGCTTGGGGTCGACGGGCTTGGGCTTGGGCTTGGGCTTCGCCTTGGGGTCGACCTTGACAGGCGTGACCACCTTGAGCACGTCGGTGACAGGCTTGAGCAGCTCAATGACAGGCTTCACGACATCCTGTGTGACGGGGTTGAGCACGTTCTCTTTGACAGGCTTGAGACCCTGAAGGAGGGGCACCACCACGTCAACGGGGATCTGCGCCTTGGCCTTGTCGGCCACGTCGGCTTTAGCCTTGTCAGCGACGGCCTTGACAGCGTCAACTTTGGCCTTGTCAGTGACGGTGTCGACTTTGGCCTTGTCTGTGACGCCCTTGACAAGATCAAGCTGAGGAGATCTCTTCCCCTCAGCCATAGCCGTGAGCTTCGCGCCTATCGTCTCGAATCTGGTAGAGAAGAAACACACATCAGGCGTTAGCATGGTTCAAATGGCCGGAAACCGAGGGGGTTCTGGCTGATGATGGGGACCAAAAACATGGGACCATCTTTTCTCCGGGGAAAAGGAAAAGAAAAAGAAAAAAAAGGGCGGACGTACGGTGATTCTTCATTGCCTTGTCGCGCCTCAAGTGAATGAGGCAGTGCTGAGGTGGCGACAGCCAGGGCGAGAACGCTGATGACGAGACGCATTTTGACTGATGGGCGAGATATGAAGTTTCGAAAGTCGAGGTCAAGAGGGGAAAGGGGCCAAGGGTGCGGTGCTGACTGTCGATGAGAGGCTGTGATGATGGAGAAGAGGACGAGAGAGAGGAAGAACAAAGGAGGTAAATATAAGATTTCAACCCTCCGTAACTCGAAGCGTCAGTTGAAACTTTTTGTTGAGGTTAGAACGTACGAAGGCTTCTCAACGGCGTGGTGCTTCTGGAGACGAACTGGAACCCGTTCTGGGACCAATGTTTTTTTTTGGATCTTTTGTTCACATTTTCCATGCTACTGGTACAAGATTTACTCCGTCCGTGGTGGATGTTATTCCAAAACGTCCTGAACCTGCTCAACAAACTCTGAAAACCTTGAGCTTAAACCTGTTCGTTGACGAATAGACCAGCCATACCCATTCCCGTACCAATGCACATGCTGATCACCAACATCTTCTTCTTCTGCCTCCTCAGCTCACTCAGACCGGTAACGATCTGTCTCGCGCCAGTCGCGCCGAGAGGGTGGCCGAGGGCAATGGCACCACCGCGGGGGTTCATCTTAGCGTAGTCGAGACCGACGATGGTGTCGCGACAGTAGACTGCCATGGAGGCGAAAGCCTCGTTGATCTCAACGACGTCAATGTCGGAGAGGTTAATGTTGTGTTGGGAGAGAAGCTTGGGAATGGCGAGAGTTGGGCCGATTCCCATGACGCGAGGGGCGAGGCCAGCGACGGTGGAGCCAACGTACTTGGCCATGATGGGCTGACCGAGCTTGATGGCGGTAGATCGCTTCATGAGGAGCACGGCGGCAGCTGGGAGAAAGGAGCAGAAAGTTAGCGACTGGCATCTTTCCCGAGCAAATGATGCGAACAGGGCTCGGGCTTGGGCTTGAGCTTACCTCCGTCGGTGAGTTGGCTGGCGTTGCCACCAGTGGTAGCGCCTCCCCACTGAGGGAACGCGGCACGGATCTTAGACAGGCTCTCCTTGGTGGTACCAGGCCTGATGCCCTCGTCCCTGGTCAGGGTGACCTCCTTCCACTGGCCCTCGGGGGTCTTGATCTTGGTCTGGATAGGAACGATCTCATCATCGAACCAACCAGCCTTCTGTGCCCTCTCGGCACGCCGGAAACTCTCGGCCGCATACTCATCCATCTTATCGCGAGTGACGTTGAACTCTTTGCTCACGTTCTCACTAGTCCAACCCATTGGCTGCATGCAGTCGGCAGCCTCCTGGCTCTGTGAAGTCACGGCCTCATCGAAGGGCTTCTCCAGCGCGTCACCACCAATCGACATCTGCTCGGCGCCACATGCGATGCCGACTTCGATAGAGCCGTTGGAGATGGAATGAGCGATATCGGCGACAGCCTTCAGGCCGGAGGAGCAGAAGCGATTGAGGGAAGAGGCACCAGCTGTGTTGGGGAATCCCGCGGCTAGAGCAGCGGCGCGGAGCTTGTAGGCAGCTTTCGAGTCTGAAACGTTGCCGAGGCAAATATCCTCAACGACGGCGGGGTCGATCTTGCTGCGTTCGCGAACTTGCTTGAGAAGGGCGTACACCATGTACTCGAGGCTGGTATCCTTGAAGCCGCCCTTCTTGGCCTTTGTGAGTGGGGTCCGTACAGCGAGGGTGATGACGATGTCGTCGGGGTTCTTTGACTGGCTGGAGATGGTTCAAGGTTAGACGGTGATTGGATATGGAGAACAAGCGACAATTGACTACCGAAAACTCACATGTTGTTGAGGGCGGTGCCAGGTGCCAGATGGCGAATGAGGGAGCCAATACGTTCAGCCATGGCGACGGTAGTAGGTATGTTGTATGTGCGAGGATGGGATGATAGTTTACGGCTCGGGAGGGGTCAAAAAGCTTGTTGACTTGTAAACTAGGGAGAGGTGGCACAATTAGATGGAATATGAAAGAGAAGAAGAAGAAAGGGGGGGAGAAAGAAGAATGGATGGAGACTTCAGACGATGGGAGGATCAGAAGATATCTATGAAAGGCAAAAACGAAGGCCCTCGGCTTAAGAACACTGTCATCGTGCGTAGTGGGCTGGCAAAGATGGAGAAGCTGGAGGTGGAGGGCCGGAGTCGGCAGTGTGGGACGGGAAACGTGCGCAAATCTGGGGTCACTTACCCTAAAGGATGCCGAGGCACCTCGGATTGCTGACATAATATTCGGAAGACGGAAAGTCGATGATTCCGTAACCCTAACCCGGTTTTAGTCAACCTCTCCGCCGCGTTTTTTTCGTTGTGCAAACGAAAGCTTGTGAGAAAGGACTGGACGGTGAAATCGGAGCAGCCTAGGTGGAGAGGTAATATAATATGGAGTTACAACTATTTTAGGCGTGATGAAGCATGGAAGCCGTCACTGCTCGCGGATCAAGCACCGCTCTTCTTCAACGCGAACAAGGGGCTGCACTGTGGTCATCACTCCCTTCTCATGTTGATGGGACCGGGATTGAACGACCCACGCCCGTACTCATGCTCACATTTCTCATCATCTCATTAGGTCCTCACCCCGGTGAACTTTACGATGAACCCCTGAAAAGGTACTCGTCCTGGCCCATGACGGTCGCTGCCATGGACATGTCAAAATGTACCCATTTCCATCCGATGTCAGCCCTTGTCAAAACGACAAAGCTTCTCCTAACACAGAGGACTCCCGTCTACAGTACAGGTCTGTGTGAGGGGTTCTCATTTGGGAAGGGGGCTTCCAAGTATTCGGGTGTTGTCTCTTGGTTAGGGCGCCTTGAGACATCACCGCCACACACAAGTATGTTCAGTTAGGGCACAGAGTAGTTAAGCAAGCAGCCGACGCCACACATTACACTGTGATGATAGGAAGCAAAGCCTTTCTGATTATTTTGATCCGTTCTGATTACTACTAGATCTTGTGATAGGGGCATTACAAAGACACGAGATATCGCCTAGTATACATGGCATCGTAGCCTCAAAAAGATAATGTACCGGAATCTATTACTTGCCCCCTCTCGGCTTCTTCTTAGCAAAAAGAGCCTCGTTAGGAGGCGCACCTCTCGATTCTTTTAGACGATAGCGGCGGCGGCGAAGAGGACGGCAGCAAGACCAGCAGTGGCCATAGCAGCACCACCAGTGGAGGTGGCCTTGGTGGGAGTCGGGGTGGCGACAGCGCTGGTCGCGGCAGCAGTCGTCGAGGCGGCAGCGGCGCCGCTGGAGCTGGGAGCTTGGCTCTTGGTGTGGTCTTTGCTGTGATCCTTGGAGGTGTGGGTGGAAGCAGGGGCAGCAGAAGCAGACGCAACGGCAGAACCAGAGGCGGCGGCAGAGCCAGAAGCAACGGCAGAGCCAGAGGCAGAGCCAGCGCCAGCGGCGAGGGCCTTGCAAGCAGCAGCACCGGCGGTCTGGGTTTTGGCAACGTCATCGGGGCTGCACTTGCTGATCAGGCAGGGTCCGGCAATGGTGGCGAGCTTGGCCTGGGTGCTCTCCTGGCACGTGCAGGCAGCATCAGTGAGGGCACAGCCAGCCTTGGGGATGGCGTCGGCAAGACAGGCTTGCTGGATGAAGAAGAGGGTCAGTCCGGGCCTTCTTGCAGCTCAAACGCTGACGAGCGAAGGAATGGGCACACAACAGACTTACAGCGCACTGGGGAAGGGCAGAGAGACCCTGGGCTGAGGCGAGGCCAGCAGCGAGCATGGCGAAAACGGCGGAGGTCTTCATTGTTGCTTTGGTGTTTGCGTGTTGTTATACGGGCTAGAAACGAGCGTGGGAGATGGTGAACTGAATGAACGTGAGATGTGATGATATTGGAGAGCAGAAGAGAAGAGGGACGAGCTCTTTCGAACTTTCTCCCTATGACAGAACATATATACCTCCTCCTCAATCACATCGGCCAGTCCCGTCGCCGATTCCCCCCAGACGCTAGCTCCTCGTTCACCCTCCTACTCGTAAGCGGATCAGCACATATGTCGGGGTACAACTAGTACTACTAATGAGTATTACGACCGACGCTCCGGATTCAGGTAGTACTATGTACATATGTAGTAACGTTCGAGGTGACTTTGGGGAAATGAGCAGCGTGGGGCACGGGCTGAGTGAGATGGGCGTTGCCGAGTTCAGCCAAAGTTTATGTGATGAGAAAGCTTGTGTGTACACTAGCATCCAGTACCTTGCAGAGTAGCGAACTCTATTCTTGTTGACTGAATTTTCATGGGGGGCATTTTGTGCCAACCTGGTTCACGGACTGCCGATGGTCATGCATGTTGGGCGGGTTCACGGATTGGATGGGATTGGATTGGATTGGATTGGGGAGCTATTCGGATTACATTAGGTTGAGACGACTACCATCAAGACCATTCTCACTCTTGATGAGGACAATCATGGATGATTCCACGTCACCACAGTTGAGCAAGGGCTTCGCAAGCTTCTTACAGGGGCATATTCTGACATGTACCTCATTTCACATCAGAAAGTTAACAGGGTCGCCTTGCTTGCCTTACATGAAGGGAGTAAACTTAGAACCGCAACCCTGTAGCTTCAAGGGCAATTCCACGGAGTACTGTACGGATATACGGAGGACATAATTACAACCCACCCCTGTCCACGTCCCTGTCTTGTCTCTGCAACGTCGCCATCATGCGAACCCAAAAACAAAGAAAATAGAAATGAAGAAAAAAATACCTCCCCATACAAGTCCAACGAAAGTACTGTGTAATACTACACAAGATCTATATTCGGACGGATAATAATATCCACTCTGACTTGAGTAAATCCGGCGGCCCATCTTCGACCCGCCTGGCTGTCCGTCCCCAAGCCCACGTTTGTGGGATGGTAGTGGCGCTAACTTAGTCTACCCCGTGCTCTCTTGAGAAGGGGAAAAAGAATTCTAGATGATTTTTCACTGGTCATGAAACAGTCCAATTTTCAATAGTAAGCGTCCACGGCTAATAGTCCATCTACTAAAGTTGAGCCATTGGCACAACCCGTGAGTAGTGCGCTAGCGGCTGTGACATTTGGTACTTGGGCGTTTCTTTGCATGTCTGAGCACTCATGATACTCGTGGGGAGTCAATTATAGATCAGGGTATACTCCGTACTGTGGGGAGATAGATGGGTAGTGTGATGGCACTGTGATTCGATGGCAAAAGACGAATTCTGGGATGATCGCTCACGTGAGAACTACCTAGGCACCTATCGACCAGATGCGATAAAGTCATCCAGTTTCTTCATCTAACCCTCGTAATGCGCAAGTAATAGCGAGCCTTTGAAAGGAGCTGCTCCTATTTGGGGGGAACACGGGCCAGTCAGGTCAGCGTCACAGCCTGGTTCTGGGTATACGTAATATGAACCGGCTGCCTGGCTGGAAGTTCCCAGGTTCCCGACTGTGACTTCGTGGCTCTTGGTCATCTTGACGGGCATTGAACACCATGCTCGTGAAGGTAATCGAAGTCGCCCAAGCAACCAATGACGTGCATCAGAGCGGCAACAACAACAGAGACATGGAGGATCTGGTGGCTCTGACCAACAATGTCGAATCGCCCTGGAAAGAGCTTCTCCGGTACCTTGTTCATCATGATTTCTTTTTGTTAGTTGCAAAGCTTTTTTTCCTCTTTTCTTTTATACAGACTCATGGTTTTGCCATGGCGATGTATGTAAAACTCACCTTGGAACCGTACGCGACAACACCTACCAAGTTGAACACGGCAACCAGCCCCCACCAGACGAGTCCCATTCTCTTCTTCTGCACTTCCCAGCCGTACCTGACGACGGCGTGGATGATGGGCGCGAAGCTGCTGGCGCCGAAAGCTGTGTAGAACGCGCCTCGCCACATCTTGGCCTTGACGTCGCGAAACCCGGGTCTCAGGGTGGAGATGGCGCAGAGCAGAGCAAGCGAGGACGTGATGCCCCAGTAGAGGTTCCGGAGGCTGGGGTCGCAGACGAAGCCGTAGTAGATGAGAGGGATGTGGGCGCTGTACATGAGGATGAGAATCCCGAGATAGTCGAGCTGGACGGTGAAGAAGTGCCACTGCGAGGAGTGGTTGGATACTGTGTGATAGCTAAGAGTAAAGAGAAGAGTCAGGGACCTAAGCCATTGAGGACCTTTCTGGTATTTGGTATTGGGCGAGGGTGTCAAATACGCGGCTGAGAGAAAGAAGCAGGTTGCGACTCCTAGGAAGTAACATGTGCAGACGATGATGTCTTCCGTGGTGGCAACCTTGTATCTAGGCGGAATTTCTGTTGTGAAGACGTATATCGGGATCACCAAGAACAGCAAGCAGCCGATGATGTGCGACCAGATATTGACTGTTGTTTATATCGCAGTCTGTCAGTTTGATCGATCTCTACTGCTTCTCACTTTGCTGGGGAAGCGGTCAAGGATGCTCACTCACTCGTCTCGTTGTGCATCTCAAGAATGCTCTTCACAGACCTTGTGAGCGAGTTTGAAGGCGCCCTATATCCTGTGAGAATGAATTCATTCTCTCTGTTCCACTGGGTTAGTATGTGTTTGTGTTTGCTGAATGAAGCCGAGCCATCTGGAGGAGGTGCCTACTGGAGCCAGTCCGCTGTGTGCGCAAATAGTAAGTATCAGCACGATGACAACCAACTCAACGAGTAAAAAAAAAAAAAAGGAAACTACTCACGGACTTCTGAGATGGACAACAGGATTCCTTTCAAACCACGCTTGGCCTTGGGCACCAAGTCTGTCTCCGAATCTGACCCCGAGTCGGACGCTATGGAGGAGGCCATGGTTGAAGAGGACAACGGCCTGCGATTCCTGGCAGTGTCTGCGGAAGTGTCCATCGCCAAAAGATGAGATTGATGTCAGATTCTCCGGTCTTTCTCCCTCCCCCTTCTTTCGCATGAAGGAGGTAAATGCCAACCTGGTAAGGTGAGAGAGAATAAATACCCTGGTGGTCGAAGTAGCAAGGGTGGTTGGCCAGTACCCCTCACTAGAGCCGCTTCTGCGTATGAGAGCCAAGCCCGTCAGCCAGGTAAAGCAACGAAGAAACTTGGAGGCGAAATACAGGTCAAAAGAGCTGGAAGATAGGAGTTTGGGAAGAGGTATGGCAGGGGTACGAAATGATCACAGGCTGTGGTTCTTTTCACAACTAAATTTGCGCACAGCCTATCCTTTGTCCGCCTCGCCCCGAAACGATTCAATACTGGGCTGTTGATGGGCTATTGACTTACACGACGAGCCAGGCCAAATGGTGGCGAACAGGTCAAGCCGCTTCCAGGATCAATCTACTGAGTCTTTTCTATGGAGAAGAAACTGGGATCACGCTATTGTTCAAAAAGACATTTCACCGTCTCTCCAGACGCTACTTGACTCCTGATGGATGCACGCACCCAGATACCAGGCTAGGATGCTGACCCATGCTTCTTCTCAAGGAAACCTGCTTAGTCTTGCTGCAGTCCGGAGCGCATACAGAGTACATATGCAGCGTGCCCATGTCGGTCGGTTAGGCAGGGTTTGTCAGAGATGGCAAAACTGATTCTTCAAAACCTCTTTCATTGGCTCCTCAAACACCAACCGAAACGCATGGCTTGCTGTGCCGCTCAATATTTTGTCCTCTTTGCTTTCCCTTTACCCCCACGGAGAGTGCCGCTAGATCTGCTGTCTTTCACCCGATTGCCGCCTCACTGTTTAGATAGATGGCGATCATGTACAGACTTGTGACCCATTGAGAACAGCGGTATCCCAAGGCGCAAGGCTCACTGGTATTTGCGGCGCAGGGATTTCACCTCCTGTCCTGGGACAGAGTCTCCTTTTCTCTGGGCCTTTGTAGAGAAACACTGTCCGAAAGCAGCTTCAACTTCATCATACACATTAGTATCCAGTTCCACGATACAACCGAGTACTCACTCACACTTTGTATACTTCGACTCAGCTCCCCCGGGAGGCTATTGCTGGACCTTCTTCCTCAGACCGCGCCATTCAGCCCTGGGCGTGTTAGCAAACCACCAGCCAAGCCGCACGAGGCAAAGAATGCCCGTCGTCTCGAGTTTTCTCTCCTCCCGAGGCGCAGCAACAGCAGCAAACGATGACAACCAGAAACTCGTCGGCTGGACAGACGATCCAGACGGTAGAGGCACAACTGGTCTCGTATGGTCGTGCATGCTCACCTTGGCGTTGTGTGTCTGGAGCGCTCTGCATCTCAATATCCCGCCGAAGCACGACTCGGCATGGCAACATTGGACCAGGGTCTTGAGATGGGTTCTGTTAGGCATCTTGGCTCCGGAGCTGGTTCTCTGGGCAGCGTGGAGGCAGTGGCAGAGCGCCAAAGTGTTGACAGTAAGAGTTCAGGAGATCTTGAAGACACAGCAGCAGCAGCAGCAAGACCAATACCAAGACCTACACCAAGGCCAAAATTCTGCTACACCTGGGGACGACACGAACAAGACTGCGCACCGGCCATCGAGTGGCAGACCGGGTCGAAAGCACGAGTGGTCTCGGCTTCACAGCTTCTACGCTTGCATGGGTGGTCTTGTCATCGACATGGAAGACTCAACCCCAGATGGCATCCATCATATCCCTCAGTACCGGCGCGTCACTCTCTCCGCGCACGCGACCGTCCTCCTCGCTCGCTGCGGCCACCTCCCGGACATCGACCCAGACTACATCAAGGACAAGTCCAAAGCCGACAGCCTGGCCAAGGCCATCGTCCTCCTCCAGGCGACATGGTTCCTTGTTCAGGCCGTCGCTCGCTTGGTGCTGCATCTCCCCGTCTCGCTGCTCGAGGTCAACACGATCGGCCACGTTCTTTGCGCCCTCGTCATCTACCTGCTGTGGTGGAACAAACCTCGCGAGGTCAGGGAGCCCACGGTCCTGCAAGGCGAATGGGTCGAGCCGCTGTGTGCCTTCATGTTCATGAGCAGCAGGATCAGCGGCGCGCAATACGCCTCCATCATTCGTCGGCATCCCTCTGCCTGGGTGTTTGCCGAGTTGGAAAACCTCACGTACGTGGCCCCGCCAACCATTAGAGAGGATTGCCAAAGTTATGCATCATCATCATCACCACCACCTCTCTTGGCCTCTCGAACAACGATGCCGTTAGAGAACGGTAACGAGGCTACGATGACGACAACGACAACAAAAGGACAGACCAGCAAGCAGTCACCTGCCACCTCTCAAGATCAGACTCATCATCAGTCTGAGACCTCAACCGTCACAGACGTCGACCAGACCCAAGTCCAGGCAATAGGCTCGTTCCGTTCTGAAATCAGGCGTCAAGACACCGCTCACACCCTGGCGAGGAAACGCAAACTCGGCTGGGAGAAGCAACGTCCAGGCTCCGAGGCCACGCGCCTCAAGCGTCACTCCCACTGCGCGCGAGCTTTCCAGACGTACCCCGCGGTGCGCGAGTACTTTACGAGGAAACACCCGACGTCTTCTGAATACGTCCCGCGGCTCGAGGAATTCCTGCTGCCTGTCGCAACCAACTGGCCGGGCGACTACCTGCTCGAGCCCGACTCCAAATCCGTCGTCGGCATCGTGCTGTGGTTCGTGTCCATTATGTACGGTAGCGTGCACCTGGCCGCGTGGAAGGAGTTCTTCCCGAGCCACGCGGAGAGGCTGCTCTGGCACATGTCCGCCGGGTACATCGCGGCGAGCGGCGTGTGGTGGTGCGTCGCCCACATGCTCTTCTACCTGTGGCCGTGGCTTGCGAACTGGTGGGAGCGCTTCGTGCACTTGAAGAACCACTGGCTGCAGTATGTGGTGTACGGGTTCCTCATGGCCTGCGCAGGGACCTTGTACATCTTGACGCGCGCATATCTCACCGTCGAAGGCTTGGTCAGTCTGAGAAGGACTCCGGTGACTATGTACAAGACGGTTGATTGGGAGAATTACGTGCCCCATCTGTAAGAAGAGACAACGGCTGTGCACGAGTCCTATCAAGTTTATGAACATACGATCGGGTAGGAACAAATACTGGATTATTAAGAATTATCTTATATAAAGAACCATCTTATAAGAAGAACTATTTTACATAAAGAGAACTATCTTGGGCTCTAGGACACATTGTACTATGGAAAGGTATTAAAACCCAGCGAAGTAAGTGCTCTCTAAGTGAGGACGCCCATCTTCAAGATATCGAAAAGGCTTCCCAGGCAGAGGCAAGTCGTGGTTTTCCTTATCGCTTGACGGATGAAGTCGCCACTTATGAACACGGATATAGCCGTCACTATCTGGAGGCCAGTCCATGAGCTTGCAGGTTGCGAGCATCAGTCTCAGTGAGAATTCGGTGATGACCTATCTTAAAGGTTAAAGTAGCAGAATAAAACGAATAGTCCATGGTAATTTAATAGTAATGGAATGCTGCTGGGATTTGGTGACAGAATAAAACTATTGTTACGTGTTATAATCAAGGGAACAGGGTAGATAGAGGAATTCAATCACGTTAAGGATCTGTGCAAAGCAAGTAAACTAATATATATATATAGAAGTAATAGTTCGCCCAGCCTTCCAGGGGAATGGGCAAGGTAACAATTACCTGCCGCACGTAATAACTACCTTATATAAAGAGGACTATCTTATATGAAGAGTACTATCTTAATAAAGAACTATCTTATACAAAGTAAGGTAATCTTAGGCTTTAGGACACATTATACTGTGGAAATTCTAGCGAATCAAGGGGCTTCTGAGCTAAGATAGCCGCCTCCAAGACATCGAGACGCTTATAAGCACGTCTCCTGTATACTTTACGAGCAGAGGTCGAATCTCCTACTATTTCAGCCTAACATACGCTGTAGCGGAATATTACGCAAGCTAGGCAAAGTGTCGATCTAAAAAACACTTAAGCTTCGATTATTTGCATCGAGCTTCTTAACTGCAGTATCAAGAGTCTAGAGGAGCCGGATAGTTCTCTTTATCCAAGATAGTTCTCTTCATCTAAGACAAGTTTTTCATCTAAGATAGTTCTCTTTATTTAAGATAGCTCTCTTTATCTAAGATAATTCTCTTCACATATGCTGCAGCCCAACGTCTTGTATCCGTTAGGCTATCAAAGACCTGGATGCCAGGAACTTGTTAGCGGAAACTGATCGTGATGTTTGCTGTGAAGACTCGCTGGGTCCGGCGTTGTTGAGCTCTGGAACGCTCAATTGAGGCTTTCTGAATCAAGAGTAGTCCTTCGTACCTCATGTCAATAGTATAAGGGAGCGGTGGAAAGAGAGGCGAAGGCAGGGTTTACATTGAGGTTTTCATAGTTTGCTAGCAGCCTAGTAAGCGGCTTCACCTACTAAACTGACGTGGGATGAAACATTCTATGGAAGTAATTAAATTTGCATAGTTGATGATTAGAAAGATATAAAGCATAGCGTAGACAGCAGCATTATTTACATGTCTCTTTCTATTGTTCACTTATCTCTTTTAATTAGTCACCTAAGTCACTGCTCTCTAAATGCAATTCATTACTTCTCATCCACCAAAATGGCAAGGTTAAATGGTATCTTTCCCACTAAATGCGTCCCTCCACTTCTCTTATAGAAAAGAGTCATATAAAAAAAACATGAATCATCAGATTATACCGTCTCCCTCGCATCTCCCTGAGAAGACACAATACCAGCGTGGCCCCTCTCCTGGCTCCTACCTCGATTGCTTCCGACCTTGGTGCTGTCACCGGTGTCCTTCCTCGAGAATGAAGCCCAGGTCTTGAAGCTCGACATGGTCAGAGTCTTCCTGAGGCCGTTACCATCCGCATCGTCTGAAGGACCACCCTGTCCCCATACGCCTCTCTTGACGGCAGGACGGTCTTGAAGCAGACCAAAGTACCTCTTGATGAGCTTCCACGTTTCGATGCCGGCAACGAAGACGACGGTGAAAGCAACGCAGAGCGCCCATTCCCACGTGATGCCTGTGTGCTTGAAGAACTTGTGGTTCAGATAAGGGATGTAGACCACGGGGAAGACAGATAGACCGCCAACAATGACAGACCAGAAGAGGAACTTGTTGGCGTAGACATCCTTGAACACGGGGAACTTGCTGTCGTCATCCGGGTTGAGACGGAAGATGGACCGACGCAGATCCTTGAACTCCCAGGCAGAGATCAGGATCAGCCAGGTCAGTTCGGCGAATGTCGCCGCACGAGCCTTGAACACGGGGATGCAGGCCTCGGAGTAGTACTGATTGCACTCCCGGCCCAGATTACCGCCGTTTCCACCGTAGACGACGATGGAGAAGGTGCAGAGCGTGCAGATCCCCATGATGGTGCCGTAGACAGCCATGTCGACGATTATCTGGTTGGTGAAGACGCCACGCCGCTTGTCTTGCGGGGGCTTGCGCATGATATCGTGAGCAGCGGCTTCGCGGCCGAGACCAAAGGCTGGGAACGAGGATGTAGCCTATATGTTCAATTTGATTAGTCACGCTGCAAGTTTCAATGGATAGAATCGCAAGTCAAGTTCCTTACCATGTTGACCCAGATAACCTGGAGGGGGGAGATGGGGAACACAGAGAAGCCTTCTGTATCAACAAAGCCGAGACCAGCAATGAGGAGCAGCACCTCTCCAATGTTGGATGTCAGCAGGTGCAGGACGAACTTCTGGATGTTGTCGAACATGCGGCGACCTTCTCGAATAGCAGCCACGATGGAGTTGAACTTGTCATCAGTGAGCACAATCTTGGCCGCAGACTTGGCGACATCAGAACCAGAACCCATGGCGATGCCAACGTCAGCACGGGACAGAGAGGGAGCATCGTTGACGCCATCGCCGGTCATGGCCATGAAGGCACCGCGGCGACGGAGAGCTTCGATCATTCTCGTCTTGGTATCCGGTGCGCAACGAGCAATCACCAGGGGGAGCTCCTCAAGAGCATCAATTTCCTCGTCGCTCATCTGGTCGAAATCCGTGGCCTTGACAACGATGGACGCCGCGACACTCTCGGGAAGGATTGACAGGTTCTTTGGGATGATACCGACTTCCTTGGCGATGGCCTTGGCCGTCTCGGGGTGGTCACCAGTGAGCATGTGGACTTTGATGCCCGCTTGAGAACTCTCGCCGATGGAACCCTTGGTCTCGCGACGGGGAGGATCATAGATGCCAGCGAGGCCGAGGAGCGTAAGGTCCTTCTCAACCTCGTCACGGAGTGCTTCGTCGTCTTCACTGGATTTGCCTTGCTTGGCAGTGAAGCGGCCCATGTACGGCTTGTAGGCGATGGCGAGGACACGCTGACCCTGAGAAGCGAGAGTGTTCATCTGCTTCAGAACAGACTGCTTGACTTCGTCGGTGACAGCGACCCGGTTCTCTCCAGTACCCATATGAGAGCACAGGTCCAGAATTCTCTCGACTGCTCCCTTGGTGAACACCATGCTGGCGTCGTTCTCAACGATCGAGCCCTCGGCATTGGGAGGAGCGTCGTAGATGACAGACATGCGCTTGATGGAGCTGTCAAAGGGGAACTCGGCAAGCTGGCGCCAACCCTCGGACTCGAGGGCCTTCTTGCCGCGGGAGAAGCGATGGGCAAAGACTTGCAGAGCGATTTCCGTGGGCTCACCCGTGGTTTGCCATTTAGCTTCCTCGTCGTCGTAGCGAACAGTCGCCAGGTTGCAGAGGGCAGTGGACAGGAGGAAAGCACGGAGTTCGTCTGTCAGTTCGGTCTCCGGTTCGGGTTCGGGAGTCTTGGTGACAGTCTTGCTGTTCTCATTGAGTTTTTCATCGGGAACGTCGAACTTGAGAACCGCAGCACTACGCTCCTTGTCGTAGTCTCGCTCCTCCCTCTTCTCGGGCTCAGCGGGCTCTGGAGCATCGGCATCAAGCTTGGAGTAGGTGACGCGTCCCTTTGTGGGGTTGTTCGGATTCTGCGAGTCGCGCACAGTGTAGACGCCGGAGGAGGGGATCCAGACTTTTCGGACGATCATGGCGCCTTCCGTGAGCGTACCCGTTTTGTCGGAACAGATGTTTGTGACGCCGCCGAGGGCTTCCAGGGCAGAGAGGTCACGAACGACGACGTTGGCTTTGCGCATGACGGTGACGGCGACAACCATTGTGATTGTGAGGACACTATTGACGATCAGTGACATGGCTCGGTAAGCAGGGGTGGGTGAAAGTGGACTTACGCAACCAGAGACTCGGGGATAATGGCGATACCCAGGGATGTGGCGTAGATGATGACCTCGTTGCGCAGATCGAACTTGTTAACTCCAAAGACGACAATGGCAAGAAGAATAGCGCATCCAAAGAGCACATAGGCAAGGGCAGACAGTTTCCTCTGCAACGGTGTTCCGACAGTCAGACCAAGGAACTTGCCGACGCCATCGTAGGTCCTCTTCGCGAGGCCCACCACAGGCGCCTTCTTTCCGTACTTTCTCCAGTTCATGGATCTGCCAGGCCGCCTCTGCTTCTTACTCGTACTCGCCGCGATCTTGCCGACCTCAGTCTGCATGCCTGTGGCGGTGACGATACCCCTGCCACGGCCTTTGCGAACGACGGTGGTGGCATAAGCCATGTTGATGCGGTCACCGATACCGACCTCAGCCTCGGATGTGACGGGTTTTTCGGTGCCAGGCGCGAGGATGTCGGATGACGAGGTTGTCTTCTCCACAGGGATGGATTCGCCGGTGAGCTGGCCTTCCTCGCAGGCGAGATTCATCGCTTCGAATAGACGGAGGTCGGCGGGCACGGTGTCACCCATTTTGAGGAGGACAATGTCTCCAGGAACGACGTCGGGGCTGTTTGCAGTCAGCATTCTGCTTTCATACACACACACAAACTCAATCTTGAGATTGGTGGGACAACTTACTTGGAAATGACTTGCGTCTTGCCGTCGCGAAGAACCATGGCAGATGGAGATGAGAGTGCTCGAAGAGCATCCATGCGCTTCTCGGCACGGTACTCCTGCCAGAACCCGATAGAGACGTTGAGAAGGATGACGAAGGCGAGGACGCCGCCTTCAATGTAGTCCTTGATACCGAAACTGAGAGCCATGGCGAAGGCGAGAACCTGGGGTCCATAGCATTAGCCTTTTGTTTCCACTCATTCTTGGCATTGGAGGATGAGAATAATTATGAGAGGGTGAATGAAAACTTACAATAATCATGGCATTGAGAACCTGCTTCGCCAACAGGCTGTACCAGGGCACCGTCCCACCCACATCGAGCTCATTCTTGGGGTATTTCTGAGAGAGCTCGGCGACTTGGTGGGAGGAGAGACCTTTATCAATGTCTGTGCCGAGGAAGCTGGCAGTCTCCTCGACGGAGAGAAGGAAAGGGTGTTTGGGGAAGTCGGCGGACATTGCGGTAGAGGACGCCTTCAGGCGGAGCCTTTTTTTTTTTCCTTCCTTTTTCTTTCTTTTTTTTTTTTTTGCAAAGTCGTGCTTGATTGAATGCTTATGTGGTTATTCAGTCGTATGGTGCGATAAAAGAGGTCGGCAGCGTGGTTGTCATGGGTGGTTTGTGTTGTGGATGAGGGACTGGAATGGAATTATGAGATTGTGTTTTGAAGCGACGACGGCAGCCTTGTTGCTTAATTCAAAAGACAAGCGTAGCTAGTGAAGATGATGGGATGAGGTTAAAAGAATGAAGTCAGGCAATTGACAGGATCCTTTCTGCCAACTACCTAAGGGTGTTGCAACGAGTGAAGCTCAATCAATCGAGTCGAGTCGAGGAGCTGAGGTAGATCTCACGACAAAACACCAAGAGAGTTTTAAGGTGTGGCTTGTTGATCAAAAACGAAGAGGAAGAGGACGAAGCAAGCATGTGATCTGGGGGAGGGGCAGCCTTTAAGTAGACACAAGTCGTCAAGATCTTTCGATTCCAGTCGTAGGCGCCATGGTCCGTGGTGCAAACCGTGCGCAATTCATGGTTGCTTATGTGTCTTTAGACCGGAGCGCAAACGAAGTGCCAAGAGTTACGACGGAAAGCTACTGGATGAGCCGCGCGGGGTTGATGAAGTCAAGTGGTGTGATTTCACCGCAGCACACTGAGATCTGGCTATAGCAAGGCTGCGTAAGGTAGAGAGAGAGACAGAGAGAGTGTGTGTGAGAGAGAGCCAAGCTATCACGCGTGAGGTTCGTGCACCAAGCCTGCTCCACTCCTAGATGGAGAGAACGTGGTTCTGCCAAGACAAAGATGGCGCGGGTTTTGAATGTGGCATCCTGGTAAATATCATGGAAGTTCTACGAGTGGCTCAGTCGGTGGGAAAAAAAGAAGGACCAGAGCGAAGAGATACGGAGAGCGAGAAAGTGAATGGGAGAAGAGGCGTCATCTTTGCAACCTTGTTCTCCACTTTGGCTTCTCTTGGCGCAGCGACGGCGTGTCAGTGGCGAACGAGGGAGAGAGACAGAGAAACTCAAGAAAGAAAAGGAAGATGGACGGGTGATGCCGAAGACGGAGGTCTTTGGCCGGTTACGTATCTTGGCTCCTGTAGGTGATGAAGGACGAAGATGCAGCAATGATGGGTTCGTGATGTAAAGGACCGGGACCCTAGGCACCTGACAACACACAACCCAGCTTCGCGAACAGGGAAGAGTGCCAGAGACGCCAGACACACACTATTGATTGACCTTCTAGAATGTGCAGGTGTGTGCAGCAACTGTAAAATAACCTTATTTCACCAGCCTCTCCCTCTCCCTCCTCACACCGCGACAGCCAGTGACGGAGGGGGCGGCAGCGAACAAACAGGCTAAGGTAAGTTAACTTGAGCCCCGTGCGAGACATGTTGATATTCGTCAGTTGCCGTGGCTTGCCTGAGTCATTACCATAAACGACCCTCGCAGCTTCGTACAAGGAAGGTAGTAGACCTCCTTGTAAAGCAGACTGTGGTACCGGGTGATCGCGGGACAGTCTATGCTTTTGCTTCTTCCATGGCACTTGGAGGGGCTGAGAAGAGTAAGGAGACAGAGAATGGTGTTTTACCGCCACTGGGATCTCTCCCTTGATTGTACCTGTGTACCTACTAGGGAGACCATAATAATCCAGTAGGGAGCTCAACGTGGGGTGATGAAGCGGATGGTATGATGATGACCTGGTTGGTATGCACAACACACTTTCATCACCAGCACCTCACCAAGCTTCTTCTTGCAGAAATTTTCCAGCCCCAATTTCAACCATCGATGTAACCCAAAAATCTTGTCTCGTAAGATCCTTCCTGCAGTGAATACTGTCGTTTCAGAGACAGCCAGGACCCCACGAAATTGCTCGAACCTTCGACAAGTACTGCTTGGGTGAGCGCCGTTCTTGGGTCCTAATGCATGCCCAGACACACTACCTACCCTAAATTCTCTCCACTTTATCCATCAAAAACAATCCATCCCTGTTTGCAGCTCTTCACAGTCTTGAGCTGTTTTTTCTTTTTTTTCCGGGAGCTTGACAAGAGAGACAACTGAGAGCATGATTGGATTTGGGAAGTTGTGGCTATGTGGCTGATCCATAGAGGTACATATGTAGATGAAGACGGCCACAGGTGGTAAGTACTGGCAGGTGAATGGTATCTACACCACGAACCTGGCCAGTACACCATTTCCGAAATCCTATTACCCGTACCAACATTAAGGCAAGGCAATATCAATCCATCACCTACCTACAAGCGGACAAAACCACCTAAGCTTGGTATCTCGGAGCAGAACTGCAGTAATCTCGGACCTCCGACTTTCGCTAGGTTCCCCGCGGGAAGCACGCAAGCGGAGGCATTGAATTCAAGCTACCAGCAAAATTTGCCATGAATGCGTCTTGCAGTCCATTCAGTACAGCCAAGAATCTCTGGGCGCCAAGCTCATGAAAGGGTGCACCACCATTGGGGGGGGGGGGGGGGGGGGGGGGGGGAGAAAGTGACTTGTAAAACTGCGGTGGGTAAAGCGGTGAGCCGAAGTACCTCCTCATGTGGCACCCGATTGACCAACTTGATAGAGATCGGGAAATGGCGGCCGAAAGGTACTTTCACGCCAAAGGTGTTTGTCGTTCCAGGCTTTTCTTGAAATTAATTATGTCGTAGTTTCACAGACTCGGAATACTCGTATTATGGCGTCTTCAAGTAACCTGTCACTCCGTCGCAACAAACCCCTGCCAACCAACGCCATCACGTGCCACCCACGTCAGCTGACTCCGCCTCTCCTCAGCCACTGCCCGCCAAATTGTTGAGTACCACCACCATCTTATCCTACTTTGATGCCTATCTCCAGGGAGATAACAAAACCAGATGCGGATCATTCGGCAACGCCAAGAAATTTAGTGCAGTACTTATCTACACACTGCCTCAATGCTGTGGCGACCAGGTACCATACTATTGAGTCTTGGCGGGGGAGCCAACAATGGAAAGTTTCGACTTGCGTTACTTGCGTTTCGTATCAAGGGGGGGCGCCTGAGGGATGGTAAGAAATGTGTGCCAAGACGAGGAATGGATTTTTTTTTTTGTTGAGAGCGGGCTTACTGGGGGTGGTCTTGGTTTACGCCTCGGAGGAAAACCGAGGATCTTTTGCTGAGGGGCGAAAATATGTCGGTATAGGGTAGGTTGTTTCTTCTCAGACATCCGCAATTATGCTAGCGGATATGACCGGCATAAGGTAGAGAGAGAGGTTGGACCTGTGCCGGATGGCCTTGGATGAAAGCCGAGGGTAGGGAGGCTACGAATGACGCATTCATTTACCTTGATCCGATAATTTCTGAGTCACTGAAGAGGATCACAGTAGTTGTTTTCAAATCATGGTTGGGGTAAGGGTTGATCAAATATGCCTTGTTGCGGTCGGCTCAATGGGCAGCTTGTTCAATTCATCACACTCCCGTTTCACCTCCCCATATGTCTCATTCGCCAACTCCTCATCTTGAAAATGCCAAAATCAATAACCGTTCCCGTAGTCCCTTACTCAGTCAGGTTGTAGATCTTCTGGACCTTCTTGAGCATATCAGCGTGATCTATCTTGAGGTCGGTCAGCAGACCATCGTGGAAGTCAAACACCCAACCGTGAACAACAGGGAAGTGGTTCTTGGCGTATGACTGCTGCACTGCCGCCGTCTTGATGATGTTGCGGCACTGCTCCTTCACATTGAGTTCGACCAGGCGGTTGTATCGCTTGTCCTCGTCCTTGATCGAGTCAAGCTCGTCCTCGTGGAGACGGTACACGTCGCGGATGTTGCGCAGCCATGGGTTCAGCAGGCCAAGATCCTTGGGTGTCATGGCCGCCTTGACACCACCACAGCCGTAGTGTCCGCAGACGATGATGTGCTTCACGCCGAGGTGGCGCACGGCGTAGTTGATGACGGACATAACATTGAGATCCGTGTTGCACACCAGGTTCGCAATATTACGGTGGATGAAGGCCTCACCAGGCTCGAGGCCCGTGATTTGCTCGGCAGGGATACGAGAGTCGCTGCATCCAATCCAAAGGTACTCGGGGGTTTGGCCGGCCGAGAGCTTGGCGAAGTACTCGGGGTTCTGCGTGCGCTGCTTCTCAGCCCAAGCGCGGTTGTTCTCAAACAGGCGCTCGTGCGACTGCTTCAGGTACTTGGAGACTTCATCTTCAGCCATTGCGCGCCACGAGTTCTGGTTGTCGGTAGAGAAGACTTTGCTGTCCTGGGACTTTTTGTTGGAGGATGAAGACGAAGAACTGCAGTTCCGTCGTGGTGAAACACTGAAACTCGCACAGGGGAGGAGGGGTTGTCGTGGGGTGATATGATAGGGGAGGGAACTTCTTCCGAGGAGTTGTTGTGACGAAGCACCTCTGGATGATGAGACTGCAGATAGCAGAGGAGACAAGATACGACTATGCGGGGGCATTGGATGATAAAGAGATGGGAGGGGGGGAAAGAAGAAGATTGGGTGGTGGACAGTACGAGGAGATGTAAGCCTCGTTTTAATTCTCGCAAACTGAGACTACCAAGGGTAAATCCCGACTGGGCAGCTGGGTGTTCTGCTCGATTTTTCGTGACTTTGATGGGGGATTGACCATGACCGAATTGGAGCTGCACGACGCGGGATGGTGGGGTCCGACTCGAGATGGTGCCAGTGACAGCGACAGACAAGTGAGGATGAGTGGATTCGCAAGCAGCAGAGTGGGCTGCGAGAAGCGAATTGATATACCAAAGTGAGTATAGTGCTGAAGCTGTTGGATGAGTCAATTGAGTTGTTCTTTGGGGGTTCGTTGAGCGATACCGGCTGACGTTCTTCTTGTATCAAAGCTACCTGATTAGTGTGCCCTTGGGTGGTCCAGGGTTTGGTGCAAGATTTGCTGTAGCCTGCGATCTCCGAGCTGTTGGGAAGCTCGTGTGGGCCCGATGACGACTATTCTTCCCGATCCTTGAACGGGTGGATGTACCGTGGCTAGTAAATTAGGGTTGAGGATACTTTCTACTAATCACGTGAGAAATGCGTTGGGCCTGGTTTTCCTCAGGAGGTAGATGCTCTGTGCTGCCTGTTTTGCATTACGTGCGTGGTTTGTCATGGAATAGTATCATTTCTTCACTTGGCGTGTTCCATTTCAATGGCTGTATTCTCGAAAGTGCATTATTGCGAGGAATCACTTGGGTGTAATACCGTACATTGTTGCATTTCTCGGCTTTCAAAACCCCCCCATGTCACTCTGTTCGTCCACGTCAACGGACAAATTTCGGCCTCCCCTCGCTACTCACTCCCCGTTCGATGCTGGCCATTCATGCGATAATCCTGCATAGACAAGTTATCATTCTACTCGGGCACGAAAAAAGAAATCCCAGCAACAGATCTGATTTTAGATTCAAGCCTATCTGAGTCGATCTAGTATGCTTCAGATTACCCCAGATTCTGGACCCTGACAGCCCTGACGTGGGGAGACGGTCGCTGTGGGTAATCGTACGATTTTCCATCCACGCTCACTCACACAACCCTGACATTGTGATAGGGCTGACTGCGAAGATCTTCGCCAATCAGAATTGGACTATGTGCCCCTTCAGGCAACGGCTTGCGCCTTGGTCATCGATTCCCCGATTGCTGCGGCCAACTCTGTAATTGTCTTGTGATCTCTTGGCACAGTGTGGCCTTTGCCGTGGTCGAACAGAACCGCCGTGTCAGCATCGCACAGGCTGTACAGAGCCATTGAGCCATGGATGTATCTGCCAGCGTAGACGTCAGAAGAAGAACACAGTCCTGGCAACCGGGCTAGTGGTGGGCACTCACGGGTCGTTGCAGCCAACGATGTGACAGGTCGGGATGTCGATTACATCCTCACATTGGTCAGCGAGGAGGCACTCGATCTGGTCGTTTGGGCCCAGTTTGAGTGGTGGCCACCCCGCAAAGAAGACAGCACACTGAGAAAATATTAGCCATGGCCCATCCTGAGGGCTCTTCATGCGAAGTGGACTGAGTTACGTACCTTGATGCGTCGTCGGATGCCTTCTTCCTCGAATCGACGCCGCTCTTCCAGTATCAGCGTCGCCGCTAGTGTTGCCCCCTCGGAGTACCCCAAGATGCCCTGCTCTTGTCAGCTCGGGTACATGATTCTTGCAGGTAGTCAAAGTAAACACTAGTCACTCACATCAATCTCAGGATCATCATCGATCATTCCGAATAAACGATCGAGTGCTGAGCGGACATTGGGACCATTGTACACGATCTCATCTCCAATCACTTGGCGCATAACATCTTCAGGACAAGCACCTTCCGGGAAGTCTCGGATTTTGTCCAGCAATCCGTCCAATCCGCTGACGCCATCGTAATTGATGAATCGCTTCCAGGGGGGAGGACCGAAGTAAAGTTCAAAGCCTGGGGGAGGTTGCGCACTATGGCCTCCATCGACCCATTTGAATCGACCCGAGTTGTTCTTCTCAACTACATCCACAAATGGAGCGAGTTGGGTTGCGAAGGACTGCCCTCGTCAGCAAGATGTCTTTGAGGCAAAAGAGCACACCCATGGTTAACTTACATTGGCACTGCCAAAAGAGCCATGGAGACAAAGAAACTTCATGGTGCGATCCGTACTTCGTTGGGTCAAGGTCGAGGCTTACGGTTACAAGTGAGGAAGTGAGAGACTGACCGAGTGCTGGGAGACTCCAGAAGCTTGGATTTGCTGGTCTTATCTCTTAGTGGAGCTGAAGCATGACAATACCGGTCTTGGTGTCTTCATGAAAGAGGCTTGTTGGAAAGCAAACGGCATTCTTCCCTAAGACGGACGTCTTCGGCCATGACATAATATGCCAGGCAGCATCTCTCAACAAAGCAAGGATAGACGTCGCCGCGTACGTTTGCAATGCAACGACACGGGAAAATAACCATGCTCTCAACTTGAACCTCGTTGCACCCTGATGACTTACTGGTCTCCTGCTTCTCCATTGTGCCTGTCCTCCGGAAGCAGTACCTCAGCCGGCCCTTAGTGATGCAGGGCTGAAGGACTCGGGCCGATGGTGGTCAACACCACGTTCGCTCCAGGTATTTCCCGATTCGGCGATCTTGCAAGCCTCGGACACAACAGCCCAGAGGGTTATTCACTAAGCTTATCAATTCGGAATAAACATTCCGTCGATGATCGGAGATCTCTTTCTCGAGCTACGATCGGCAGTTGTCTCAAGTGCCGAGCACTTGTCTCACTCGAGGGAGTCCTTGTGGAGATGTTGAGGTATGCTTCCCCTTCCACTTGAGCACCATGGAGAACTCAGGTCAGACGCTGGACACCGTTTCCAGAATACTGCAAATGGGTCTCCGCAAATTGCCCGAGCTGATGCAACACTGCATCGTGATGAGAAATTGCAATCGTTCACCATGTTGCAGGACACGAGGCACCGAAAGGAGTTTCACTCGACAATGATGGTTCGAGACAGCACGCTTCCGCCAATGGGCTATTGTTCCTCAGTACAGGGTTGTTGGGGTTTACCACCGGAAGCTTGTCTTGTGCGATTGTGACCATAGTCTTCTCACCTCGAAGAGCACCTGCAATGTTGATATGCGGCTTCACACCATCCTGACAGCTGACATGCCTACAGCTGCGTGGACAAATAGATGGCATGCAGCGAGAAGTCCAGATTGCCGATGATTTGTAAAGAAAATGGCCCCGATAAAGGTCATGCCGACTTGCAGCGAGCAGACTTTCGGGAAAGGTACCATCTCAGACAAAGTACCAAGGAGTTCGCCCACCCACCCACCATCTTCGATTTTGACAGCATACCTGTCAACACACAAAGGCGAGCCGCAAACGTCGAATATGGTGTTCAGAACGGACGCAACGTCTCGTTAGCTGGATTCGTCCTGCGTTCGTATAAGTCATGTTTTCTTTTGAGTCACCAGCCAATATGCAGTTGTAGATACGAGTGGGAGGACTTCTCTAACGTATACATATAGAGGGCACGACAGAAGGAGAGTAAGCATTGGACGGAGGAGAGAAGTTTACGCATCATGCGACATTCTTTCATACTACCATTTTTGCAATAAGGCAAGTCTAAAATTCATCCAGGCCTAAGCCCTCGTCATTATACCCTTGTCCAGGAAAACAACTCGACTTTCTCCTTCTTTCCTTCACTCTGAACCTGAAGACACATATTGCATAATGTCTTCCTCTACTACGTTTTCCTCTTCCTTCCCTGCGGAGCAGCAGAGACCTGCTCCCATCGCCATCGTCGGCATGTCCTGTCGCCTATCAGGGGATGTGTCGAACTTGGACGACTTTTGGACCTTGATGTCCCGCGCTCGTAGCGGCTGGACTGAGATTCCTACAGATAGGTTCACTAAGGATGCGTTCTGGCATCCTAGCCCACAGAAGAAAGGCTGCTTTAACCAAAAGGGCGGATACTTTATGAAGAGAGATTTGAGCCTCTTCGATGCTCCTTTCTTCAACATTACAGAGCAAGAAGCTGTCGCAATGGGTGAGTTATGTCTCTAGAGGCGACGAACATTGACGTACAAAAGAAAAAGAGCTTCCCTGCTAATCTCGTAATAGATCCCCAACAGCGTCAGCTTCTTGAGTGCAGTTATGAAGCACTCGAGAATGCCGGCTTCCCCAAGGACACCATCGCTGGTGGCAAAATGGGTGTCTTCATTGGTGGTCGTGCCTCAGACTACCGCTTTGGCACCATGAGGGATCTCAACAACGTCCCCATGTTCGACTCCACTGGAAACCACCAGTCCATTCTCGCAGGCCGTCTATCTCATTACTTTGACCTCCGGGGGCCCTGCTTCACTCTGGACACCGCTTGCTCGTCCGGGCTGATTGCCCTGAGCCAAGCTGTGCAGAGCATTCGAGCCGGCGAATCGGATTCTGCCATTGTAGCGGGTTGTAACCTGCATCTGCAGCCGGACGACTGGATTTCCATGTCTAACATGGGGTGAGAGCCTGATTAATTTCCCAAAAGTTTGGTTGAAACTTCATACTAACATAGCACAGGATCTTCAATGAGCATGGCAAGACCTTTGCGTTTGATCATCGTGCCAAGTCGGGATTTGCCCGTGGAGAAGGTGTCGGGTGTCTTATTCTCAAGCCTCTGGACCAGGCTATCCGAGATAATGATAAGATCCGCTCCATCATCGTCCACGCTGGAACCAACCAAGACGGCAGGACGGTCGGTAAGTCTCCTAACTCAGAACCCTGCCCTGATGAACCTTGTCCAGCCCTAACCTGAACAAGGGCTTTCGACTCCAAACGGTGACTCCCAAGAGCAGCTCATGCGTGAGGTCTACCGCAGCGCTGGCATCACTCCCGACGAGATTGGTTTCGTCGAGGCACATGGCACCGGCACCAAGGTCGGTGATCCGATCGAGGCCCGGGCAATCTATAATGTTCTTGGCGCCGGCCGCACAAAGCGCAACCCTTTGTTCATCGGCTCCGCAAAGACGAACGTCGGCCACCTCGAGAATGTCAGCGGAATCGTTTCAGTGATCAAAGCAACGCTCATGTTAGAGAGGGGCTTCATCCTTCCAAACGTCAATTTCGAGAAGGCGAACCCTGAGATTCCGCTAGATGAGTGGAACATGAAGGTTTCAACCACATTAAGACCCTGGCCGGCGAAGAAGCAGTATATCAGCATCAACAACTTCGGCTTTGGCGGGTCGAATGCGCATTGTGTGCTGCAGAAGACCCCTTTGTCATTCAATGACCTGCCCCAGGAGTCGATCTCTGACGCAATCACTACTCCCAGGCTGTTTGTTCTCTCCGCTCATGACGAAACGGCGGCGAAGGCATTGGTGAAGCAGCTTGGCATTTACGTGGAACAGCATCCTGAAGTATTCCAGAAGAGGCTGATCAGAGACATTGCTTATACCCTTGGCCAGAGGAGGTCTCACATGCCGTGGAGACTTGCTGTGCCGGCTGCTTCTTGCAATGATCTCGCTGTCGCGCTCAATAGTGCCGACAACAGGCCACTGAAAGCCTCCAAGGTACCCAAGCTGGCGTTCGTTTTCACGGGACAGGGAGCCCAGTGGCATGCTATGGGAAGGGAGCTCATCTACTCTCATCCTGTGTTTGCCAAGACCCTCAATACTGCCGATGCTGAGCTTGCACGGATTGGCGCGGACTTCTCGCTCGTTGCTGAACTGAACAAGGAGAAAGATGAGTCCCTCGTCGGCATGGCACACATCAGCCAGCCAGCCTGCACGGCTGTGCAGCTGGCACTTGTCGATCTGCTTGCTTCATGGGGCATCAAGCCACAGTCCGTCACTGGTCACTCTAGTGGCGAGATTGCTGCCGCCTATGCCGCTGGTGCTATCACCCTAGAAGCTGCCATGGCTGTGGCCTACCATCGAGGCCAGGCTACCTTGACTATGAAGGCGAAGTTTCCCAGCCTCAAGGGGTCTATGCTTGCCGTTGGTGCGAGCCCGAGCGATGTTCGTGCCATGATCAAGACGTTAGGTCTGACCGGCGTTGGAGTTGCATGCGAGAACTCACCGGGCTCAACCACGGCTTCTGGAGATGAAACAGATGTCGACGCTCTCGCTGCAGAGCTTGAGCGCAACTCCATCTTCAACAGGAAGCTTCGTGTTGAAGTTGCATATCACTCCAAGCATATGGAGCTCGTGGCTGACACTTACCTGGAGTCCATTCGTGGTGTTCAGGCCAAGTCGGGCACCGAGGTGGCTTTCTTTTCTTCGCTACATGGAGAGACACTGCCTGATACCAGTGAGTTGAATGCTCAGTACTGGTGTGACAACCTCACGCATCCGGTGCGCTTCGCTTCCTCCCTGCACGAGCTCTGCGTCAACGCCCGTCCAGATATCCTCGTCGAGATCGGGCCGCACGCTGCTCTTGGAGGTCCCGTCAAACAGATTCTGAAGGGCGCTGGTCAATCAGCTGCCGGTATCACTTACTTCTCGTCTCTTCTCCGCGACCAAGACGCCACCATGACAACTGTCAAGCTTGCTGGTGACCTTTTCATGAAAGGATACCCTCTTGACTTTGCGGCCATTAACCAGCCCCGCCCTACCACCACGAAGCCATCTGTCGTTGCGGATTTCCAGCCTTACCCGTGGACGCAGCACAAGTACTGGTTTGAGTCTCGTGCCAGCAAGCAGCATCGCATCAAGAGCTTCCCGAGGCATGACCTCTTGGGTGTGTTGACTGCAGAGTGCAGTATTGCGGAGCCTACATGGAGTAATGTTCTCACTACCGACGACGTCCCATGGCTCAAGGACCATAGGATGCAGAACCTGATCACGTTCCCTCTGACTGGTTATCTATGCATGATAACCGAAGCTGCTGCACAAAGAGCCTCGATGAGGGGAGTTGCCTATGACAAGTTCTGCTTCCGGGAGCTGCAGGTTTCTCGCCCTCTGATCCTCGACGACGGGGAGTACGAGACAACTGTCACGCTCAGACAGTATGCTGAGGGCACCAGGTCTTATTCAGACGATTGGGATGAAGTACGTGTGTCATCTTATACTGCTGCACGCGGCTGGCTCGAGCACTGCCGCGGACTTGTATCGGTCAAGAAGGCGGAGTCAAGCAACCCGGTTGCTTCCGCTGCGCAGGAAGTGCCTCTTACCTTCAGAGACGCAGAATCAGGCTGCAGGAGTATCTTGAATGTCCCCAAGTTTTACTCTGAACTTGAGTCCAAGGGTCCTGGGTACGGCCCTTTGTTCCAGTTGCATCAGGACTCCTTCTTGAGGACCAATGGGACTATTTCGGTCGGCACTGTTACCGTGCCAGACTCTGCCGTGTTGATGCCTCATGGGTACGAAACGCCGTCGATCGTCCCGACCGCGTTCATGGACTTGTTCTTTCAATTGACCTTTGCTGCTCTTGGGGCCGGCCAAGGTCAGATGAGGAGCCTGTACATGCCGTCTGCCATCAAGAGCCTTGAGTTCAGCCGCAATGTACCCAACCAGGCTGGCGAAACCATCCAAGGTATGGCGAAGGGCGATGCATCTCACGCTGGACCTGTTGATTTCACCCTCAAGGCTTGGGCTTCCGAAACCGCCATTGAGCCTCTCATCAAGCTCCAGGGCTTCCGCATGACCCCTGTCAAGGATGAGCAGGAGTCTGATCCTAAGCCTCGGTCCATGTGCTACAAGCTCCAATGGGAGAACCCTGATCAAGTTGAGGTCGAGAAGACCCCCGAGGACGACGAAGCTGCATCTGATTCTGCGACCAGTGACATTATTCAGGCTTGTGACAACATTACGACGCCTTCGGGAGAGATCTTCAAGAACAGAATCACCGTCATCTCTGAGAGGAGCCGCAGTGATCCCTTTGTCAGTGCTCTCATCGACTTGATTGACCTGCGAACTGGCAAGGCACCGTCCGTCTGCTCCTTTGGTGGTCTCGAACCCCGTAGCGATGCGACATACATTTGCCTTTCCGAGATGGACAAGCCACTCCTTGCGGGAATGGATGCCGGCGTGTTCCAGAAGATGCAGGATCTTCTGCTCGTTTCGGAGTCAATTCTTTGGGTCACTAGCGGTGCTTATCGCTTCGCCCAGAGCCCTGAGCAGAATCTTGCTCAGGGCCTGCTGCGAACTCTGAGATCTGAGGCCGGTAAGACCGCCGCGACTTTGGATCTCGATCCGAAGTCGAGGCTTGATCACTCTTCCCGCGCAGAGCTCATCCTGGGAACTCTAAAGAGGACCTTGGAAGCTGATTCTTCTGTCCCTGTGGACTACGAGTTCGCTGAGGAGGACGGGAAACTTGTCGTTCCTCGAATTGTGGAGAGTGAGGATATGAACGAGTTCATGCACCGTGAGACTCGTCCCTCTGCGTTGTACAAGCAGCCCTTTGGACAGCACGATAGAAGGCTGAAGATTGAAGTCGGCACCGCCGGCGCTCTTGACTCACTGTTCTTCAGAGACGATCCGGAGGCCCCTCTTCCAGAGGACGAGGTTGAGGTCCGTGTCGCTGCTACAGGTATGAACTTCAAGGACGTGGTCATTGCCATGGGTCAGCTGGCCAGTCCCTATCTTGGAGTCGAATGCGCCGGCACCATCTCTCGTGTGGGATCGAAGGTCACTTCCGTTGCTGTTGGAGATCGTGTCTGTGCCATGTCTCTCGGCGCGTACTCTACCTTTGCTCACTGCAAAGCTACCAGCGCAGCCGCCATCCCGGACGACATGTCTTTCGAGACGGCAGCTTCTGTCCCCGTGGTCTACAGCACTGCATACTACGGTATCTTCGAACTAGCTCGTCTGGAGCCGGGTGAGAAGATACTCATCCACGCCGCCAGCGGTGGTGTTGGCCAGGCGGCTATTCAACTCGCAAAGCGCGTCGGCGCAGACATCTTTGCTACGGTTGGCAGCGCCCAGAAGAAGCGTCTCCTCATGAAGAAGTACAACATCCCCGAGGACCGCATCTTCTACAGTCGTTCTTCCTCGTTCGGCCCAGCCATCCGGGAAGCTACCGGAGGCAAGGGCGTCGATGTAGTCCTCAACTCCCTTGCCGGTGACCTGCTCCGTGAAACTTGGGAATGCGTCGCTCACTTTGGACGCTTCATCGAGATCGGTAAGAGGGATATCACTTCTAACACGAGGCTTGAGATGGCGCAGTTCGAGCACAACATGTCTTTCAGCTCTGTGGACTTGACGCTCCTTGCAGCCGAGAGACCCAAGGTCATGGGGAAAGTCCTAGGCAATGTCATGGGACTGCTGAGGACGGGAGAGATCGGTGTCATCGATCCCGTGATGGTCATGAGCATTGGAGAGGTAGAGAATGCCTTGAGATTGCTGCAGAGCGGAAAGACGAGCGGCAAGGTTGTGCTCTCTCACCGAGGAGAAGATCAAGTCATGGTATGTTCACTACACTTTTCTCATTTTCCTGCTGGAGGGATTGTCCTGTCTAACGAAAGAACCCAACTCAACAGGCTACTCACCCTGTCAACAAATCGCCAGCCTTCCGCGGGGATGCAACATACATCATCATCGGTGGAACCGGGGGTCTTGGTCGCTCCATGACCCGCTGGATGGTCCAGCAGGGTGCCCGTCACATTGTCCTCCTCTCTCGGGGTGGCGTCGTGACAGATGAACTTGAGCATCTGATAGACGAGAGCTCATACGAGGGCGCGAGCATCCATGTCAAGGCGTGCGATGTCGCCAACCTGGCCAGCGTTGAGCAGGTCATTGCAGAGTGCAAGGCTGATATGCCCCCCGTCAGGGGAGTTATCCACGCTGCCATGGTTCTCAGGGTACGTCTTTTCTCTTTTGCTTTCCTCGAATATCTCTCCCCTGGATAGCGTTCGTGTTCTTCTCTAACTTGCGTTTCACAGGATATGCTGTTCGAGAAGATGACCTTTGAAGACTACCAAGCCGTGACCCGCTCCAAGGTCCTCGGCGCGCACAACTTCCATCACTGTCTCTCCTCTGCCCCTCTTGACTTCTTCATCCTCCTCTCCTCTGTGGCCGGAATAGTCGGCAACCGTGGCCAAGCCGCCTACTCTGCAGCAAACACGTACCTCGACGCGTTGGCCCGTCACCGCACCGCGCTGGGTCTCCCCGGCAGCGTGGCCATCAACCTCGCTGCTGTGGAGGGCGTCGGGTACCTTGCCGAGAACAAGGCGAGACAGGAGCAGGTTCTGCAGAACATTGGCGGTGCCACGGTTGGGGAGAGGGAGGTCCTCGCACTTGTAGAGAGTGTGGTTCGAGGCAGACAGGAGGATGGCAGCCAGGTCATCACCGGCTTAGACATCACCGACGGAAACAACCTCCCGTACTACGCCTCTGACGCGAAATTCTCCCCTCTCGTCGACGCAGCCCTGGCATCAACATCACCCTCCTCCTCCTCGTCATCATCCCCAACCCTGACGATCGTTCAGCAACTGGCCCTGGCTCCGACCCCGACCGAAGCGGTCTCCATCGTCACAAAGGGCCTCGCCCAGAAACTCTGCGCCATCCTCATGCTCGACCAAGACGTGGAGGACGCTGCCGGCGGAGACGAGGGTAAAGGAATGGCCGACAGGAGCGTCACCAGCTACGGCCTGGACTCGCTCAACGCGATCGAGCTGAGGAACTGGATTGGGAAGGAGTTGCAGGCCCATCTGCAGGTGCTGGAGCTGTTGACCAGTGGAACACTGGGGAATTTGGCCGTGTTGATCCTGAAGAAGTCAAGGGCGAAGAGCTGTTTCGTCGAGTAAGACACGATTGTCCGTGTGTGTGTGTCTTTGGTCAAGGGAATGTGTTGGTGTGATTTGGAGTGAGTAGTTGTCTGGAGTTATTGGGTTTGTCTTTGTCTTTTTTTCTTCTTCTATTAATGATCTTAGGGAGAAATTGTCCGAGTTTCTTTTCAAAGGGGAGTATTTAGAATAGTATAAGCTTTACTTTTCTTCTTCACTTGATCAAGTATCTTCTATAGCCTACCTATGATGATCATACTGCTTGCAATGCCTTGCCACCTATCTTGGTCTGAGGGTCAGGGTTGCTATGAGAATGCAGGCCTAGTAACGGCTGCTGAGTTGGAGCCAAAGTGACGACTGGTTCATGTCTCACTAAAGAGGAGCTGTCTGTCTTTGCCCATGTCTCGGTAGTTTTAGACTGGTCTCACAAAAAAGTCTGAGGATACTTCTCTTCAGCTAGGGTTTGGCTGATAGACGGACAAGACAACATATATTCGTGGTTCTGAAGGTCCTCCACATGAACTCGGCGGGACGGACCAATGATTCTTGGAAAAATGTTTGCTATTACCATTATCATCATTCGAGTATCTGGCCCGCCCCGAAGGGTTCTATCTTAGTACCTCATACCTGAGGCTTCCCAAATTCCAGAAAAGCAGCCTCTCTGCCATTCTCTCTAAGTCTCCCTTGAACCATGCCCATGCCCGGCCCGGATAGTCCTGTCTCCTCCTACAACCCTCGTGTTACGTCGGTAGTAATCCCCTCCTCTTCAATGCCGATGGGGTATAATGATGATGTTCAATCCAATGATTCTTTCCTTGCAGCATAATAGTCCCTGAACCGAAAAGAGTAAAAAAAGCCAATAACATTGAAAAGTGTAACCGATCACACGGCAAAGAAAGAAACGTCAAGTGGAAACGAGATTCAATCCACGCTATTGCTACGCTGCGAAAACCTCTGGCATGTGCACAGTATAGCCAGGGGTGCAACTAACAAAGTCCAAGTGGGGGTGTAAAACAAGATAAAAGAATTAAAAAGCAGGAAATGTATCGTTTCTCGTACTCCATCTCTACAGATGATTGCGTGAGGGTTGCGTCGTGAGTTGTATAGAGGGTAGAGACGGGTGGCGAACGAAGCACAAGGAGAGACATGCTCAGGAAGCAGATTTCAGAGCGATGGGATCATCGTCCATGACGCAAACGAAGCGCTCACAGACTCTGCTGCCGCCCTTCAAAACTCGTATTCCATGTAACGCTTTAGGGTGAAAGAGGCGTGAGGCGAGGAAGATAGAGTGCTGCAACGCAAGGCGGCCAAAGCCACAGCCGGAGCCTGGGGGTGTGCGTGTGTGCGTATGCGTGTGCGTGTGTGTAAGTGAGAGCGAGTGGTGCGCCTGGAGGAGGCGAGAACAGTCGGCAGGCGATTACACACGCGTCTGGTCTTGGCTCGACGGAGTTCTCAGCTTTCTCAAGCAAGGGAGGTGATCAGTAAGATGCTTCTCACAGTCGACGCGCGCCATGCGAAATATTGTCCGGATGATCTGATGTACAGACCAACAAACAGGGAGAGAGACAGGAGATGCAGATGTGAGGGAGGGGAGGGAACAATGTGAGGGGGGGTTCGGTGGGGTCAGACTACCGAGAGCCCGCATGACCCCCCCTTGTGTGAGTAGAGTAGACAAGGTATTGGATGAAGGGTGATCACCCCCTCCCCTCACCTCAAGACGAATGATGGACAAAAACTTTGGAGGCCTGTGGCCAGGACCCTTAGGCACCGCACGAACATGTCCTGTTCGGTGAGAGTTGTGGTACGGTTTGGCCGGGACTGTAGTCGATAGCGTTAAGGTGGGACCCCGTGATTAGCTCTTCTGGCAGATTATGCATGCGCCGCGGAGTGCATGCATCCTGCATCTGCAACAGGGGGTCAAGGGCTGCAAAGGCAAATGTACGTATAAGCCACAGTACGCGATAGCGTTGACTGGGACATCGACCGAGTCGAAGACCGCGATAATGTCTCGGCTGCAAAACAGCGACCACCATCGTTCTGAACCCCAACCCAGCCGATGCTGCAGGACGGACATGGCCCGTAGAAAGGTAACCTAGTCACGGTTTGTGTCGACGTCGTAACGGATGACCCGTCCCAGCATGCCATTGGCACACGCTCTCCACATGACTATCCCGCCCGACCATCGCACATGTTCACGAGGCTGTCCAATCCTCGTGGGGTCCTCCCAAGACGGGAAGAAGGGCCGCTCAACTAGTTTCGTAGATACCGTTGTGAGAGTTCATGCGAGTCTCAACACCAGCGCTCTACCTCCTGTGAGCAACAGGTCGACATCAGTGGCCCCGGTCGGTCTGGGATTGTCCTGAACTGGAGGACATATTTCCTCTGAGTCACCGATACCAGCACCCCTCCGCCCGAAGAAGATCCTTATGCGCGAGGAGCCCCGTCCGCATATCCAGAGGTGCTATAGACGGGCTGACCACCCGTATTATGGTGCCCCGACATAGAGGGATAGCTCTCTGGGTAGTTTGCGGCCGTTGGTTCCCATCGAGGGGGCGTCGCCGTTGACGGATGGTGCGAGACGGGTGTGTGTAAACCAGAGTTGCCAAAACCTGCCGTCGTCACCGTTCGGGTGTCATAGCTCGTCACCGCTGGAAGTGGTGCAGTTGCTAATCGTAGCGACGGTTGCTGGGGACTCGAGTACCTCGCGTTCGGGCTGCTAGGCCGTACGGCAGTCGAGTATGATGATGCTGTGGTGTAAGGTGCCCAGGCGCCATGTGGCCCTGGGAGTGATCTCGGAGACGGGACATTATCAGCGTGGCCCGTATGGACAGCATATGGTCCGTGAGGATCTGCATGTTGTGAGTTCAGAGTTTGGACTGCTGGGGGGGTTGGTAATGGCGCATATCCCCCTGCACTGGGGGGATGCTGGGCTTGCGGTGGCATTGAGTTCCCGTGCGAGAGGAGGCTGCTGGGGCTGGCGCAGTATTTTCCAATAATCTTCTTCAGTGCAGATTCCAGGACCTTCCAGGGGAAGACCTTGACATCCTTCTCAATGTTGCGTGGCTTTGGGTGAGGGAATCCCATAATCAGCTTGAAAAAATCTTCGCTCTCGGCTTTGGCTTTTGAGACTGTCTTGGGGTGATATCCCTCCAGGTTGCGGCGGATGCGGTTCTTCTCTTCCACTGTGAACTTATTGGGAGCCGCAACAAGCTGTTCAAGAAGGTAAATGGTATCAACCGACGTCACGAAGCACTCTCCCTTCTCTGCCCACCAAATGCAGGAGATGCAGGTGCTTCCCTGAGGACGTTCACTAGGCGATACAGGTCGGAAACTGGCGTGCAGTGTTGATCCCGACTGGCTCTTTCGGAAGACCACAAGGCGACGACGCTCAGACCACTCCTCCTGCGTCCAATTCTCGGTCATGGAATCGAGCTTTCCATTCAGCTTCAGGCTAGCCTTTGACGGGAAATAGCCGGAGGCATAACCTCCTGCGTTCTGGGCGATGCTGGTTCGCACAAGTTGAGGTGTGCCACTCGAGGCCGAGGATGGCATCGGGAGTGGCGTCAGAGACGAACGTCCTGTCAAGGTATGGTCCAACGCTGGACTGCGACCAGTGCTCGGCAGAGGTCCGCCGAAGCCATTCCAGACCGGTCCAGGCCGGCGATGATAGCCTGGCTCCGTGAAACTTGTTGTTCTGTAGGCGGTGAGCATATCGTTGTTACCCTGATATGGTTGATTGTACTGTCCAGGCTGCGATGGATACTCATACGTATTTGTAGTCGGTTCACTCGAGATTGGAGGCTCTTCGTGCTTTGTTGCAGGGCTCGCCTGATCGGCGTGGGAGCCAGGTGGTGCTGTGTCATGCTTGGGGATTTTGGCCGTCCGCGTGATGTCATCTGCAGACCCTTCGACATACTGAAATGAACCCGCTGAAGTCCGCGAGATCTCTTCGCCGGCTGCACCCTCGATCAGGAGGGCCAGCGGCACGCTGCTTCCAGTGCATCCCGTGACCAGCAGTTGCGGCACTTCAACGGTGCAGGAGTAGAAATAGCCCTGGCCCTCCTGCGCACCCCGCGCCACATCTTGCACTGCACACTTCTCTGAGCCAAAAACGAGGTTGACATATGGCATGGGCGAAGAAATGGGGAAGAGGTCATATGCTGATGAGATCTTCAGGTAGACCTTGGTCCCCGCATTACCTGATGTTGGTTGACATGAGAGCACCGAGACGCTTGGCGGCATGTACTGTGCCACGGCATTGTTCGCAGCAAATGACTGTTGGTTTAACTGCGCGAACTTGTCCACAGACTGCTGGTTGAACGATTGTGCCGGATACTGCTCATATGCGTTGTCCTGGTACCGTGATGTGTCATAGCCTATCGTTTTGGCATCTTGTTAGTTTGAGTCTGAAGAATAGAGATATCCTCTTGTTCCTCGGGAAGCTGAAGCAAAAGAGACTCGTGCAGTTGCGTCCTGCTGAACTGCCAGCCGAACATCCGGAACCCGTCAAAGCACACACGTACCGGGCATGGAAGGCAGCGGAGCTTTCCCGTAGGCCGCCATCTCTAATAATCTTGGAGGGGAGTCCCCCGCTGGGTCTCCCCCGCTGGCTGCTCGAGCAGCTTCTTCGTAACGAAGTGTGACGGTCTCCGGGGACTCGAGCCTGTCGTCCACGCCAACAATTATTGGCTTCTGTGGATGATAATCCGGCTGTGTGTATTTGAACTGGTCAGTCTCTCTTCCGCCAAGTTGCAAGACACAGGTGTTCGCAGTTCACGACAGACAAAAACAATCGAGAGTCAAAGTTACGGAACCACAGTTACCCTCGCTCGAAAACAATAGAGTGGAAGGGGGGGTCTTGGGGAATAAGTCAAGGGGGAAGCTTGGTGGCCGCAATCTCTGGGGCTCGACTCACCTCGTACAGCTTGTAAGGCGGACACTGGAACTTGACAGCAGACATCAAGCTGTCGGGGAAGAGGATACGACGGGAGAAAGGAAAGAGGCCGACAATATCGGGGGTGAGGGCGAAGAATGCAAACCGCTTTCTGGATCAAGGTCGCAACAAAATAGGTAATGGAGCAAGGTCTTGATGGGGTCTTGCTTTGAGGGGAATCAGCCCTTCAAATGGATTCCAGTCTCTTGGGAATGCCTCGTGCTCGGAGATTTGATATGCAGCAGTCAACAGGCTAGCAATAGACAGGTTCTTGTCCGTATCAGTAAGGACCATCCGTGGTGACGCTTGGTTGGAGCTCTGCGGCCGTGTCAGTGGCGCTCTGAGACAAATCCGCAGCTCGAGATGCTCCTACTGGTGAACGTGAGGAACCGGTCTGCCGCTGGCAATTTGCTTCGATCCTCAGTCGAGACACTCGCATTCCAAGAACGATCTTCGCGTTGAGAAAAATGCGTATTGCTTGACAAAAGCGCGCCACAAACTGCTGTGGTCGGAGGAATGTGGTACTGAAATGGTTTGTTGATGTCTCAGAAAGAGCGGAGGAGGGGCGCTTCTTATGGTGTCTGATGGGAAAGGGAGTGCCAAGATACTGTGTCAAGGTTCTCGCTACCGCCTATGACCAGAAATAAGGAGCAATAAAAAGACAGGGCAGAGAAGAGAAGGGGAGGAGGAGCGCTGTTCGTGTTTTGACAAGGGCAGCCGCGTGGGCTTCTGCGCTTTGGATGCGATCAGCGTCTCGTCCTATGCTAAGCATGCAGGTTAGAATGGGATAGTCAGGACAAGCGTAACAAGATTGAGTGTATCTCAGGTGAATATCCGGATTCGACTTACAATAATCTCCATGCAGCTGCACGACTGTGATGAGGCAGCGAGTGGTAAGGCGGGCAAAGATGAGTATCGCCTCCTCCTTGCTTTGAGACAGTGGGGACAGCGGTTCGAACGGGATATGCAAGTGCTCCCAGAACTAATAAGGCGGGACAGAAGAGATCGGGTCAGCAACTGCAGGCAGATCTAAGCCCGGTGTTTGAAAGCTGTGTGGGAACCTAAGTTGTCAAAGGGTTGAGGAGCTTTGAGTGGAGGGAGAGAACGAAAAGGGAGAAGTGGTGATTCAGAACATGAGGGGCAGAGGCAGAGTCAAGTCTCGGGACTTCGAGGATGGCGTCAGGACAATCAAAGACAGACCACGGACTTGGTGGTTTAGAAGGTCTCTTGGTGTATGCAGGTCAACTTGCCCTGCGTCCGGAGGCGTCGACGGCGTCCAAGGGGTGCAAATATAGTCTGATTGGCAACAGATCGGTGGCGCTGTATGGGATTCCAAGAAGCTGAATATGTATATGTACGGAGGTGATGGTCAGCATAGCCGGGGCGTCAAGTTGGAAGACTTTCTGGGTTGGACCTCGTCATGACTATGAGAGGTCGGAAAGCAGGGCTGCGAAGGTATGATGTTGAACGATAAGTACAAGTAGCAATTTAGCCAAGCTTGAGCTCCTAACGGACAACGAGCAAGACCCTGGCTCAACGTCAAACCCCGCCGACAAGGCTACGCAAGCCATCGCCTAGTCTCCGAAAATCCTCGAGATCAGTGGCGGCTGGGAATCAAACGCATAGATGCGTGTTTCCCTAGCACTCGCCGTTGAGTTGCCAGTATCCAGTGACTTGGTGGTGGTCGCTGACCTCTACCCAAAATAGTGTGATGAGAGAGACCAACCCCAAGAGGAGAAGGAAGGGGGGCATGGGGGATTGTCAGGGGAGGGGTGCGGGTAAGAGATCCAAAGCCCTCGTTCACCCCAGAAGTGCGAGTGGAGTCCGCAAAATCATCCTGTATATGTAGTTGTAGTTGTATGTACGGATACACACACGGAGGAGGGAGTGAAAGCGAAGGCAGTGCGGGAATAGAGCAGCAGTGCAATCCAGAGGGTGAGAAGAGTATGGTTTGCCTGGACTATTACCTTGATCTTGTGCAAACCCAATCCTGGCTAGGTGCCTTCCCATCCATCACGCTCTGCCGTGATCGACAATGTGACGCGGCAGTGGCTCTCTCAAGCTGCACCCTCCCGGCGAAGCATCATCAACTCTGATGTTGAGATTGCATGGACGGCGGTTTGGAGACCTGGAATCAGGCCTCGCTGCGAATGCTGCGAACGACACTCGTCATCACTATCAGGAGGCTTGGATGGTCTTTCAGCTGTTCAACGCTACAAGGCTTGATGCGTTACGCCAGCTGAGTTGGAATCAAGGACCCTAGCCCAGCCCAGGGAGAGCAGAAGCAAAAGAAAGTTGAAAGCTGACATACTGGAACTTGGTGATCCCGTCTGCCGCGGGTGCGTATTGTCTGCGTTTGTAGTCGCACCTGGCCCCTAGGCGTGTGACAACCGCGTGTAAGTCTACGAGGGTTTTGAAACGCCCGGGTGTCTACATAGTAGGTCAGCTATGATTGGCAGCCCTCTCGTGATGAGGTATCCCGCTGGTTGCTGGTGGAGGGTGGCAGACGAGCATCCACAACGCAAATCAAAGCCAAACAGGGATCATGAGTGTTGGTGGCCTTGGGGTGGGCCACTCGGAGGTTTGGCTTGGAGGGAGACAGGCACTCGCTTTGTCCAGGTCACCCCCAGCTATACAACATGCCCCCAGGTGAACCAGAATGTCGCCCGGTAGTGGGACGTGCCGAGCGGCGCAAGGATCGGCTGCAGGATGGCCTAAGCTCCCTTGAGAGCAAGGGGTGCCTCACCCTTTTGCAGCTCATTCCCGCTGGCCTCCATATTTTCTCAGCATCGGTTTTTAACCAAGATCAGAAGTGTTGGCAGAAAATCTTGCAACGTACTTCCTGATGGCAGTTTGGATATGTAAAGTAGGATACGGGGACTCTTCTCTAGAGGGGCACTTTGCGATCTTGATGGCCGAGTGAGCCTGGCCTCGCAAACATGCTGAGCTCTGTGGCATGGCATCGACTTTGTTTGCCTTTCGAGCCATCGCCCCATAATATGGCCCGTTCGCCGCGCGCCATCCGCGGCACTAACCTGGTGGCCGCCCAATCCATAGCGTCAGGGAAAGAAAAGTAAAGGCAAGGCGATGCGAAAATTGAATGAGCATCATTGAAGTGGCTTCTGGTGGCCCCTGATGGGGACGCCTGACAGACAGACAGACAAGACAGAGACTCACCAGGACGTTCTTTATTTCTCGTTCCCTTTTCGCTGCTGCCTTGAGCCAGTATCGGGTCTGAACACCCAAAAAATGATGGATGCCGGTCGAAATTCCGGTCAACACGGTGTGGCCTGTGCTCGGCAGACGAGCGATGACGGCGTCAGGGTCACGATTTGACGTAGCGTCGGCGATCAGATGGGACGGTGAGATGAGGTCGGGTCAGGTTTCCAGATCAGCAGACCCCCCTGGACTCGAGGCCGACTGAGTTTTTTGCTGTTGGAGGCTTTCCTTGACAAAGGGTTGGGGGGCCGTTGCTCATGAGTCCTCTCAGCCTGCCGTGAAGTCGTCAGCGTTGGTCTACCTACTTGCACATTGGACAGGCACGTTGCTGCCGAGCATGCCGCACTTGTTGTCCCGTATCCCGTCCCGTGTCGTTGAGAGCTTTGCAGTCTTGGACATGGCTTCGCATCACCTCCTCAGCTTTGCCAATAAAGCTGGACGTGGCTACTAGTGCAATAGTGCACCAGCTTCCATGTGGCCAGTGCCTGGTCTGGCAACAAAAGACTGGGGCCAGCACTTGTCCCTGGGACTATTCCCAAGCGATGACCTTTCAAGCCCTCCCTGCATTGCACTCAAGCTTCACTAGATGGAAATCGCATTCGAGGGATATTTCATTGGGAACATAGTTTCTCATGTCTGGTGTGGCGAGAATCATTGTACTTGCACGAACGGCCCACTCACCAGGTGAAAATTCCTTATACCGTTGAGCCGGTTCAGGTCCAGTGTTTGCTCCGCGAAGCCTTTTTAGCAACCGTAATTTGTCTCGGTAGTCCAAAGGGAGCAAACTCAGTTGGTATCCGATGACCCGTTCTGGACTCCGACGTCCTACTTCTTCGCAGCACGGATTGGAGCTTCTGTAGATGCTTGCAAGTTGCGGAACTGAGGTCATCCGCGAGCTGTTTTCGTAATTCGAATTTTCACGATTGAGAGAAAGCCCTTCCACGTCGCAAGATGTATAAAGGAAGCTAACCTGCGTAACGGAAAGCCGGACGGTTTTATACGCTATCAGTGTCCTGGGATCGCAATATAGGCAGTAGATGGCAGGTATGCACTGCCAAACAGAACAGAAGAACATTCGGAATGCTGGCAAGCCGTTCGCTTCGCCCTGCGCAGTCGACAGCATGATGAAGGCATGCACCGACCTTGTGTGCAACATCTTGAAGTCATCTCACAAGTACCATATCCTGGTACGATTGTGCAACAGACAAAGTCTTTTTGAGGGGTGTGGAGAACTTACCACTGAGAGGCGAATCGACGGTGTTGACAATTGGGGTGTAGGTAAGCAGCTGGAAGCGACAAAGACGCGCCACCTCGGCTTCTGAGGTGCTTGGCGTCCATCTGAGATGCGGCGCTGAAATTGTTTGGCTCGGTAAGATGACCTGCATGATGGACTGCGTCGGTTAATACGTTAACCGATCAAATATATGATGAAAACAAACGGAGCGGCGAATTAGACTGCTGAATTGCCCACCCATATGATCAGATGCGTCTAGCTGCTACCAGGATAATCGTCAACCAGGGTTCGCGGTTGTTCGAGTCTACTCAGGAATCGGAAGCCCAGTGGATCCCATTGTTACTGTCCGTTGGAAAGGGATGAGGCCTATTACAAGAGTTACAATCAAGCAAGCGCCTGCTTGTCAAACGGAGTATACCTTCTCGGCAATCTCCAATGCCTAATGGGGCGATAGCCTTATCTGATGCGTCCGAGAGAGGAGGTGCATTTGGTGTTGTGGACAAATCCGCGGTTCCACGACAAATCGTTAAGATAGATCATGAGTTAGACCAGTATATCAATCATCCTTTAGCAGCGGCACTTGGGAGGAAGATGATCATATTGCGAGCTGTGAATCAAGGTGAGTGCGGGACTGGTCTCTGTTCTCGACGTTGCCACGATCAGAATTAGTCGCCTTTGAACTCCATCATAGTTGTTGGATTCAGATGCTGCACACCCAAGTAACACGATTGATAAGTCCGTGGTTAGATCGCGCGCTTCGGATGTCATTGGGTCGTTTCTTGGATAGGTAGGTAGTTAGCCACAAAGTTGTGTAGGACTGCTCCGCCTTTCTGCTGTGCTACTTACATAAGTACTAGAGTGACAAAAGGGCGCTGTATGCGATACCGGAGGCCGTGCGGCGAGCAGTACCAGGGGTTTTGGGAGGCCATGGCGGTCCTACTGGTAGTGTGTGAAACGGGAATTCAAAGCGATGCTCGATGCCTGCAATGACAGCGAGATTGGTCTCACATTTTGATGTCAGCGGAACTGGGAAGCGCATGGGGAAGATGCAGTCAGCACTCCGTACTTGGTTCTGTTAAGCATAGGGCAGCATCCGTGGGTACGTACGGATGGGTAGATGCGGCGGCTTGGCTATCATTTGCGCTAGCGAAATCGTCCCTTGGAGAGCTCGCTAATGCGCTCCTCATGGAGTGATCTGAGTTTGGGCGCGACACGATACTTTGCTTTCTTCCTCTGCCATGATAGATGTCAGTCCTGCTTGTTGATTCTCGGCTATACAAGCATCCTTGAATAGATGATGCGTCTTCGGCCCTCGTCTCTAGATATTGCCTCAGGCGATAGCACAGTACCATGGATATCATCAATAACTTGGAGACACGCAGTGCAAGTCGACAAGGGTGGTGCTCGTTTTCATCGGAGTTGCTCTTTCGCCGATACTGAAAATAGAATATCAATACACCGCCCATTATCGTGATGCAAGCGTTGAAGCCGAACGAAACGTTGCCGATTGGCATGCAGCTTCGCAACTTGAGCAGTTCTACGGCCTTCGGTCATGGGAGGTGTAGGCGAGGAGGCTCCTTCTTTCTTCATCGCTGCTGTGTCATGCTGAGTCTTTCATGACGAAGCATTAGGCACATTGACGGTAGCAGTTTTCGTTCTGAAATTATCACGTGAGCAGATAACAAGGCGAGATCACCAAACTACCACAGTGTTTAATAGTAAGTACGCATAAAGCAGAACGGATGATTTATGGCCTACGGCATTGATTTGGTGATGTCCATTGGTGAGGCACTGAGGCTCAGTGTAGGTGGCAATTGCGGGCAAGTGTCAATCAGTCGAGCTTAGCTACCTGCAGTGGCTACAGTATCTGTACTAATTTGTACTAGTACCTTCTATCCAGGACTCGGGGTTTCAGCCCAGAGCATCATGATGCCACCCTGCAGCGCTCCGCTTGAGAACTCTTGAGAAATGCCAATCGGGCAGCAAGCAATCACGCAAGATATCGGATACACCAAAAGGCATGAGGCCAATTACCTAGGTACTATGCCGGTTTTTTTTTTTTTTAAAAAAAAAAAAAAAACTGATGTCTGCATTGGTTGCGGGGTTTCCTGCAAAGATCTGACCAGATCCAGGTCATGGTTTTACGGTTGGTAAGCATTCGAACGCTGTTGAATTTCGCTGCGACCCGACAAGGGGATACCCAAGAATCATAAACACACGATACCAAACACGATACCGTCCAGGACCTGTGCTTCTCGATCCTGCAGGCACGCGCCCTTTAGGATGCCCTTGTCATACATTGAGAAGGCACATGCGGGCACAGTGATAGAGAGCGTGCCTCAAACCGATGAGACCAGGCAGTGGTCGGAGGCTCTTTGGAGAGACCTCACTGCAGCATCGATTTTCGCCAATTGCTTCTGTTTCCAACCATGTGTTCGGCGATACCTCAGGATGAGCTTGATAAGAGCTTGAATCGAATGAGTGTTGTGGAATCCTCGGTACCTAACAAGTGCTACTCTGTAAGAGTATACATGGCTCTATGGACCCCACGCTACACAACGTCGAGCCAGCTAGTTGCCTGTGCTTTCGACCCTTGCTGAGCATTGAAGCGCGAAATCTCAGACCACCATGGATGGCAGTCTCAGATCCCCTGGATCCCTGTCCTGTACTCCTAGTGTGGTATCTTGTGGACATGCTGTTTGGCTGCGGTGTACCGGCTCATCCGCATTTCCCTTCCCCGACTCCTCGACTACTGGGAGAGCGTAGTTTCGTCATACCTGAGCAGATGGGCACAGGCCATAACCTTACGACGCTCACGTTACGAAGTATGTACAGCAGCTCATCAGGGGGCAAGAGGGGGGGAGAGGGGCGACAGGGTGTGGGCACAGTTCGGTGGTGGTATTATCCCATAAGAGACAGCATTATGCAGCTTTGCTGTGCTGAGGGGACACACACGTAGCGACTCATATCTCGTCCTTGATGCGGTGCGGCTGTATCAAGGTTATGTTGACCAAAATCAGTCACCAACAACACGTACGACTATATACCAGCAAGTCATGAAGAGGAAGACTGCTCATGGCCGCAACCATGCTTTGCCCGCTATGGGTCATCATGAAAAGGTACGCACACGCCCTTGTCCAATAACCCAGCTGCTTCAATCTCCCACCCTTGCAAGACCTCCATCGGCCCAAAGCAAAGAGGACAAGAGCAGCCAGAAGAATGATGATCAGCGTCCAGGTTTGGGCTGAACCGATTAGTTGGTACACAGGTTGAGATGTATTTTTCCTGCTGCCTAGACCATTGTTAAGGTGACGGTGAGCGGCTGATCCTTACGTCTGTTTCAAGCGCTACGAACATCATCCTAGAGCTCACAACAGATGCTGATTTCGATATTCCCTCCATTAGTGTGAAGGCACAGGCACCATATTCGGAGATTGTTGGCGACATGGGATTTTGCTCACATCCTATGGTGGTAGCAGTCAGTTAAGCAGTACCGGAACAGTGTGTAGACAAGATACCTAGGGGGAGCGGCCTGGTGCTTCAAAAAGACGATCCCGTGCGCCCACTTCGACTCGAGCAGCTCCTACTGAGGACTTGATCAACTGTAAAAGACCACATCAGCATCAAAGCTCACTGGAGTCGCCATGATATCGAGACTGGCAGATCTGAGACTTCCCCCACCGCTAGGCCTAACACGATTGCTTGACCAGCTACGGCTGTCAGGTTCTCGTGTGAGGGCAACATCAGCGTTGCATTTTAGCGATAGCGTCTCCATACCCTTGTCGTTGCCACCATACAAAACTGCGACTAATACACACGAAAAGGTATCCTTTACAGCCAATGCTGCATCGATTTTCGCATTGTTTCCCCATAGCCACCCGCGATTAATGGGCCACGCCCAGCACTCGCTCATATTTTGGACATCGATCATCCAAGATGGATAATCGGGAGGCCAACTGGATGCACTCCCGCCTGTATTCCCGGAGACAATGCCAATCAGGAGACATTGCCGCGTTTCCCCCCAAGCTGAGAGTAGAGCTCACCTGAATACCGTCATGGACCAGCCACCAAAGGTGGGGGGAGTGCCTCATCAGGTTGGCTTTTTCCAAGGGATCCTTCAATGCGTCGCAGATCATTGACCTCAGTTGATCTCGGTGCTGCAGGCCCTTATTGTCAAAGATGTAGATCCTTCCCGAGTTTAGTGGCTGACGGACAAGGGGGGGAGGGAAGGCCTCTGTTTGTGCATACCCATCCCAGACGGCACATCAGGCACCAAAGAGACAAAAGCCTTCCTCTCACCCTATTCGGCGACCAAGGGTGATGAACGTTCCCCTGGCTGCATTCTCGATCACCTAGTTCCCCGGGCCCCGTTTTTGTCTTGGTATTCTCTGCGTGGCAGGCCGTCACACGGACTCGTGCACCGTTTGCAGTTGGCGTGCCCGACTTCCCGTCCGACTAGGTACGGCACGAAGCAGAAGGATGAGGAAGAGGGGGATGCAGAGACGGACTGAACAGACAAGATTGGTCAGAGGGCCCGAGCTCAAAAGGCAGCTCGCCCCAGATATGTTGGCAAGGACTTGAGAGAGCCGAGAGAGATCGGAGGTGTAAAAAAGGTGAGACATGGAGCTGTCAAAAAGTTGTTGGGCTCGGATCTCTTGGGGACGAGCGCCCCTTCCCCCCTGGTCTCTCTGATCTAGGCTTAAACAGCGACGACAAAGGACGGTGGCCAACCCCAGAGTAGAGATCGCAGCCATCGTGATGGATGTTCGACCTGCCAATAAGGATATGCAGATGAGCTGCATGCTCAGAGAAAAGACAGGAGGGCGTTCAACATTTTGGGATGCCCGCCGATGATCGACTGAGACAAGGGAAGTCCGGTGGCTGCAGCCAGGGCGTCCCGTCCAGAGCCACCGACCGCCTCGACATATGCGGTGAGCAATTGAGTGCTGTGACGGGTTTGTTCAACAGGAACTCTCCCATCTTCAAGATCCCACCGTGAGGAACCCCTTGACAAAGAGGGGGGCGGCACAATAAGCTATCCAAATTTGCCTCTCTACCTTGCTCATGTCTCGGATCTCCTGCTGTGATGGCGATTCACGTGAGCATTGGGAAGTTGAAAGATCGAGAGACAAGCTAGATTGGGACCCGAGTGTTTGGCACCCCCGGTGAAGGGTAAGTCCAAAGGATGGGCTGAGTCATCTCTCGTCTTCACCTATGTCTGTTTCCATCTTCTACGAACATTTGACATCAAAGGATGTTGATCGTTGAGAGATGAGTAGCCTCTGAATGTGGAATCATCTTGAGACTTGTATGAACAGATATATGGAACTCTTTGCATGGATCTGGACGTATGTATAGAGAGATGTGTGTGTATGTGTGTGTGTGTTGTGAGAACCGAAACCTTTACCTGTACTAAGAAGAGGGTCATTGCCTAAGTTTTTATGCTTCTAAGAACTCGACAATGCCAGACACCAGCGAGACATACGAAGGGTGAAATACATGATCATGATAGACCAAGAGCAGACAAGAATTACCTTAGTACCGTGAAAGGAGTAGGATGATGCACCACCAAGTCAGCTTGATAGAGGGCCATGTTACATTTTCGACTATCCCAAGGTTGATCAGTACCAACGGTGATGACAACAACAACAACGACAGCAGCCAGCGGCTACTCTTCGCTACAAACTCCCCAACTCGCCAACAATGCTATGTGAGGGGGAACACACATCCTTAACTTCCCGTCGCAGGTTTGTTCTGGCCATCTATCGCCAGTTTCTCGACACCCTCTTGGACCTTGGCCGCCGCGTCGCCTCCATCCTCCTCCTGCTTCTTCTTCTCCTTCTCGAGCTTCTTCCTCTCCTTGTCGGCCAGCTTCTTGGCCTTTTTTGCGGCGAGCTTCTCGGCAGCAAGGGCCTTTTGCCTCTTCAGCTCCTCACCGCCGTAGGCGTCGCGCCACTCTTCGAGTTTCGCGGCGGGGATGGTCGCGAACAAGGAGGCTGGTGCGCCGAGCTTGTGGCCAGCAGGGACGGCATCGAAGCTCCAGGCTGAAGGGTCGGGAATGTGGGCGGCGGAGGGGGAGGCGTCGAGACCGAGCTGAGTGAGGATGTTGGTGGTGACGCCGGGCATGTAGGGCGCGAGCAGGGAGGCAAGCAGGTGGATGTGGTTGAGGGCGAGGGAAATGACGGCGTTGCAGCGTTCGGGTTGCTCGGCGAGGAGCTTGCCATCGAGCTTGTTGTCCTGGAGGAGCTTGTTACCGAGGGCGGAGAAGGTAAGGATGTCAGCGACGCCGAAGCGGAGACGGGTGGCTTCGAGATGCTCAATGTATTCTCCGAGCACGCGGCGGGCGTTCTCCTTGTGGGTTTCGAGGATGTCATCGGTGTAGGCAGTGCCGTCGGGGGCCACTCCGTCCATCTTGGCGGCGCAGAACTTGAGAACGCGCTGGCACAGGTTACCGACGTTCTTGAGGAGTTCGTTGTTGTTGGTATCGATAAACTCTTCCCACTTGAACTCGGAGTCGGCGGTCTCGGGGCGGCGGGAGAGGAGGTAGAAGCGCCAGATGTCAGGGTCGATGCCCGTGTCCTTAGCGTTGTTGCCGAAGACACCCACGCCGCGGGACTTTGAGAATTTGCCATTCTCGTAGTTGAGGTACTCGGTGGCGGAGATGCGGTGGACCTTGGTCCAGTTGTCGCCAGTGCCAATCTGGGAGGCAGGGAAGACGCACGAGTGGAATTGCACATTGTCCTTGCCGAGGAACTGGAAGAGCTGCACGTTCTCGGGGTTCTTCCACCACTTCTCCCACTCCGAAGTATACGTGTTCGTGATCGAGGGGTAACCAATACAGGCGTCAAACCACACGTAGAAGACCTTGTTGGCGTACTCTTCCTTGTTGAGGCCCTCGACTTCAGGGATCGGCACACCCCATTTCAGATCGCGAGTGATGGCGCGAGGCTGGAAGCCCTTGTCGAGCCAGGACTTGGTAATCGACAGAGCACTGGAGGACCAGGCGCCCTTCTTGCTGGCCTCCTCGAACCAGGCGGCGACCTTCTCCTGGAGAACATTGAGCTTCAGGTAGAGATGCTTGGTCTTGCGACGCTCGGGAGTGGCACCATCGAGCTTGCAGTGAGGGTTGATCAGCCAACCTGCGGCACCTACGTCCTGCTGAGCGCCATCGCTGTCACGATCAGGTTCGAGAGGATCAAGGCTCGCACCGCAGGCGTCACACTGGTCACCACGGGCGCCCTTGTCGCCGCATATTGAGCACTCGCCCTCGACGAAACGATCGGCGAGGAAGGACTGGTGGTTCTCGACGGGGCAGAAGGGTTGGCTGGTCTCGCGCTCCTCGATGAAGCCATTGGCCCAGAGGTCCTTGAAGATGCCCTGGACGATGCGCGTGTGGTTGTCGGTCGGAGTGCGGTCAAAGATGTCGGTCTCAATTCGGAACCAGTCGTAGATACCGCGATGAAGAGCGTGGTACTTTGCGCAGAGGGTTGGAGGGTCGACACCTTCCTCGAGGGCCTTGGTTTCAGTAGCGGTTCCGTACTCGTCCTGTGGAAGTAAATCTGATTAGATTCGTTCAGAGCTGGAAGAGTTGGAATTGGTTACTCACGGAACCGCAGATGAAGAGAGTCTGGTAGTCACGAGCCCGGCAGTATCGTGCGAAGACGTCAGCAGAGAGAATACTGCCAATCAGGTTACCCAGGTGAGGGACGTTGTTCACGTAGGGCAAGGCACTGGTGATGAGGATGTTGCGCTTTCCCTCGACGGGGAGAACGGGCGCCTTCGTGGTCTCGGAAGAGGCCATGGCGAGGATTTGTTGAAGGTATCTGACAAGGAGGTGTCTGTGCTTGTCGAGGAGAGGTTGGTTGGCCAGTTTGTGTGTGTGGTGAGATGGTGGTGGTGGTTTTGGTGGGGTTGATTCTTTTTGCGGTACAGCAATGAGGGGCTGAAAGACGAGGGTCGCCAAGTAGTGCGGGGTAAAACTTGGTGTTGTTCTGAACGGGAAGCGAAGGATTGGCTGGGACTGGGATAATTGATAGCGTCGTTTATGTTGTGCTTGTTCACTATCCCCCCTGTTTGTTTTTAGTCGAGGTCCTTTTCGGTTGCTCAACTGGACATGTAGGGCAAGCCGTTTGGTGACTCACAGAAGTCTCGGTGAGTTCGGTGAGCATAAGGTGAGGCTTGATCACGTGGCATGCCGACATCGGCTGGGGGGAGTCATGGAGCTTGAGAAGCACACTTTGTAAGGTAAAGGAAATTTTATAATCCTGAAAGAAATGTTTCTATTAGAGCAACGGAATTGGAGACTTTGAATGGCTACTAAGACACAGTTGACCTTGGTCGAGTTGTGACAGGCTGAACATGGTTTATAGGACAAGGGACCTCAGCTCTGATGAAAAGGCCGACAGATGTTACAATGAGTCAGGAAAGCGTCCGTTCAATATAATATATATATATAATGTGTATCCTGGAGGCTATTACGATCCGGCCATATCATGCGTTTGATGATGCTTACGTGACTTCAGTTGGGAACAGTATGGTGTGAAAAACCATTAGGCTTGGTATTGTTGATTCATCCTAGATACTTACACCACAGTGTGAACACTGAACTCGAAGATGATCAACTAATAGTCTCCCATTGTCGCCTGGATTTGGTGGGTTTTCTCTAGCCTTCACTTGGATCAAAGTGGGGATCACAGTTCCCATCAAGATTGAAGAAACACGGTCAAGGCGAGGGAAGTTTAGATGAAGCATTTACAATCTCATTAGACTGGCGCCTTTGGTATAGAAAATCACTTGCTCAGACCATCCTGCAACCCCTTGATGGCAACCATGGCACCCCAAGCACCAGGGTCCGGAGGCAGCTCCTTGCTCTCTGAGCCGGCACCAACATACGTCGCACGTCCCAATCTTGGCTTCATCGACTTGGTGGCCTCAGCACCGGCAATAGCGGCCTTGACACCAGCGCCAAAGTCTCCTCCGCTCATAGAGTCCGCGAACGGAATCAAAGTGTCCATGACAGTCCTGTCACCAACCTGGGCCGGGGTGTAGCGGCGCAAGCTCTCCAGAGCAGAGCGAAGTGAGAGACCCCACAGAGCGACGGGGTCTTTGGAAGCTGAGCTCTCGATGTGCTTTTCAAGAGCAGAGCGGACGGAGACGAAGAAGATGCCGAGAATGCCACCGAGGGTACCGCCCATCTTGCCCTCGACAATCTCCTCGAGTTCGTGCAAGACCTTGATGACTGACCCAGAACTGGCCAGACCACCGTCAATAGCTGATAGCAGGCAGGTTGCGCCTGTCTTGAGAGTCTCGCCGCAGTCACCGTCGCCCATAACAGTGTCCCACTTGGTGAGATCGGGTTCGGCAGCGATCAAGCCATTGCACGCTTCACGAAGCATCTTTTCGAGAGTAGCAGCGTCAACCTTGAGATCCTTGCCATCATCAACGACCTTTGCCTCTTCCTTTGGCGGCGCGACCAATTGTTCTGCACGGGTCCGGCGGCGACCTTGCGAGCCGGCCATCGACTCCCAGTGGGTGGCAGTCCGGAGATCGTAAAACTCCTTGATTTGCTCGACAGAGTATTTGCAGTTCTTCGCGGCGGCTGTGACGTTGATGACGGAGACGGAGAAAGCTGGGGCGTTAAGAGAGGTCTCAATGCAGCCATATGCGACACGAACGGGCTCGATCTTCCAGTCACGAGCTAATTGTTCGAGAACCTCGTCGACAAGAGCACAGAGCTCGAGGTTGGACATGCCGCCAAAATTGCTGATCAGAAGCATGGTCTCGTCACCGGGTGCGAAGTGAACGTAACCACGAATAGGGTCGCTCTCGTCAAGGCAGTGTTGGAGGATAGTTTGGACGAGCTCAGCTGCTGAAGGAGCAGGAGAAAGCTTCTTATACCCAGGCTCGTTGTGAGGGCCAGTGCCCAGTTCGACTTCGTCCGTGGCAAGCATGCCATGCTCGGTCCGACCGGGGACGTGACAGTGGTCGAGCGTCGCTGCAATGGAGACGATCTGCTGTGAAAATGCGACTCCAAGGTCGTAGACGTCGTCGAGAGAGCCTCCAGCCGCAGAGGCTCCTCCCATGACCTTGAGGACACCAATCTGGCCAGCAAGACCTCTGCGACCAACAAGGCTGCCCTGCCTGCCTACTGAAACATCGTCACCACAGATGATGACCCGGCAATTGTGCCCACCAGCATTCGCCTTTTCACTGGCTAGACCAAAGTGAAGACAGTCGCCCGTGTAATTGGTGATGACGAGGATGGTACCCTTGTCACTGGGGACAGCCTCAACACCGGCGAGAATCTGCTTAGTGCTGGGGCTGGCGAAGATGTCCCCTTGTACTGAAGCTGCAAGCATGTTCTCGCCAACATATCCGGCCCAAGCTGGCTCGTGGCCGGAACCACCACCACTGATGATGCTGACCTTGGATCGATCATAGCTCGTATCGTAGATGACCCGATTGGCTTTGTCTAGACTGAGGGAGGGGTTGTAGGAGATCAAACCGCGGAGAGCCTTGTTGACGAGGCCATCAGGGGAGTTGAAAAGATGGCGTTTAGACATGGCGTGTTGATTTCGTCACTGCCACTATTAAAGAGGGAAGGGAATAAGAAGCCCAGGTTTATCAGGAGGAGAGGACAGCAAAAGAGGAAGAAAACTGACCGAAATCGACGTAGCAGTAACGAGGAGGAGTGACATCCAGTTAAGCGCTGGGTTGGGTAACTGGTTTACACACATGCAACACCACCTGCAGGTAGGTACTACAGGTGTGCGACAATACAACTACAACTACCTACGCAGCTATTACATGTACAAGCACGCGAGTGACATGGAGGGGCAGTGTTTGTTAGCTGAGGGGTTCGGCATATGTTCAGCCGACGGATTTCCCAGAAAGCGCGGGTAGTGTGAGCGGCTTTTTGCTGTTCATCCATCTCATCGTCCTTGGGGTGCCACAGCAGTAAGCTCATCCTGGAATGCCGTTCTACAGACGAACCGCCGAGGAAGATTCGTCGTCAGTCGATCACAGAAACTTGAGGGTCTCGGGGCAGTTCCGCGGAATATGAGCGTGAACCTCCAGAACTGGGACTGGTGGCGCCCCGGATTGTGGAGGAGTGGCCCCATGTTTAGACTGCTAGCGTTGGACTGGGGAGGGCGCATGGACTTTCTTTCTTGTCTTGGATATTTAGCCTATTTGTATGCCGGCCAACAAGAGTACCGAGATGCTTGCTGCAGGCGGGTCTGAGCTTTGGAGAAGCCTCGTTTTTTTTCTCTCTCCTCTTATTGCCCCTCTTCACATGGCAAGGGAGTTTACAGGAGGGAATATACGGGAGACAAACACCGAGAGAGATGGGCTATTTCCTTTGTGCTGTCGAAGGAGAAGGGATTGCATGTTGGAGACAATGAACATTGGTGTGAGATGCCGGATTGCCTGATTAGGAAATCCGCACTAATGGGGGTGGCTTCGAGACTATGAAATTGTAAGAAGGAAATTAACCAAACCAGTGACTGACGCGTCTGGACAAGTCAGCAGAGAAAGAAAGCGAGGCTAAGGTCGTAATGTGGCACCATGAAAGTTTTCCAGTTGTGTTCTAGGGACAAGGGTAGAAAGCAGAAACCCGAGCTGAAGCATCTCTGCACGTATACCACTTACCTACTAAGGCAGATGGTGTCGCCTCTCGCAGGGAAGTGGGGGAGGGGGCGATCAGGTATGACGGAGAGCCCGTTTTCGGGGTTGGAGGAGAATGAGGAGCTGGAGGAGTATTCGAGGTACCTTGAGCTGGTTCGTGGGGGTTTCTGTTTAGCCGTTTGGTGCTTGTGCTTGTGCTTGTGCTGGTGTTGGGCTGGGTTCCTTGGTTTCTGTTTGTAACTGGTATCTGACTCGGACAACTTTCTCCTGACGGTGCTGCTGCTTTTTCCTCTTTTTCCATGCGCACAGTTATTGAACATTTACTGAAATAGCAATACATTGTTCCTTGAAGAGATATAGGTGTACAGAGAATATGGCACCCAAAATGAGGATCGCAATGAGCTGTGATGTAAGTTCACGCCTCTAGAGAACACTGTTCTCCGAGCGACAGGGACAGGCTGCTAATTCACTGTCTTTTGTCTTTTGAAGGACGCTGGCGTCAACTACAAAAACACCATCAAGAAAGACCTCGAAGCCGACGATCGTGTCGCCGAAGTCATCGACGTTGGCTCCCACGATCCCTCAGACAAGACTCCCTACCCGACCCGTGCCGCCGCGGCCGCCCGCCTCGTCGCCGAGGGCAAAGCCGACCGCGCGCTGCTCATCTGCGGCACCGGCCTCGGTGTTGCGATCGCCGCGAACAAGATCAAGGGTGTCCGTGCCGTGACGGCGCATGACAGCTTCAGCGTTGAGAGGAGTGTGTTGAGCAACAATGCGCAGGTGCTGTGTATGGGCGAGAGGGTTGTGGGATTGGAGCTGGCGAGGAGGTTGGCGAAAGAGTGGTTAGGGTATGAGTTCGATCCGAACAGTGCCAGTGCGAAGAAGGTCGATGAGATTTCGGAGCTGGAGGAGCAGATGTGACCACGGGATGTAATGCGAAGCTTTGGCTTTCTAGGAGGACCGTGAATGAAGCTATAGAAATGGAAGGGTTATTCGCCCACTTTGATGATCCTTTGCGATGATCCAACGTCTGATGGGGCTCGCGGCGTGAGCTTTCATGGATAGCAGAGTTCATGTTGAATGGAGGAAAACGAAAAAAAAGAGAAAGAAAAAGAAAAGAAGCAAAGAAAAAAAGAGGCAAAAAAGGATTTTGTTACATACAACAGCCGGTATTCGCTAGTCGTCACCGACCTAACTACTAATCGGCCCTTCAGGAGATTCACTAGGGGGGATCTGACGGGACCCCGTGCTTCCTCCTGAGTATGGTCGTATGTGAAGGACGTTGGTGCGAATTAGATACTATGGATGAACATTGTCAAAGAGAGGGAGAAGAGAGGGTTACGCGTTTCGGGTCCGTGGACATGGAGATTCCACCTAACCTCTGCTAACCGTAATCATTGTCGCGAACAGACAATCTACTCGTACTATAGTCATACCATGGAATTCGGTATGCCCTTGAAAAACAACGATAACCTAGGTTATGTATGACAGGCATCATAATCGTTGTTGAACAGGCGACTTTGTGCACTTCAGCAGCAGAGCTCCGTAAAGCTCTCCGGCATGCCTTAAGAGGAATGGGGCTTCCTCGAGCTTGTACCTGACCTTACCCCAGTTCTTCCAACGCCAAAGCCATTTCGCGGCACCTTTTCCCCGGAGCGCACACTTAAACTCGTGACAACCACACGTTCGACTGAGCTGAGCAAGGCACGTAACCTGAAAGGTTCTCATCGAGGTGTGGCCAATCGCAAAAGCGTTCGCAAACGCCCCGAGCGACGCCAACGCCATGTCCCCTCCACGACGGCGGCTCGTCGGCCTTTCCACGAAGATGTATTTCTCCATGGCCAAGACGCGAGACTTCACCAATGTATTCATCGAGGAGCTGAAAAATGCAGACACTAACGGTCTATCGTCGGTTGACGTCTTTGTCATCCCGGACTTCATCAGCATCGCCAGCACCGGCGAGCAGCTCAAGTCAGCACCAGTTCCGGTATGGCTTGGCGCTCAGGACACGCATTGGGAGGATTCAGGTGCTTTCACCGGAGAAGTCAGCCCTTCAGTGCTGAAAGAAGCCGGTGTGAAGATCGTGGAGGTTGGGCACGCCGAGAGGAGGAGGATATTCGGCGAAGACGATGCCATCACCGCTAAGAAAACGGCGGCTGTCTCGCGCAACGGCATGATCCCGCTCGTCTGCATCGGCGAGAAGACCAAAGATTCCATTGGCATCGCTGTATCAGAATGCAGTAGCCAGGTTGAGGCAGTCCTGGCGGCGGTGGAAGATGACGCGGAGGTTGTGCTTGCGTACGAGCCTGTGTGGGCGATTGGCGCGAGTGAACCGGCAGGCCATGAGCATGTCCTCGGAGTTGTGGATGGTATCAGAGGGTTGGACTGTGTCAAGAGGAAGAAGGGCGTTACAAGGGTGGTCTACGGAGGGAGTGCTGGGCCAGGGCTCTTCGAGAGGTTGAAGGGAGGTGTGGATGGTTTGTTCCTGGGGAGGTTTGGCCATGATCCTAAGCAATTTGTCAAGACGATCCGAGAGGTAGCTGAGGCATAGGCTTCCTGCACATTGTGACGTTGTCACTTTCTTCATAGAGACTGCTAAGACATGACCAGAACGGTCACTGCGATTTCAGACTGTCATCCTCAAACAATTCACAAGAACCTGTAAAACAGGGTCAGGTTGTAACAAGCTTGTGCCGACGGATGACTCGCATCCAACTCAGAGAAGGTGGGAATAGTGATAACCCAGTTCAAACTCAATGCACTCGATCCATGGGAATACGCTTCTCGGCCAGTGACGGGTAGTTCCGGTTATCCAGACCACCTCGTCTTCATTGTCACTGGCACCTCGGGTGGAGTCGCTATTCTTGGCTGGCCAATGTTATGGAACTGATTTATCTTCCGCAATTCACTGGTCAGATCATACTGTTAGAGTTCGTTGATGGAGAGTTGACCTGGCGAACCAATGCCCACGTGAGAGTGACTAAGAGTGACGTGAAGGGGAGACACAGGGAGAGGGGTAACAGGTAATAGTGGCGACATCGGAAGCAGCCTGGATGCAAGTACATGCTAATGTACAAGCGTTATGTACGTAGGTTTACCTTGTACATCCTGGTAGGCATAGTATATAACTAAACCTCACACCCTTTTCTACATGAGGCTTTTATCTTCTCTCTCACTCCTTCTTCATCAAACTTCTAACGAACGTGTTGCCAAATCTATCAACATTTCCAGATAAAAGAAAAAGACAAGCTCAAGCTTCCAAGTTTGTTCTGCGATTGCAATCGATGAGTGATCTCCTACTAACTTGCCTCCCGACCTTCAGGACTTGAACATCACCAAACTGGTAGCCACTGCCCCTCTCACCACCGAGGGAGAGAGAGCTAGCTCTGATCACGAAGTCATGGCGACCTTTTGCTGTGTCAATGCATCCAAGAATGATTGGTGTTCAGGTAATTTTGTATCGCATGAGCCGGTGCCCGTCCTTCTTCCTCCCCGTCTCAAGCCATCATCAGTGGAGCAGATGGTTCTGAGACGGCGGAAGGGGAGCGTGGCTGAGATTATACGGCCCTGAACTTGATCTGGATAATACCAGCGAAAGGATCATGCTCTCCTCCTCCCCTCACCTCGTCGTGGATGGAGAATATCTAACCTTAAGCGAGCAGATTCTTCACCATGAGCCCTCCCGCTGCCATCTCTCCTCCCCAGCGCTCTGCTGAGCTTGCTTCTTCCGCCATGAAGAACAAGCCTGTGAAGCTGATCGCTGGAAAGGGAGCTGGCCTGCAGACGGATGCCCTTGATGGGATCTTGGACGGCGACTGGCAGAACTTTGGATTCGCGGCCATTCGCGAAAGCCAGGTCTCCAGAGCCATGACCCGTCGCTACTTCAAGGTGACGCTCCTTTACCATTTTCTCTTTACAAATTCTGGCAAGAGAAAAAAAGGAAAAAAGGAACATCCTTCCTGACTGGTAAAACACAGGATCTTGACGAGTACGCGGAATCCGATATCGTCATCGTCGGCGCTGGATCCTGTGGTCTGAGCGCCGCCTACGTCCTGGGCAAGCAGCGTCCGGATCTTCGCATCGCCATCATCGAGGCTTCGGTGTCCCCCGGTGGAGGTGCATGGCTCGGCGGCCAGCTCTTCTCGGCCATGGTCATGCGCAAGCCTGCCGACGCTTTCCTGCGGGAGCTCGGCGTCGAGTATGAGGACGAGGGCAACTACGTTGTCGTGAAGCATGCTGCGCTGTTCACCTCGACCGTGCTGTCCAAGGTGTTGCAGATGCCCAACATCAAGCTCTTCAACGCTACGTGCGTGGAGGATCTGATCACCAGGAACGATGGGGACGCGGAGGGCGTTCGTATCGCTGGGGTTGTCACCAACTGGACCCTCGTGTCGATGCACCACGACGATCAGAGTTGCATGGACCCCAACACCATCAACGCCCCTGTTGTGATCTCCACGACTGGCCACGATGGACCGATGGGTGCTTTCTCTGTGAAGCGCCTTGTCAGCATGCAGCGTATTGAGAAGCTCGGCGGTATGCGTGGTCTCGACATGAACCTGGCCGAGGATGCTATCGTCAAGAACACCCGGGAGATCGTTCCGGGTCTCATCGTCGGAGGAATGGAGCTTTCTGAGGTTGATGGTGCCAACCGTATGGGTGAGTTAAGAGATGAATGATATGATGACGGTTCTTCTGATTGATACTGACCTTGGATGATGATAGGCCCTACGTTTGGTGCCATGGCCCTGTCTGGTGTGAAGGCTGCTGAGGAGGCCATCAAGATCTTCGATGCGCGCAAGAAGGCCAATGACTTCTAAGTCAATTCTGAGTTCACGTATTTCGCTAGTCGCAGAGAAGATCGTCTTGAGCGATTTGCGATTACTATCGTGCAAACAAACGGTTATAGTCTTAACACAGTCGCTCATTCAGAACCATGCACATTGTGCACCAGAACAATAAAAACATCACGCTCTTTAATTATGTTCGACGTCTTTGTACAATGCATCCCAGCTTTTACTTGCTTAAAGTGATTTCATTGCACATCGCCAAAGATTGGGTGTTTAAGCCGTTCTCATTCATCTTTCGCCACGCGTCAAGCTCCGCATCAAGGCCGCAATGCAACGCTCCCCTCACTCCATCATAAACCAAACCAGTCAGAAGCTGAAGCCAAACATCTTCCTTCCCTTGATTCGTGGGGAAAATAGCGCCACAGAGCAAAATTCGTTCTAGGCGCAACCATATCGATCGACAGGACCGGGGAGGCTTGTTCCTTATTAAACACTCTAATCTGGTTGCCTTGTTCTTTTCAAGTACTCCGCAGACCAAACAAAAGAAAAGTGCTGGCTGTCTAATGTCCATAGAGGCATGGTAAAGACGAACCCATTTCTAGGATAAATAAATGGCGTCAGGGATGCGAGCCAACTACCGGTTTAAAGCAGAAAGACAGCGTTGCATGCATGACTCCGCCTACCGAATGGAGCTATAGAGTCCTTTTATTCTGCGTGGTAATGAGGGACAAGGGATCACGGGCCGATTGCAATTGAGCAAGATTTCTTTTTCTTTTTCTTCCCTCTCTGGCGCCATGTATGGAGACTTGCTTCCCCCGCGGTTCGTACAGTCTTGTCCCCTATTTAGAGGCCGTGTGGCCCCCAGAGCCAAGAGTTCGGATGGTACTCTATGTGTAGTATATGTATGGTCCCGTGTGTGCTGTTCGGTGGTACTGTTCAAGATCAGGTGGCGAGAGAGGAGATCGTCGGGTTTGGTTACTGGACTGGGTGATTGTCTTTCGGGGGACATGCACCGAGGGACGAAAGTAATATGAAGTATTTGTATTGACTTTATAGTGCAGTCAGTCATGGACACCTTAGGGACTTCTTTATGGAAAAAGGATGAACAGTTAAAATCCTGTCCAGGGCTACGCATTCCCATCATCTTGCTTTGACTTGCTGTTGTTCCCCTTGGGCATTTGTCAAAGATGTATCATAAGACTCTGGTCACATTCGCCCTCGCGGCGCAGTTTCTGGCCGGTGCATTGGCTCAAGACTGGGACTCAGCATACACCAAAGCCCGGTCAGCGTTGAGCCGTCTCTCCCTTTCTGAGAAGGTAGGCATCGTCAGCGGTATAGGCTGGAACGCGGGTGGGAAATGTGTCGGCAACACCCATGCCGCCAGCTCGATCAACTATCCTTCACTATGTCTTCAGGATGGTCCACTCGGTGTGCGCTACGCCAGCGGTATCACGGCATTCACGCCGGGCGTTCAGGCAGCTTCGACGTGGGATCTTGATCTCATTCGGCAGAGAGGACAGTTCATCGGAGAGGAGTTCAAAGGAACGGGTGCCCATGTCATGCTGGGACCTGTGGCTGGTGGTCTGGGCAAGATCGCCGAGGGTGGACGCAACTGGGAGGGATTCAGTCCGGATCCATACCTGACCGGCATCATGGTCGCTGAAACCATCGAAGCAGTTCAAGGAGTTGGTGTGCAGACTGCTGCGAAGCACTACATCCTCAACGAACAGGAACTCAACCGCGAGACCATGTCCAGCAACCCCGACGACAGGACTACGCACGAGCTCTATCTCTGGCCCTACGTCGACGCGGTCCACGCCGAGACCTCGTCCGTCATGTGCTCCTACAACAAGATCCGCGGCGTGTGGGCATGCGAGAGCGAATTCGCCATGAACACCATGCTCAAGCAGCGACTCGGCTTCAAGGGCTACATCATGACGGACTGGGACGCTCAGCATTCTACCGCGCAAAGCGCCAACACCGGTCTGGACATGACGATGCCCGGTAGCAACTGGGGTGGCGGCAATGTCTTCTGGGGTCCCCAGCTCGAGTCGGCCGTGAGGAACGGACAGGTCCAGCAGTCGAGGGTCGACGACATGGTCACCAGGATCCTGGCCTCTTGGTACAGACTCGGCCAGGATCAGGGATATCCAAGCGTGAACTTCAACGCCAACGTCGCGGGCAACCACAAGGAGAACGTGAGGGCCTGCGCCAGGGACGGCACGGTTCTGCTAAAAAACGAGAACAACATCCTCCCCCTGACCGACGAGAAGACCATCGCCGTGATCGGATCCGGCGCCGTCATCGGACGACATGCGCGTAACCAGTGCCAGGACGCGGGCTGCAATGACGGCGCTCTCGGCATGGGCTGGGGATCCGGCACAGTCAACTATCCGTACTTTGTTGCGCCGTACGATGCGATCAACCAGCGCGCGCAGTCTGAAGGGGCGAGAGTCGTGCTCAGCAGCTCCGACGACGCGAACTCGGGCGCCTCGGCTGCGCGCGGTGCTGATGTCGCCCTGGTCTTCATCACCGCTGATGCTGGCGAGGGATACATCGAGGTCGAAGGCAACAAGGGCGATCGCAACAACCTCGACCCCTGGCACAACGGCAACGCTCTGGTCCAGGCTGTAGCCGCTGCGAACGAGAACGTCGTCGTCGTCGTTCACTCGGTAGGGCCCATCATCCTCGAAAGCATCCTCTCGAACCCCTCCGTCAAGGGCATCGTCTGGGCTGGTCTACCCAGTCAGGAGAGCGGTAATGCCCTGGTGGATGTCCTCTGGGGTGATGCCAATCCCAGTGGGAAACTGGTGTATACCATCGCCAAGCAGAGGAGCGACTACGGTACGCAGGTCGTCAACGGCAATGATAATTTCAGTGAGGGTCTCTACGTGGACTACCGTCACTTTGACAAGGCGGGGATTGCGCCTCGCTACGAGTTTGGCTTTGGACTTTGTAAGTTTCTTCTCTTCTCCTTGGAGCTTGATCCTGGGATAAATACGAAGTCAAGACGATACTGACAGAAGTGGGAAATCTTCAGCATACACCACTTTCGAGTACGGCGAAATCACCATTGATGCAGGATCTATCGCCCCCGGCTCCGCAACAGGTGAAGTCATCTCCGGCGGTCCCTCGGGCCTCTTCGAAGACGTTGCTACCGTGTCCGTCACCATCACCAACACGGGCGACGTCGACGGTGCAGAAGTCGCCCAGCTGTACCTGACGTACCCGTCGTCCGCCCCCGAGACGCCGCCGCTGCAGCTCCGTGGCTTCGATAAGGTCAAGCTCGCGGCAGGGCAGAGCGGTACGGCGACCTTCAATCTCCGCTGGAGAGACTTCAGCTACTGGGATACGGGCTCGAATAGTTGGGTCGTGCCCAAGGGGAGCTTCACGGTGAGGGTTGGTGCTAGCAGTAGGGATATTCGAGGGGAGGGTACCATTTCGGTGTAGACGATGATGTGGACTTGCTAGTATGGCGCCGCCATGGGTTACCGAGTTACATAGTCCGATTCAGTGTAATCAGGTCTAGTTCATTGGACGTCTTTTGTTCGTCGTGAAACCCCGAGGTTGCGCCTTAGCAATTGCTCCCAGGATTACTATTTATTCGATATATAAGTTGCCTGTCAAATGCAGTTGATGGAATTGATGTATACAGCAACTCGCCAACATCATACAGAATTTAACGCTGGGTATATCTCATGGAGAGGTTCCAGGTCATAAGCACAATCAAGTCAAGCACATAATAGATAATATTTCCATGAAGAGATGACAGAGAGGCCTCCTCGAGTATATGCTCCCTGTGCCGCCTCCAGAGAAGAGCAGCTATTTGTTTGGGCCCAATTCAGCCACGCTCTTATGCACGAGAAGCCTCACGAAACCTGCTGATGAAAAAGTCCGTTGCTTTGTTCGAGTACTTGTCGAAGACTTGAGGGCCAGCACCATGAAGATCCTCCAAGTGGTCCCCGAAAGTATCCTTCCACCGCAGGTTCCGAGCGCATGTGTTGTGCCCGTTATCGTTACAATAGCTTTTCAAGATAGGCTTGTAATCGTTGGAAAGCTCTTTGTCAGACTCATATGACTCCATGGGAATGTAGTCCTGCGTGTAAAATCAAGTCAGCATCATCATGAAGCGGGCTGAGATGGGAATCAGAACAATTCCAGGCTGGCTTACCGGATTCGAGGAACGGTGCTCGCGGCCTGGATCCTCAAACAGTGCCACAGCCAGGACTGTTTGTTCAATTCAGTTCTCGTTAGCATATCCTTCTTTCACGTTTCCCTTGAAAGACGAAAACTGATTTACGGGGGGCGCATCTTGAGATGAATGCCATCAAGACTTACTGCCAGCTTCGCTGGGGTTCGGTATCGACATCAATGCCGTTCTTATAGCGGCTGCGTCCCGATTGAAACCCAAGAGGATGGTCTGGGGGTAATGGTGCGGATCGACGTCAAGACAATCTTGCCGATGGCTCTGGATGAGACGCACGAGATCTTGAGGGCTCCAGCCTTCTTGCACAACCGCTGAACCACGAGTCGCCATGACGGTATGTTTGGCGATCTCCCACAGGGGGTCAGCCTGAAAGACGCAGTCGCTGCACTCGTTGTGGATGATCATGATGTTCGCACCAGTGGCGCATTTCTGCTGTTCTGCCCTGGCGACAGCAGACCATAGACCCAGAAGGACAAGGCCCATGGAGGTCTTGGGGAATATCATTGTGCTGTTGCGGATGAAGTTGAAGATGGGAAAAAAGGGGGAAGGGGGATTCTCGGGTGCACCAAACAACTCCTTTACTTCGAGGGGTCCCGTGAATGAATGAAATTCACTTATGCATATGTCAAAGGCAATAAAGCACGCCAACATTCCAGTCGAGGTACACGACGCACGCGGATAAGGCTGCACTACTATTCGTAGTCTCGGGTGGCGCTTAATGACTGGGCTGCATCCTCCACTGCTCGCAGCAGATCTGACGAGGCGTTCATACGCTTGGGACTCAAGTAAATACAATGCATTTGTTTTCAGATAGATGTGAGCTTCCATGTGTACTCACAGAGAGTCGGTGCGCTTGTCACCTGGGCATTTGATTGTCGTTGCCCTAGACTGCACAGGGTAACGTCTTCATTAGTCCTTGTAATTCGTGCAAGTCAAAGACGAGATTTAGATTTCTACTTGTCTTGCCTGAATGCGGAAGTAGAGAAGGCAACTACGGGCACTCAGATCCTTGACGGCAACGACAAAGAAGATGTCTATGGAACCTCCTTACCAACCTCCATACTTGTGCTTGTACTGCGAAGAAGACCCTGTATTGTCGGCGTCACAGTTCTTGAGGGCATGTGCTGAAGCTGTCTCACAGTTCTGTATGGAAATGGCAGCGGCAACTTCGATAGTTAGCTGTACCTCTATACAAACGCACTGGTTTATTCTAAACGGCTGCAGGGCCACATCATAACACCGCCCTCTAGGATGTCTGGTTCGTCGTCTCATCGCACTCATGGCGCCGGTAACCGTTGATGAATGGGTCATGGTAGAGCTGGTCAGCCGACTTGCGGTCTTCTGGCAGCCAGCACAGGACTTTGCGCACAAAGTTCAAGAGCTGCTGCTTTTCTTGGCCCTCCAACTTGGTCTCGCGGCTATCGAGAGATTGGTTCGGAATGGGGGATGAGGCAATCCAGTTCCCTTGAGATGCAGATCAGCATAGGCATCTCTCGCGATTCAAGGGGAGGCCGATCTTTGTGGTACGGAGGGTAAATCACCTTCAGAATCCCAATACTGCCGGGACTTGGCATGTCCTTCAACAAACTCTTTGGGAGGGGGGCCTAGCAAAGACACCATCTCTGCGAGATGAAGTTCATCATCCAGTTTGTCACCGCTGACAGCGTGGAAGAGGGGACCGCCCTCGAAGAGATCCCAGACCTGGTTCTATTTGTCAGCTGCCTTGTATCTACCTCAGGAGTGTGTGATTCTGAAAAAAAGAACAGATCTTTTTCCAAAGAAAAAGAAAAGAAAAGAAAAAGGACTTCAACGAACCATGACCCCGAGGGACCACATGTCAATCTTGGAATCCCACTCGGCACCCATGATGATCTCGGGTGCCCGGTATGGACCTGGCATGACATCGCCCGAATGCTTCTCGTCAGTTTCCGCGTCCCCCAGGCGAGCAGCACCATAGTCGGTGATGACTACTGGGCCATGGGTGATATCAAGCTCGTACGAAAGGTGAATGCTTCGGTCTGGTTGTACTTTGCGAGGCGTGGGGTGTGCCAGCTCAAGGTCCTCAATCTGCTTGAACACTCGCTCCTCCCCAGGACTGAAGCTGACGAGGAGGTTATTCGGAGACAGGTCTGCCATGAGAAGCAAGGTTTGTCAGCTTTCATTGGGATACAAAGCGCACAAAGAAGGTGTGATATGTGACTGTACCAGTGTGAACCACGCCAGCTTGGTGAAGCAGGTCTAGACCCGTGATGACCCAAATCAAGGTAAATCGCAACGCGTCAAGATCAAGCGCGTTTCCTGGGAAAGCCTTTCGGAATTTGGTCAATGGTTGACCAAGCGGAGCAAATACAAGGCATTGGTGACGGATGCCATTCAATCCTTCAACCTCAAAGTGGTCGAGAACCAGCCGGAGTCGATCTTTACCGGGATGACCTGTCGCGTCGATGGAAACTATGTGATTTGAAATGGCCACCTCTTGCAGGGCGTCCTTGGTGCCTCGTTCACCGGTGGTGCAGATCTTGATCGTCAACAGCTTCTCTACCCTAGAAAAACTGGTTGGTTGCTTCAATCGCTTCCAAAGGATTCTGCGCTGTAACATACGTACTTGAGGTCGCGACATGCCCAGACGGTCGATCCTCCGCCGAAGCCTAGTTTGCCCAGGATCTGATATCTGTCTTGCAGGACTTGGCCGATGCGCGCAGGATAGTACCTCTCGGCCTTGTAGTTGGGCAACTTCTCTTCTTCTATCGGCCTGTCTGGTGAGAGTGCCTCGAAACCGACAGACGGGAAGACACTGGGCTGAGTCGACACTGACCGCGCGTTGTCAATGGGCGCGTCGCAGCGCTGGGCGAGTCTGCGGTAAGAGGAGATGGAACTGGGTTGGATGATGGCAGCGAGCGAACGAAGAGTGCACTTTTGGCCGCCAATGAGTTGTCGACGGAGAACTTGCGTGTAGGTCATGGCAAAGTGAGACTCGCCTGCATATTGAGGTTTGAGCGGCCAGGAGGAGAATACGGCAAATTGTCACCTGAATCCATGAAAGTAAAAAAACGACACATTGAAGGACGGAAGATTCAGGTTGCGATGGGTGTAGGCGGTGTATGAACCCAATGCGTTTTGAGAGAGTATTGACCAATCAAGACTGTGTGTGTGTGTTAGTTGTTAGTTATTAGAGTCTCTTGTAAGTCACTAATCCGACCAAGGATGAGAAGAAATATTATACTTTGCCGCAAGCTGATTTCTGGGTCCAACTATCGTACCAAGTCCCAGGCTTTGCCTTAGCCATGGACCTCTTCTGATTATCCAGTTTGTTGATACTGGCTTGCATATGTTGTCGCCGTGTAGGTGAACTGGGACACTGCATAGTCGCGGCAAAATAAGCGAAGTGAAGCTCTACTTGGTCATTTAGGAAAAGCGCTTCCGTATTGCCAAGACATGGATGACAAAAGGGCGCAAGATGGCTCAAGTCGACACTGCGACGATAATTTAAAGCGCGTAAGGCGGCTTGGATCATGAGTTCAGGGATCGCTCACATCCTACGCACTGAAGGCAAGTTCTCTACCACCAACTTGCACTGATACATAAACTCAAACTACTGCCATGTCACGGCTTCGTCTCCAGGACCGAGTCTGCATCGTTACCGGGTCTTCATCTGGCCTCGGCAGAGCGATCGCGCTCGGCTACGCCAGAGAAGGGGCATCTCTTGTGTGTGCAGACCTAGGCCCGCAGGCCCGCGCTGAGGTCGAGCACGAGCGCGACGTTGATACGGACCAGCTGATCAGAAGCAATGGCGGGCGTGCCATTTTCGTCAAGACCGACGTCAGCAAGGGTGAGGAGGTGGAAGCTCTGGTCGCCCAAGCGGTCAAGGAGTACGGCAGACTGGATGTGTGAGTACGGACGAGGATGCAGAAAAGAACGCCGACTTTGAATCGTCTCTTCGCATCACATCCAGTAGTAGGAGCACGTACATGGATCTGATTACTTTTTTCGCAAGATAGGATGGTCAATAATGCGGGTATCTGTGTCGAAGCCCGACGTCCCTCGGCCCGGATTCACGAGACGTCCGAGGCTGACTGGGACATCACCATGGCCGTCAACGCGAAGTCGGTGTTCCTCGGATGCAAGTACGCCATTGCGCAGATGATGCGACAGGATGTTCAACCCTTTGGCGACCGGGGTTGGGTCATCAACATGTCGTCTGTGTTTGGCCTGATCGGCGGTCGGTATAACTGTAAGGCTCGGATGGCAGCAAGCGAGGATCTTGACAATCGAAAGGGAAAAGGCTGATGTGTCGTGAAACAGGCTCGTATGTTGCCTCCAAGGCGGCCATTGCGAACCTGACCCGACAAGTTGCGCTCGATTACGCCGAGATGGGGATTCACTGCAACGCGATCAATCCAGGCTGTACGTATATACCCGAGTATCTTACCTCCTCGTCGGGACTGACGCTGGCCCTGATATGTTCTAGATACCGAGACTGCCATCATCAAGGATAGACTGGACCTGCTCGATGAGGCTGGCAGAGCTGCCATCCGACAGAAGCATCCGTTGCATGGTATCGGGACACCGGAGGACGTGGTGGGAGCGGCTATCTTCCTAGCGAGCGGCGAGTCGCGATGGGTGACTGGTATCAATCTCCCCGTAGACGGTGGATATACTGCACAGTAGTCAGATCCTGTGAGCGCAATGTCGGCGCTTTGTCATTGGTGTCAGATCGGTATAAGTCATTGCGGTTTGACCCTTGGTAGACTCGCCCCGATGTTGGACTTTGTGACGATGACCAGTGCGTACATGCATTGCCTCTACCAGTTCACCAGCATCAAGACGTGCCTCGTCAAATCATACAAACACGTGGCTCTAGCACTCCGGAAGATCAGATCATTTGGGGGGGCTGCCATGTCGCTCCATGGGCTCGTGCGACAGGGTTTCCTGAATGCTTCAGCCTTTGCACGTCTAAGTAGGCCAATGCCTTTTGCGTTCATGATGTCATGTGTTGTAGCGGGTATGAGATCATGATAAGGACAGACTACGGTCTGGACACAAAACATCATCCGAACGGTTCTCAGACGTGAGGCTTGGAGCTTTGACGCTGGAGGATCCTCACTCCTTGGCACCTCCACATGTTCTCAGGTGATGGCGACTCGGGACGTTTTCTGGGATTTTCTCTGACTAGATGGCAGTTTTCCGTTGCGCAGAAAAAAGAAAGAAAGGGAAAAGGAAATGAAACCAAGTCTTAGAACTAAGTCTTGGGATGAGGCAGAATACCGTTTCTGCGATATTCGTCCTATTTGTGGAAAGACAAGAGAGACTGCCGCTTGACATAGCCCTCTCTCGTATCCATGAGCTCACATCATCCTTGTCAGTGACCTACTTTGGGTAAATATCAGCAGGTTGGACTGTGCACACTTGGACTACTACTCAATCAAGCACAAAGCTTCGTCTTCCCGTAGGATCGAGGATTGTCTCATAACTGCGCCACGCGAACGAGGAAACAGTTGAACCCGTCAGCAGAACTGTACTGTAATGCTGTAGACTCTGATCCGAACATGGTCTTGTCGTTTCAGTTGCGACCAGCCATACAGAGAACATGGATCTGCAGACAATGAGTTGAGTTTGGCCCGCTTCGAACCTTGACAGCCCCCAAACTTCCCATTCGAAGAGCAACGGGAGCAAGCATGAAGAACGGAGAACCCGATGTTCTAGAAACATCAACATGAACTGCACGGTCCCCGTAATATAGAGCATAAAGATAAAGCATTAAGTTCGACAACCCACCAAGGTTAAGAGGCTTGTCTTGGGTTGGCAGTTATTGCGGGGGGGCCGAGCCACAAACCAAACCAGGGGCAACTCTCTTTGTCACATCAGTGTATCTAGTCCTATTTCGCCGAATAATCAAATACGAAAGAAAGCTTCGTTCAACCCATCTCATGCCAAGATACGCCTTGGGAAAAGATTGAGGAGCGTCTCTACGGGAGTAAAGACGGAAGATGTCGTTACCGTGGCTAAGCTAAGCCATCGTCTCAAGGGATAACCTTAATGTTTTTTTTTTGCTCAACTTGTTCATGTGTTGCTATCTCACAATGAGTTGAAATTTGCCTTACTCAAAGTCTCGAACTATAGCGAGTCATTCGAGGGGGCGGAGGGACCGGGTTCATCTTCGTCGCATGAATGATCCCAGACACAGAAACACCATAACATGACTAGGATCCATGTGCGAGTCAATGACTCTGGGAATTATTATAAAGCTTCACAGTTCAGTCGCAATGGACAAATGCTCTTGATGCTTTGAAGAGCGCATCACTTGTCCATTCCTTTTCTTTCCAACTCAATCTGCTTACATTCTCTTATACTTGTGTTGATACCGTTCCTGGAATCACTTTCACGTTCACAATACCAATATCCTCTCACACACAAGGTTGAGCCTTGATTCGTTCGTTCGTTGTATCTGTTGAACATTTCTTTTTACAATCTTCCATTTCAATTTTCGATTCCCATCTCTTTTGATCCCGCAATCATGTTGCGATCCTCCACCACTCTACTCTGGCTGGCCACCACCACGGCCATGGTCATGGCCTCGCCCATCGCGCCCAGACAGGATGTCGACTGCGCTCCCGACTCGTCCACGGGCCTCAAGGCTGAGTGCTGGGAGGCGCTGGGCATGGAGCAGTACATCAATGACTGGATCGCTGCTAATGGCACCGCGGCCGACTGCGCAAACCTGGGATTCGCGCAGTGCTATCTCCAGTTCAACGGCTTGACGACCCTGACGTGCGATCTCATCACTTCCTCCACGTGCCCTCCGCCGTCTTCGACTGAAGAGTATTCTAGCCCGCAACACTTCTATGTGAGTTGGACTTTCATCTCCCCCTTTTCCGAGTGTCATTGAGGATGCTGTGAGACTGATGTTGGCGATAATGTGCGCACTCTCATCTAGACCCTGTGGAACATCTACGCCGTCTACCAGTTCTTCAACCAGTACTCGGCCGCACTGAGCAATGGCGTGTCGCTCGCCGGCCAGACCGTCGACAAGATCGTCGCCACCGTCGCGCCGCCCGTCGAGGCTCAGCAGCCTGTCAGCACCCTTATGAACGTCCTCACCTCGACCCTCGGCGTCGTGAGCCTGTTCACCGGCGTCATCCCCGGCGGCGGTGGCCCAGCCGTCAGTCTGATCCAGGGCGGTCTCTCCCAGGCTCTGAGCCTCAGCCAGAAGCTCCCCGACACTCTCGTGCGCCCGTCCCAGACGGCCAACGATCGCTTCATTCAGCTCGGTGACATCGGCTCCTCGCTCGCCTCCCTCGTCGTCGACTACCAGAAGAACCTCCTCGATGCCGTCGCCCTCATCCAGCGGGACCAGGCCTCGTTCCTCGCTGCCTGCAGCAAGGGTGGATTCTCCCAGAGGATCACCACGTCCCTGACCATCCAGTCCAGCGATCTGTTCCGCCAGCTCCAGCTCTTCACCCTCTCCACCGCCCTGCGCGCCAACGGTATCGTCGCGGCCAAGAGCCCGGGCGTCGATGCTCTGCAGGTCGCCAAAGAGACCAGCGAGATCTCCTGCTCGGCTCTGACCACGCCTGGAGACTTCTGCAACCAGTGGTGGCTCGATGGCGAGGGAAACACCTTCTCCTTCCACAACCCTGGCGACACGGAAAACACCTTTGTCGATCTGACGGCCACCATCGTCAAGGAGGGATGGGCCACTCTTGATCAGGTCTTCAAGGTTGAGCAGTGCGCCGGAGTTGATCCTAGCTTTGATCCGGCGTCCGTCGGCGTGAAATGCATCGTCTCTCATGGCTTCTGCGAGTGGAACTACCAGCCGACCCTTGCTGAGACCAGAGCACAGCCGCAGTTCAAGAACTGCCCCAACGATCCCAACTGGGGGTTCCTCTGCAGCAGCTTCGAGCAGCGTATTCTTGGTAAGTTGCCTGAAGCTATCAATAAACCCTTCCGATTCATGGGCTAGGCGCGCTGACAGAACTTTGTTCCCTCCAGTTCCCGAGTCTTATCTCGGCCCGATCCTCAGGCCTGACAAGAATGGCTTCAGTCAGATGTGCAAGCGTCGATAGTCGAGCATGTTAGACTTGTTCCATAGAAAGGAGGCGTGTAATTCTAGATACACATAGTCTGAGCCATGTTCACCTCATGCGCATTGTCTCTGAATAAAACTCACAATTCGCAGTCTCTGAAGTGTGTCTGCACCACAATGTTCCAAGTCTACACTATGCAGACGATTTCTGTGTTGACTCTCCCGAGTCGTTCTCAGCATCGTCATAGAAGGATTATTAAGAGAAACGGCGGGGAGAGCTTTTGAAAAGTATCTATCAGAAACTGGCATTGTGCAATTACTACGCTACACGCTTTATGGTCCCTTTAATCAAAACTAGAAGCCTCACTCTAATCCCTGCCTGCAATCAAACAAATGCTCTCGAGTCATCATGTCAGTCGTCTCGTCCGTAAGAAATCTGGAACTTGGTCGTCTTTCTTATCTGCTGCGTATCGCTCCCACTGTCAGGCTCCTCCTTTTGTTGCCGCTGCGGCACCGACGTGAGGATGTACTCCTCGCTCGCACCGTCGCTGTGCTGCACGATGCTCTGGTTGACGCCCGACTTGGCGGGACCGTGGTACGGCTGCCATGGACTGCCTTGGCTCTGCGAGTCGATCTGACGATGCTCGCCCGAGCCGTACGCGTACTTGGACGGCGAGGACTTGGCAGTGCCGCCACCAAACACCGACGGGAACATCCAGGCGAGCGGCATGCGGCACATGGGTAGACAGGCACAGATGATGGCGACGTTCTCCTCGATCATGGTCCACAACGTCGAGGCGATATCATCTGTAGATTTCACATCTTGTCAGTATATGTGGAAACCAGCCAGGGTGTTCAGGATGCCATGGAGGAAACTGACAAGTAACGTCTGGAGTTTGTGTAGAGAATTTCAGAGTTGTCGAGCGCATGATCGATGTAAAGGTGACACTACAGCCTTGTATTAGTGGCGTTCTTGCGCCAGTTCAACGGGAGGTGACAGTCTTCAACTCACAATCCACCGAGCGCAAAGACTAGCATCAAAGCCCTCTTCTGGTTGACGGGGAGGTTGCTGGTCCAGATCGGTTGCATCGGGAGCATGAGGATCAGGATATCAGTCGCGATGGAGAAGCCCGCATTGGCATACCAGTTCATCGTGAGGCTGATGCAGGTGGGCTTCACAGACTTGTCCCAGGCACCGCGGATCGGGTTGCACTGGAAGATGGAAGAAGCCATGGTGGCCACCATGTACGACAGAATGATGCCCAGCAGGACGTAGCAGCATACACGGAACCACCTCTGGATGAAGATGCGCAGATAGAGAAGCAGGATCGATGCCTTGGTCAGGTTGATGGTCAACTTGTAGAAGATCTGCGCAACGTAAAACAGCTGGTGGGTTGGAAGCATCGCAGACGAGTCAGTCATACGCCCTGAGAATTGCACATCATGCCCCGTATGGTAGGTAGTTTTCTCTCACCTTCAGAGCCATCAGCCTATTGTCATGGGTCAGGTTGAAGACGTGCTGTCCAAATCCGTACTCCACAGCAAACATCATGAGAATCTGGACAATCTGGACACAGATCTGGTTGCGGCAAAAACAAGCAAAGTCTCTCCGTCAGCATGTTCACGAAGAGGTGGTGGGAGAAAAGCAAAAGCACGTTTGTCTCTCCCAATTGGCACACTTGTTTGGAATATATTCATTCCCATGGAGACTCACATAAGAGAAGAGGATCGTCCAGTCGTCCAAGCCAACACCGGATCTTCTCGATATCCGGCTCCATATCCTGATGACGACAAAGATGGGCGTCAGGGCAAAGAAGATGATGCACGGCACCGTGACCTGGTAGGCATTGCTCGGCCCTGGAATATTTTCCGAGGACGCCATGTCGAACGAGAAGTGTTGCGAGGCAGATCAGAGGCCTCTTGCCGGAGTTGATGGAGGATGAGTATGATGAAAAGTGCGAAACAAGCAGAACAGAAATGGAGATGAACCAAAAGATATTGCAGAAAAAAAGGACTTGGGCCAGAAGCAGAAAAGAAACTCCCAAGACTTGTTTGAAATGGACGGGACACTCCTTGGATATATCCCGAAGCGCCACGCCCGCAGCCACCACCGTCTTGCCTCTTCAGGAGTGGGATTCTTTTTCTCGCTCTTTTTCTCTCTTTCTATGTATGTCGCCCCGGTTTGGCGAACAACTTAAAAGTAAGAATAATGCTGCCCTACTAGTTAGGAGGAGGGCTACCTTGGGTACTATGTACCATACATCCGGGCCAAGGGCCGGGGATGTAACTCTGGAACGGCGGGAAATCCTGGGACAATGTGGCCACTTGGGTAATGCACAGCAGATAGCGAGCGGGTCTGGGCCAAGTGTAGGATGCAGACATGGCACAACATGCGACCTGGGGCCATGACATCGGGAGGCGTCTCAGGATGCAAGCCACAGGAGGGGAGAAGGTTGCTCTCCCGCCTGGATGGGGTTTATTGCCACACGCGGGAGCTTCGGGATGGCGTATTTGTAGCAGTAATAGCAATAGGAGTGACAGTAGTAAGATTAATAGTAGTTCTTCTGTATAAGAAGCGGAGGATGATGAAGACTCGTTACATAGTACACACGTCCTGCAAGTTGTGCGATAAGCGACTACCAAAGTGTGTCTGTCGGTCCAGAACGCGTGGGTTCCTAGGATTCCACGACATGCCCCTGGCAAAGGTTAAAAAAGAGAAAAAGAAAAGAGGATTCTGGCTATTGGACTCGGTTAAGAACATCGATTCGACAATACGGAGTCCTACCATGGCCAACATACGATCCACGTCGACAGCCATGTGCTTTTGTCTTTTTTTGTTGTCTTTTTACTTCTGCAACCCTGCAAGATCAGAGACATTCTTAGTTCCCTCTCGCTTGGTAACTTTACCAGGGATGTGATATGTCGTTGTTGCATTTACTACTAATCACTACTACAGAGCGTGGCATGTAAAAGGGAACTATGTTAGCGGCCGCGCAGCCAACAAATCAAAGACTGGGAATCGAGAAAAAGGTCGCATATCAACAAGCCCAGGCCAAGCCAAGCTCTTCCACTCTATTACCTACTAACACATGCACGTTGAAGCTTGCGTCCAGGGGTGGTTTTGGTCATCCCGCGTATTCCGAGTCTTCATCTCTCTCTCTCTCTCTTCTCCCCCCTGCCCCCTGCTCCCCTGCCAGGGCACGCGCGATTTTCGGCCTGCCTCTTTGGTAACATGCCATGCCATGCCATGTGCTGCTGCGATGCGATGCCGTGCGTCAGGTTCCAATCCCAGTTCGCCTTTCGTCTGTCTACCTGCCTAGGTAAGTATGCATCCAGGGTTCCTGGTCATACGGTGCAGCAGTACATCTCCACGTACAAACCAGGAGTACGGCAACAGTGACTACACATCTGGAGGCAGAACAAGGCGCGAACAACCGTTGCACCCTAGACTCCTCCCTAATCAAATCTTCTCAAGGTGATCCCTGCTCATAGCCTCTGCGAAATAAGCGAGGAAGCGGGGGAACCTGACCGGGTGCTGTATTCCGTTCAGCCGTTCGAGCAGGGGGTCCTTCAGGTGCGTGGACAAGGATCTTTGGCTTGAATCCTTCCCCATCTTGAGCCGGACACCAATAATGGGCGTTTGCTGTCAGCAGTAGCAATCATCCGTTGAGGTCCTCACGCATTGCTCGAAAAGAAAAGTCCCTTCGACTGGGGGAGGATTACTTGCAATATGAACACGCATGAGCTCGTGTAGCTCGCGTAGCTCGTGTATCCGTAACGTTATAAAGCTGATCCGCCACCCCTAGTCTTCAACCGCAGACTATTTACTTTTGGCGACCTCGATGAGGAGTGTTCTTCGCCGAATCAAGTTCATCAACGTCTGTGCTCTCTCACTTCCAAAGATCCCTACACCACCCTCCGCTCTGTCATTGTCCCTGCTCCACCAGTCTGAACTGAACTGGGGGGTCACCAACAGACGGATCTATCTTGTCGCTGTAACTATCTTTGTTAGTTGCTTGTGCTTGTGCAAACGACTTCGCCTCGAGACCTTTGATTAAGTCATAGTTCAAATAGTTATGCGCCTCAACCGGTCGCTCCCGTCAAGCGGGTTATTATATTGAGTCCATTTGATGTGCCAGTTTCGTCGTCCCTCTACTTTCCCTTTTCCTTTTCTGTCTCCTCACCCACGTTGAGCGTCACAATCGTCACCTCAAGCACCTCGCGATTGTGCCTGTAGCTCTCTCTCTCTCTTGTTCTCGTCGCCTGTCCTCCTCCTCCTCCAAAAGGGTTTCGTCTGTCTCTTCAATCATGCATTTCTCGCTGTCCTCCATCGCGGCTGCGGCCCTCCTCTCAGCGAGCCTTGCGTTCGGCCAGGCCACAGGCACCGTGTCCAAGGGTCCGTTTCCCCAGGACCTGAACGGCTCCAACTTCACATACCCGTTCCCGGTTCAGGTGTTCAAGTTCAAGAGCCAGAACGAGAACCTCGAGATGGCCTTCATGGACGTGAAGCCGACGTGCAAGCCCAACGGCAAGACGGCTGTGCTCCTCCACGGGAAGAACTTCTGCGGCGCCACCTGGGAGTTCACCATCCGTGCCCTGGCGGGATCGGGATACCGAGTCGTCGCGCCCGACCAGGTTGGATTCTGCAAGAGCTCCAAGCCTGCCGGCTACCAGTTCAGCCTCCGTCAGCTCGCCTGGAACACGCGCGGTCTGCTCAACACGATCGGCGTCGGCAAAGTCACCGTCATCGGTCACTCTTTCGGTGGCACCATCAGCACCATGTTCGGTCTCCAGTATCCCGACACCGTTGACGACATTGTCCTCGTGAACCCCATCGGACTCGAGGACTACAGCGGCAAGGGCGTGCCGTACATCAGCGTCGACCAGAACCGCGCCAACGAGGCCGCCTCGACCTACCAGTCCATCCGTGGCTACGAGCAGGCCGTCTATTACCTCGGCAACTGGACCCCTGCCTACGACATCTGGGTCAGGATGCTGGTCAACATCTACAACGGCTCCAAGCGGGATGCCTTCCTCCAGTGCCAGGCCAAGATTGTCGACCTGGTCCTGACGCAGCCCATTGCCCAGTACTTCAAGCAGCTCAAGCCTCGCACTCTTCTCATGATCGGTCTCAAGGATACCACTGCCATTGGCGCGCAGTGGGCGCCTCCCGCTGTTGCCGCCACTCTTGGTCACTTTGATGTCCTTGCTCCCCAGGTCGCCGCTGAGATCCCCAATGGGCATCTGATTGGATTCCCCGACGAGGGCCATGCGCCACAGATCGCCATCCCTGAAGAGTTCCACAAGAAGCTGTTGGCTTGGTTGTCGAGCTAAACCGAGGAACATTTCAACGGATCATGAACTACTATTTATATATCATCAATAATACATAATACTCTCACCGATTGTCTCGTCATAATCACTCGCACCTGAGAGGACAAAGGTTCGCAGGTTGCCGTGTATACTGTTCATCCTGTAAGTTGTCAAGTCAAAGTCCACAGCATTATTGTCCGAGAGCCGGAAGAGCCCTCTATTATCGACATGATTCGTTCCAACGATCGATCTCTGGCTTTGGAATGTCGCATTCGTGTAATAAGAGGCTCTCTGCGTATATGTATGTTTGGTCGCATAAATTAGGTGCAGCGCCAACCAGAGAAGCGAGTCTTGCACAATGTAAAGATGAGGCCGATACGAGTACCCCGTGTGAACTAACGGTGATCCAAGACCATGCATGACCAGGGCAGTCACCATCTCTGCACACAACAACTCGGGATTGCTCTCGATACATTGCCGTCGCTGAGGAGCTTATCCTTCATTCAGTAGGGTAGGTCGCCGATAACGCGAGTCGGCCAAGACTCTGGACAAGCGGCTTCTGCATCAAGGTGCACCACATCACAAGACAATGTGTTGCTCGATGAAGTACTATGAATGCATACTTGTAGGGTTTGTAGCCGCACGCACCGATATAGATAGATGCATTGGTCTTTGTTTGCAGCGGCAGATATAAATATGTTCATTTTCTTGGATTAACATACAACCATACAATTTATTTTTGTTTTTGTTTTTTTGTTTTCTGCGAACCAGAACAATTATTTACTCTACTTTCTCTCTTTTTATTTTTATTTTCCTATTGTTTACTTTGTTACTTGACTTAGTAGGTACCTACGTTCCGGGCACGCCTTCATCCGAGACAGAGTCATGTTTGTGCGATATGGAGCTCATTTCTGATCCATGTGTCGAAGCCAAAAGTGAATCCACTACTGACCGTAGCAGCCATAGCTCCCTATATACCGTGACACCATGACTTTAAGTTGGATCACAAACCTGGCCTTGACAACGTGAGTTAGCGACATTTTGTCTTTGTCGCTGAGTTCGCCCTTGCTGTTTTTTTTTTTATCTCTTTTTTTTTTCTTTTTCTTTTTCTTTTTTTTTCTCCTACTTAATAGATAGCATCCCAAGGCGTGATCCGGTTTGAGGAGCGAACCCGTCCGGATCCGTCGTCGTCGTCGTCGTCGTTATCCGAGGCTGGACTGGGCTGACTGTGTTGTGGGGGGCGATAGGCGATTGTTAGTGCAGCACGGGACTTCGTGTGCTTGCTGCTAACGGCCCACTGACAGCCAGAGAGAAAACGCGTTCACGACCAGCCGAACCGCGTCCCCCCATCATCGGCTTTTGGTGTTCCACGACGACATTCGCCCGCCTGGTTCCCAAGTCATTCGCTGACGACGTCGTTGCTGCTCGACTCGCTGGTGATTTTCCCAAAAAAAATTTCTCTCCTTCTTCATCAGTGAGAGAGTGAGAGTCAGCGACACTGCTGTCTTACTGTGTCCTGGCTGTCTGTCATCAACCTCTTCTTGTCTTGGCAGCACCATTCCTACTGCGCGCATCGCGCAATCCGCAAACCACCTCTTTTCTCTCTCTCAAAACATCGCTCTTCCTCAACCACAATACCGTCTGCTTCGCGGTACGATCCTTGGATTGCTTCGCTACTGTGCACAGATTCCGCGTCATGGTTTCGGCCAGCCCCGGCACCGCGCCGGACAGTGCTCAGCCTTCTGAACCGCATGCTATGTCCCACCCAGACCCGATGCATGCGGCCCGCCCCGGACTCAACGGTGAGACATGCACTTTCTTTACACACGTTCGCTATATTTGGCCTTGGCTTCGTCCTCTGCTTGATCTGTGCTTGAGACCTGCTGTATATGGATCCCGATTCGGTGTCATGGGAGTTTGCAAGTCTGGCAGCTTGTTGAACAGCGAACCTAAGCCGCACACACCCCCAGAACAACAAAACACATGCTCCTGGTGGAATACCATGATGTTTCCGGATGAACAGGAACTGACAACCTCGTCTTCTCAGACCATGAATCCAACCTGACCGATTCGCAAGACTCTGCTTTGAGCACCTCGACTGATACAGTCTTGACGCCAATAGGTTCAGCCAGCGAGGTCAGCAACAGTGTCGCGACACAGGACAAAATCTCAAGTGCCTTGAGCAAAGACCAAGAGATCACGGAGGTGCATGACGGAGGCAGTATGGGTGCTTCAAAACGCACGGCAGATGGCGAGTTCAAACAAGCTCGACGCAGTGCCAGTCCGGTCAAGGGACATTCGAGGAATACCAGTACCATGAGCACGGTTAGTGTGGCATCGACCACGACGAGTACCATTGGAGACGTGAGTACTAGGACCAACAAACCAAATCAGCCTGGTTGTATATGTGAGCCCATGCCACTAACACCAGTCGCTCAGCTCTCCTCCGACCTCAAGGCGCGGCTTTCCTATGCCATGCTCAAGGTTCAGAATGGCTGGCAGTCCAACTCCCTCGACGAGGTCGAATCCATGGCCTCCCAAGCCGCCTCACCAACTTCGAGCACCTCAACCATTCATCGCCCAAATGATGTTGCTGCTAGTCCACGGATTCCGCTTCCGTCAACTGCTGTTCATCATGATCTGGATGACTCGCACCGCCGCATCAAGTCCAACTCACCACCTTCTCAAGGTATCAACAGACCAGCCCTCGCGCCTCCGGCTCCCATCCGACCATCGTCGGGGGTCCATCCCAACAAACGTCGTCATTCCAACGCAAGACATCCACCGAAACTCAACACCGCAGGCCAAAATGCATCACCTCACGCTGCCGGCCAGGCCTCACCCCTCTTAATCAACCAACTACCTCCCCAGGACCGTGCCATGTACTCTCCCCATCAGAACGTTCGAGAGCAAGATGCCATCGAGACTCTGCTTTTCATGAGCAGTCCCGGCAACTCGGCCAACATGAAGCATGCATTTTCTCCTGCTGGTTCACCAGTACCAAGCGCGGTGGCGCAAGGAAACTCCCATAGTCATCATCCTCGCCACGCTCTCCCTAGCGGACCTAGGAAGGCCCTGCCCATACAGCGGCCACCGCATCCAGAGAAGAAAGTGGGATTCGTCAACTCCCCTCTCACAGCAACACAACCACATTCACCAATGGACGTGGACCCCGCGTACGCGTCACCGAACCGTGCGGGCCTTGCGTCTCGAAGACGAGTCAATGGCGCTAGCTCGCATCTACGCGGTGCTCTCTCCCTACCCACCGGTCTGGGATCCAGTTCCGTCGGCTCACCGAGAAGGACAATTGACGACGCTTACGTGGAGAACATGCTCGAGCGAGCAGCAGCAGAGAGCTCAGATGAGGAGGAGATTCAGCTTCCTCCACGACGACCAGCTGAGACTTTGGCATGAAACCAGTGGACGTGGGTTATATACAAGCAGAACATAAACGTATCATTACCAACCGGAGAATCTGTTTCACCTTGAGAGAAGTCAGGAAAGATGTTATGTTATGCTGGAAGGTCCATTCACCTGTTGTTGTACGAGAGAATGTTTCAACTTTGCATTTTTCTTCTTTCTTTCATTCATTTCCTTTTGGCGTTTATACCCTGTAGCGTGGTTTTTTTTTTTTTTTTTTTTTTTTGGTGCTGATTTCGAGGGCTGGGCTTGGGGGAGCTGTTCTGCATACACCAGATTTCCTGGGACACACTCTAGATAACGTACGGATACGTAGCGACGAGAAGAGGACATTCATGGAATTTCTTTTTGGATTCTTTACACTACTTTGGCGTGCTATTTTCTCTGTGCGTGTCCTCTTAATGGTGGGTAATCAATCACCCACCCCCTTCTTCGGCTGGTGTGAAACTTGAGTGTTTTGTAGTCCTACGCGCACTCGTATCATGGCATTCAGGGTTACAGGTCTCACGCTGCATGACTCCTTGTTAAACATGTACACACATACATTTACACATGAATTCATACATATATTATCGTATATGCACATGCATGGACCCTAAGCCAAAGTCTAGCATGTCCAGCTCAGCTTTCGTGATCATCTGAACTGTGCCCGCGGGTTCCTCCGTCTAGAATGACAGCTTCGTTGTTATCCAAGTCGTCTTGCACGCGGCGCCATCCCTTTTTCGTTGGACGACCTTGGGTCTCCTTCTCCTTGCCTTTGTCCTTGTCCTTGCCGCGTGCCTCGAAAGTCGGTTTGATCAGTGTGCCCAACAGCGGGTTGCCGCTGAATGCACCTCCGCCTCGTGGCTTCTGACTGGTAGATGCGCTGTTGCCGGTGACTTCTTTCAAGACGTCGTAATGCCGCCCCTCCATCGTGGCATCATCGTCTGCAATGTCTTCCTCGTCTGGGCTGGCTGGCCTTTCCACAGCGGCCATTCGTCGCACCACTTTCCCCCCGACCAGGTCGATGCTGACTACCTGTCGCCGCTTCTCGTACTCGGGGCGGGCGTTCCATTCCATCTCACGCATGAGCTTCTGCTGCTGCTTGAGCTCCTTGGCACGCTCCTCGGGGGTCGCCCACATGCTGCCGCCGCGGGTGACGTCGAAGTCGGCTGCTTCATCACGGACGGTCGTGCGGCGGGCGTTTTGCGCTTGGAAGTTGAGTAGCTTGTCGCGATGCTGTCTTGCCTTTGCTTCAGCCTCTGACAAGGTCGATGAGGAGCCGGCGCCGGGGTCGGCGTCCCGTGGCTTTGTGAAAGGGGCCGGGGTTTTGCTGACAGCTGGCCGGCGGTGGGCCTCTGCATCGGCGGCCATTCTCTCGCGACCGCGCTCCTCCTTGAGTTCCCGCACCATGCCTTGGACTTCTTGAGAGCTGAGCAAGGGGGTGCCGCAGAACGTGCAGGGTCCGAGGCCTTCTTTGACGCAGATGACTTTGCCACAGCTGAGGCAGTTGGGAGCCGCTGTCTGCAGCGGGTGTCTCGTTGCTACACAGTCACATCTCCTTGAGGCAGGGTCGTCGAGAGTCGGGTTGGTGGTGATCTCGAGAGCACGAATGGCAGCGTCAAGGTCGGCGATAGCGGCTGAGGCACCGGCCATGGGTGTGCCACCCGTGATAGAGACCTTGGTGTTACCACTGGAGGAGGAGAATGGCTTTGGCGTAGACGTTCTGGAAACAGGATTCGACTTGGGCTTCGGCTTACTGATGGACTCTGATATCAGGTAGCCAGCATGCGTAGTCTGTTTGGATTGGGACGGCTGAGGCGGTTTGGGGGTTGCTGAGCGAGATCCTTGGTTGCTGGTCGGGGCGCTGGCTCCCTTCTGAGGAATGTATTCCAAATCAGCATCCTTTTTGTTGTACGCAGTGCCGGAGGGGACGAAGCCTGTGTCTAGTTTGCGCGCTTCCGGCGTGTGCAGTGCAGCCTTGGTGGCCTTCTTCTTCCCACCGCGTTTCGGCCTTGGTACACCATCATCATGTGGAGCATTGTACGCTGATGATGTTGACGAAGAGGAAGCTTGGGCAGCAGATGATGAGCAAGGGCCTTGACGCCGGCCGTTGAAGGAGGAGATGAATTCGATGGCCTGTGGTGAATCGCCCAGCAGGTTGGTGAAATGCGAGACGGCTTCAGCCTTGGGTAAGGTGGCTGCATAATCGAGGACTTGCTGCAGCTCCTCTTCGGGCAGAGGCAGGAGCTGCGAGAGCTGCGTCAGAGACATGGGCGACAGCAGCGTTTGATGTTCGATATAGAGCGAGAATGAGTTTGGAGAGCTTGGGCCAAGCGTCCTGATGCCGAGTCGAGGTCGTCAAGGACTCGAGATGATGACTGCCAATGAAGCTAAGGAGCTGACTCACTCACCGAACAGACGGTGGTTTTCGCTTTTCTAGGTAGTTATCCACTCAACCAGCAGGGTATTGAAACACCTGACAAGAAAAGACAAAGAATGAAGGAAGAGTGGCTACCTTAGCTCTGCATCCTGTTCCAAGGACAGCCTTCCAGCAAACCTGACGTCCGGTGCCAGGTGCCTCGATTCCAGTTGCAGTGCAGGGTAATACTGTACCTACCTTAAGTGTGTCTACCACGAAACCCAGGAGGCCAGCGACGGGCGGCCAGTCGGTGCTCGCCCAGGCGCGCCATTAAGGCTTACATAATATACGGCGCGCCCGGGCGGGGCCTATTTGTGGCGCGGGTTTCGTGCCTCCAAGATACACGGATCCGTGCCTGCAACCCCGATCGGGACTAGCGTCTCTCCGCCTGTGCCACTGTAGCCACTACTATAACCACTATATCATCTACTAAAAAAAAATTGAACTCTTCAAGTACTCCACATATGATGGCAAGTCTTGTAGTACCTATATTCGTAAGAGTTATGCTTCACGTTACCGATGTGTACAGGGTTCCAACGCAGAACACTAAAAACGTGAGCAGGAAAGCACCAACTCCAAAACCCCCCTGCACATCTTTTGCCACAATGCTCCATGTGGCTGCTATCATCATGCATGTTATGAAGCCAGCACACCCTATAAGGAATATGGCAGCATAGTTCACGCTCTCTATAAGAGCCAGACCCCAGCCGGTCGATATACTCTTGCTACCATCCTGTGTGATCTGCCCATCGAGCTTCTTAGGGATCATCTTAAACAGGACAGGCAATACGTCCGCGTGATCGGGATGCTCAAAGAAGTGCATTAATATCGAGGAGCTGAGTGGCGGGGAACTGTCCGACTCTTCAAAGCTGTAACCAAACCTATCAGGATGATAAGGTACAGACGGGCTTTCTATCACGTCAATGAGATCTCCTCGGAGCAATCGAAACTATTCAGAGCGTCAGCTTGATTCGCCTACGCAAGCGTTTCTGACGCTACGTAACAATCTGACATGATATACCTTCACGAAGTTAATTCCTCGGACCTTTCTCAGAAAGCTCCAGCGTTCGCCCTTTCGGGTAGAGCAGTATGTCTGTGACAGCCTGGTGAAGAACTCGGCGTCAGATAGAACGTCACACACGTCAGGTTGGTAAGCCTTTACTGCATGTCGCATAAATGGAATGCACAGAGCCAGGAATTGGTGTGTAGACCCGGCAGCGTCCGCCCCCACGGCCCTTTGTCTTTGACATGGTATCCCGTAGCTTTTGTTTTCTGTGTCCTGGATATAGCTTGGGAGACTCAATTTCTGCCGCGTGCGAGTGAACATTCTTAATGCCCGGGACGCAATCATACTACCCTGGCTAGGACTAGATTCAGACTTCTCTGGGGACTCGGAATGGTCTATCACCTCCTCAGAGATACCCTTCGATAAGTCAGGTCCAAATGATGTGTAGTTTGCTAAGACTTCTGCTACACCCTTGGCGCTAGAACTGTCGACGTCGTTGAATACTGTGTGACCGCAATGCTAGAGACCATTAATATCACCGATAAGTCTCTTCATGATGACGAAAGGATACCAACACAGGTCCACCTCAGCCTTGTTTGAGAAGGGTGAACTGGTGGCGTGAGGAATTGCATAGAGAATCGATCGGTCTGATAGCCTAGGTACGTGATGACTCGTTCGTATCCGGACTTGGGCACGGCCGATGGCTTCTTCAATCGTACAAAGTTTTTCAGATTACTCTGAAACTTCTCAAAGGGCTCGCTCTCGAAGAGGAAGCTTCTTGCAGCCTCGTACCTAAAGGCAGCGTCTCCTTGTTTCACGCCTACGTCCACCAGATCGTCGCCTTCATCCTTATCGCCTTGGACAGGATCCCGTTCCTCAGCGAGGAGAGCCTCTTCCAGAGACTCTTCGGTAGGATTCTCGACCAAGTGAGCTTCCGTGAGGCGCTGTGCCAGGTCCAGCCTGGCACACCTGGCCAGGCGAGCCGCGTCCCGCTGGAGTCCTGTGTTTGCGCTTCGCCGAAGGTCCATAGCATAACGACGAAGAAGCCGCCGGATGGATATTTCCGCCCTAGTCCTGGACTTTGAGTACCGCACGACTTGCGGCCAGAGGTAGCAGAGCACGTGATGACGAAGCATGTCCTTGAAGAAGAGTATCTCGATGTGAGACTGGACGTGAAGTTCGCCGAGGCTGGTTAACGAGGTCCCCTGCGAGTTCCCAGAGAACAGCGAGTCAAGATTGTACGTAGAGGAACTTTCAGAATTACTGTCGTCGCCCCAGGGTAGGGATTCGCCTACGTCGATGCCGCCATCCCCCTCATCATGGAGGCTCGAGGCTACAGCTACTTCCCCGGAAGATAACTCAACTGCCCGCGATTTGCGAGTGCGGCGCCATTCGGGCGCATGCAAAGTTCCTTGTGATAAGGCAAATTTTCTTGCACCGTGGGAAGAGCATAAGTAGCCAACAAGTAGGGTGCGTTGCGCGATTCCGTGGCCTGGTTTTCCAAATGAGGGGCATTGGTCGACTGCGTGTTGGTAGTAGAGGCAGCGACAAGAAGAATACAGCTCGACAAGTTGATAGCACATTGTTCAAAGGGCGATAGGTGATGGTGATGGTGATGATGATGATAATAGTGATGATGATAGTCATAGTCATGGTCATGGCAAAGTCACGAGAGAGTAATATACTCATGACGTAGAAGGTGCAGAAATGTTTGTTTCGCATGGTATTGAGAGCATCGATGCTCGCCAATCGTGGATTGCCACGTCTGTCTGGCGAGATAGATTAAGTGGCAGTGCTGTCTGTTGCGTTGCAACTTGTGGACTTATACCGCCTTCAACCAGATACTCAACATGACTTAAAAAGCCAAACATTAGATATAAGCATACATCGGGACTCTAAAACCCTCTAACTTACTTCTTATCTATTTTCTTTTACGTTCTATTGCTACGAAGTCTTCGTCGCAGATTCTTGTGGTTTCTTCAATATGTTATAGCCAAGCAGGTAAACCCTTTTCATTTTCGCGGTCACCCAATTGGTGTGGTCTTGACTCCCGTTGAGCTGGCATCTCAAAACCCAGAGCGAATCTCCGACTAACTTTACCGACAAAAGCAACCTAGCCACAATAGACAACAACATCTATCAGTCATGTCCAGATGCTTCCTACTAGGCGGCAACAAGAACCACATGCAAAAGAGTAGTTATAACTGTCAGGCGACGTTGGTGGATGCAAGAGAGTGATAGACATAATAGCTAGGAATTCGTAACCAATATTCTTCGGGCCATAACGAAGGTTGATTAAGCTCTGATCTTGTGATATCGGTAGACTAGCCTCTCTTCCGTTTATCAACCCCTCAACGACGGAAGATCATCTCATTAATCCAGCTAGGTCATTCACAGCGAATTTATCAGAACGATCAGCCTTTTCACGTACCTTGCAGTCGGCACCTTACGGGCAGAGTAGGCATGTTACAGCTTTGCCAGCTTCCCGAAGGAGGGACGCAGGCAGTTATAAGTACCTAAGGTAGTATACTACGCCTCTAACATCACAATCCTACATACGCAGTAGTAACCTGCTATTTTCATCATGAGTTCTTTGAATAAGAGAGGTACCCGGGAGTGAAGGCACCTAGGTACCTTCCTATGCCTGGCGCCTGGAGCTGTGCCTGTTGGGAGAATTATGCCTGTAGTCTGGAGGCGGGGTTTGTGCCTGGGGACACACACACAGTACAGACACTGTGTTTGATAACTATATGGCGGTCCCAGTATAGAATCGAAAGAAGGCTATGTAGTTATGCATGTATGCACTTAGCTCAGGCTTTAATCACCCTGGCTCACCACTATAGTACATTCTGCTCAGCTTAAAGCAGCGCCAGCTCAGGTTCCACGCCCGAAACAGATTTGGAAGGCAAAGGTCGCCAAGGCAAGGTACATATGTACAACACCACTAGCCACACGTCAACGTCCTTCAGCCACGACTATTCCTATCGTCGCCCACTCAACAAGCCACTGGCACCCGGCCCCAGCAGAACACCACCAGTCGCACGGCAAGATCACAAGCACGAGCACGCAGCACAAGTCAATGCCGAGCAAAGTATTCGATACCTCGCGTTCGGTGCCGGCTCTAGCGATGGCTCAGGTTCCGTACGCCATAAATTTTCTTGCAGCCACAGGATACAGTACTTCCTATGGTAACCTGACTTAGGTTCCTTGTACTTACTCACAGTTGTGACCATCACCATCACCCCTCAGGCAGCACTGCTTTGTCGCTACAGGCCACGGCTCACCTTTGATTTTTTTTGATTTTTTTTTTAGTTAGGTACCTTAGCATTTACTCACTGTGGCTGCGCGGTTTTGGGGCCACCTCTCTCTCTCTCTCTCGTCCGTCTCGGTCTTAGCCGCACCACTCACTCAATTCGCCCGTTGTTACCGACCACCACCTAAGTACTTCTACTACCCGTCTGTCCCTCATCATTCCCTTCCTCTGCTCATCCACCCTTTTGCCACCTTTTTTTGTAGCTTCACAGCCTCTTCGTCGATTCCACCTCTTATTCTCTGTTCCATATCCCCCCACTCATCCAATTCCCATCTTCACAACCGTCGTCATCATGATGTCTGCTTCTTTCATCCAGCGCCGGGCCTTCTCTGCCTCTGCGCGCAGCGTGAGTTGAACCCGAAGAGCCGAAAGCTCCAATTGCTTCTCCTCTACAGCTCCAGCCGAGCTTTCCCAGCACTTGCACTCCTACTGCATCCCCTCCCGCTTTCTCATGATCCTGAGTCATGGCTACACACGCAAAAGACTAGAAGGGCAGCAATCCTTACTGACACAATGTTTTCTTCATCTTCTCCAGCTCTCCAAGGTCGCCGTTCTTGGTGCCGCCGGTGGCATTGGCCAGCCTCTGTCCCTGCTCATGAAGCTCAACCCTCGTGTCAGCGATCTCGCTCTCTACGATATCCGTGGTGCTCCCGGTATGCCTTGCCTTTTCTCTCAACATCTGACGACATGCTCTCTCGCTTTCATCCTCGGCCTTCTTCATCGCTGACAGTTGCCATCTTCCCTCTTCTCTAGGTGTTGCTGCCGATATCTCTCACGTCAATACCAAGTCCACCGTCAAGGGATACGAGCCCACCGGCTCCGGCCTTGCTGACTGCCTCAAGGGCGCTGAGGTCGTCCTCATCCCCGCCGGTGTTCCTCGCAAGCCCGGCATGACCCGTGACGATCTCTTCAACACCAACGCCTCCATCGTCCGTGACCTCGCCAAGGCCGTCGCCGAGAATGCCCCCAAGGCCAAGCTCCTCATCATCTCCAACCCCGTCAACTCCACCGTCCCCATCTGCGCCGAGGTCTTCAAGTCCAAGGGCGTCTACAACCCCAAGACCCTCTTCGGTGTCACCACCCTCGACGTCGTCCGCGCCAGCCGCTTCGTCTCCGAGATCAAGGGCACTGACCCCAAGGATGAGAACGTCACCGTCATCGGTGGTCACTCCGGCGTCACCATCGTTCCCCTCTTCAGCCAGAGCAACCACCCCGACCTGAGCTCCAATGCCGACCTCATCAAGCGTGTCCAGTTCGGTGGTGACGAGGTTGTCAAGGCCAAGGACGGTGCTGGTTCTGCCACCCTCTCCATGGCCATGGCTGGTGCCCGCATGGCCGAGTCCATCCTCCGCGCCGCTCAGGGCGAGAAGGGTGTCATCGAGCCCGCCTTCGTCGAGTCTCCCCTCTACAAGGACCAGGGTATCGAGTTCTTCAGCTCCAAGATCGAGCTCGGCCCCGAGGGTGTTGAGAAGATCTACCCCGTCGGTGAGATCGACGCCGTCGAGAAGAAGCTCCTCGAGGCCTGCCTCGGCGACCTCAAGAAGAACATCGAGAAGGGTGTCGCCTTCGTCGCCTCCAACCCCCCCAAATAAGTGTCTCAACCAGGCTCTTCTGGGTCTTGTCTTGAGTGCTTCGTCGCGTGAGTTGAGGAAGCGCTCTTCAAATCCACTCTAGTGGGCACGACGGAGCACGGGAAGTAAGAAAAACCTGGGGACAAGGCCTGTGTGGCGTGAAAGCAAAATGAAATAAAAAAAGGTCAACATTTACAATGGCTCATAGGACGGGTCCCGGGGCGCAGAAGGTCGGAAGGAGTTTTGCCGTAGAGGGGAAACAGCTTCACTTGGCGGGCCTCTCTCGAGAGCAAGTCTGCGTTTGCCATAGACTTCCCTACAAGTCGCTGTATAATATTACTACAATGTGTAATGATCTCTCGTCTTGCATCATTGCAATTCATGTGAACCATACCGTTTTTGTACCTCGCTATCTCATGCTCGATCCTCGTGAGTGATGACACATCAGCAGCCGTGTTCAAAACACGCAAAGCAACAAGAGTTAAAAAAAAAAGACCACGTAAGTCAAGGAAAACAAACCAGCTTAAAAGCAACATGAACATCATCACGAACAAGGGCACATTAAAATATGGCATGAGAAACCAACGAAAGCGTTTTTGGAACAATGTATTGATTGATGATCTTGAGCTTATCTAAAGACCTCGTGGTATATCTTCTCTCCACCCTCCTTCCTTCAAGCATCAACCTGCTTCGTCTCGGCAGTCTCGGTAGGCTTGTTCTGGCCAATGTACTCGGACTTCTTCAACATGTTGAGCTTGTCCTCCTCGGAGTCAAGGTGACGGAAGCAGAACCAGAAAGCAATACCACCGGCGGCAGCAATGCAGGCGACAACGACGTAGTTCCAGAGGTACAGAGGGTCCTTGGACATGGGAGTGAAAGCCTGGCCGATGGCGGCAGAGATGGCGCTCATGAACAGGTTCACGGACATGACGAGGGACTTCATGTTCTCGGGAGCCTTGGAGAAGGCATACTCGTACGAGGTGACGTTGGTGAAGATCTCGGAGAGACCGATCAGGATGTAGGGCAGAGACTGGGCCCAGACATTGATGGGCGCGGGCTCGTCGCAGTCGAGAGCCTGCTCGCCGCACGGGCTCATCTCGTAGATGTAGTGCTGCATGACGGCGGCGGCAACCATGGACAGTGCAGAGATGGCGAAACCGAACGTCATGCGCTTGATGGGAGTGAAAGCGACGCCGATCTTGCGGAGACCGGGGTAGAGGAGATGATCGATCAGGGGAATCATGATGACGATGGAGATGGGATTCAGGTTCTGCAGGATATCGTTGGGAGTACCGTTGCGCTGCATGGCCAGCGCCTGGATGGTGAGGTTACCGGTCATCTGGTTATAGGCAAGGAAGAACACGGGCAGGAAGAGGAACACGCGGCAGGCCGACAGACCACGCTTGACCTCATCAACCCAGGCATCATCGTAGGTCATCCAGGCAGGGCGCTCGTGGATGGGGATGCCAGAGGGCTTGGCGACATCCCAGTCGAACTTGAACTTGTTGGGCGAGCGCTTGCGCACGTACCAGAACATGGTCAGGAACTTGGAGAGGAGGGAGCCGGTAGGGGGCGTCAGGTGGTACTTCTTCTTGTTGGACCACAGGACGAAAGGAGCGATGAGGAACAACGCGGTGGGAATGAGGTAGGCGAGCCAGAAGCTGTGGTACTTCTCGACATAGACCATGCCGATCTGACCGGACAAGGCACCGATGTTGATGCACAGGTAAAAGTAGAGGAAGACGCGCGTGTTGGTGACGGCAGGGTCGACAATGACACGCTCGCCCTTGCGCTCCTCGACGTGCATGCGCGCATCGAGGTTCTGCTCAGCCAGCAGAGGAGAGACATTGGCCTTGAAGAAACCGGTACCGACGCAGAGGCAGAGCATGCCGACGATGAAGGCACCAAAGGCAGCATCGGTGTGGATGATGACACCGGGCGCGGCAGAAGCGACGAGGACGGCGTGGGCAATGGTGGAGATACCGATGGCCAGGTGCAGAGTCCAGAAACGACCCATGCGCGCGTCGGCAATCCACGCACCCAGCAGCGGCATCATGTAGGCGAAGAACTGGTTGAACAGGGAGATGCCCTGGGCAGCCTGGGGACCCTGGCCGAGAGCACCGGGCTTGCCCTCGGCGCTGGGGGCGCTGCCGGTCGTCGACCCGTCGGGCAGAGGGTTGTTGACGAAGTTGGTGTAGAGGATGGACGAGCCGTAGTAGGAGAAACGCTCGCAGAGCTCGACGAAGGCGATGGTGAACATGGCCCACGGGATCTTGCCGGAGACTCGGCGGAGCGTGCGCAGCTCCTCCTCCGTGGGCTTGTCGGGCCAGTCGTTCTCATCGTCTGTGGTCGTGACATAAGGATCCTGGATCTTCTGGTTCACATCCATGGTCCCGCTGGCATCGTGAGGGTGAAGACCCTTGAACTCGGGGTCGGCCTGGCCCGAGTGGGCGATGGCATCCGCATCGAGCTGGCTGGCGCTCGTCATGTTTGGACTTTCCCGGAGAGTCGAACACACACACGAAGTCAGAAATGAAAGATGTTTGCCTCACACAAGAGATTGTAGATTTGTGGAGGCTTGACCCTTTTCTCTCAGTGAGTTGAGGGGAGCTTAGCTATCTTGCTGGAAGCAAAAGGGAAGAGGGATGAAGGAGGGAAAAAGAGGCAGAGGAGCAAAGTGTAGGACAGGAAGCCGGAGAAGATGAGCCCATGGGAGGACAAAGCAACCTTTTTAATGCATCCCAGCCTCGTGCCTTGACCTGCGAGATAAGTCGGCGACCCGCGCGGCATGGGGAGGGAGGTTCTGTCCCCGCTCGCCACATAGGTACCGCTCAAATGGGGATCGATATCAAGATGCTCTTCTCTCGCTTTGACTTGATAGACGTGCCTATCAAGCCCATTAGATGGAGGGGGGGCCGCGGACTAGGGGTGTGTGGCCCTGGGAATCCCTTGCTGTGAGATCGAACATGGTGTGGTGTTCCACTAATAGAGAGAGAGAGAGAGAGAGAGGCGTGTGCGTGGGACGAGAGGGTTTGACTTGAAGACTTGGTGTGTGTGTGTGTGTGTATGTCTTGATTTCACATGTCCCCCGTCGGTCCCCTTGAACAGAGACTTGTAGGTCGCGGACGTAACCATAACCATAAACCACCATTTTCAAGGACCATCAACCTCCACAACCCAGGTTTCCCGACGTCTCCGTGACTAGGAGGTACCTCAGCCAAGCCAAGCCAAGCCAAGCGAGAACAGACGCCTGTCATGGCCGCTTGCTGTTTGCGTTGTTCGCCACGGGTACCAGCCGTACCAGAACCAGAAGATGATAGCCAGGCCTGTACGAACTTTTGCCCTGTTGCAGTACTTAAGAATGTGGGGAGCTAGAATCCCGGCAGAAGCATGCAGGTCTTCTCTCTCCCTTACGGTTCTTGCAAGAAAACCTCCTTAGTACCCTCCATCTCGCCGGGCTAAGCATACCTAGCGTGACGCCTCGCGGTCATCCCCCCGTCTGAGGTGCCCTGACTTTAAAAAAGAAGCCCTGCAAAATTCCTCACTGATTTCCCCCCCCAGATGAGGACTGTGGCGCCGGTGCGCCAGCGTTTGTGCTTTTTACCTGATGTGGCAGGTGGCCGACGCCCGAACAAAAGGACCCGAGACCCATTTGGCGGTTACTGAGTGGATGCAGTTTTCTGGTGTGGTGATTTCTAAGTGAGTCCTGAGGATTGAAAGGAAAGGAAGGGAGAAAAAGAAAGAAAGAAGCACAAGTTAAACTGTATTGTCATGCTTGTTAGGCTGCCTCCGGGGGTGGCTTGCTTGAGAATGCTTAGGCCAGCCACTGCTACTGATCAACAGAGAGAGGAGGTAGAAGATGAAGTTGAAGGACAAGCAGTAAAGACGAGGAAGGAGAGTCTCATGATCTTGACGAAGCTCTGCCGTCGCTTTGGATACCGCTTCCTCCTCACTGGCTCGCTCTCCAGAGACGTACGGAAGTGTGCGCTTTCGCAAGTTCGAGGATTCTTTCGGTGACGAACCCCCACCATCCATCTACTTGCCATCGCCTAGTACTGACTGACTGATCGGGCCGTTTTGGGGGGATCTTTGTCCTTCCTTAGCTTGCTTCTCGTGGTGGCGAGCCTCCTCCGCCAGGCCTCCTGTGTCTGATAGGTTGACTGGCTCGTCGTGGGGGGTTACCTAGCCATCATTTAACATTAACCTTGAGTTGTTGGTTTCTTTGCGACCGGCAATTGCGTCGCCCCCGATACGATGCGGATTTGTTCCTACTGTATTGCGAGGGCATCAGCTTACATCACGGTTTGGTGGAATGCTGATGACCAACACCCTATGCGCTTCGTGGCACTCATCAAGTGTCCTTCCAGAACCCCCGCGGAAGGTTGCCGTGTCTACATGAATCCATACTTGTATATGTAGCTTCACCAGACATCCCCGTCGTTGCAATTCTGCAGCAACGATCCCCTGATGCAACAACACCTGGGCCATGTCAACCGTGATACCCATCTTGGCGCCGACTCGGCCTGTTCCGGCTGGGCTCACTGGGCATCCGCCACTGGGTTGTCTTGGTGGCAAGCGACAGGTTTTTCCCCCATCTCTTGAGGTAAGTAGTGATATGATGGAAGAACCAATACCCGTACCGGATGTGAACTCAGTTTGCCAGTCGTCAAGCAGCATTAGTAGCTTCTTTACACGAAGACAAGTGAGAAGCACTGACAAATGCATGAGCTAGTTGATTCTGGAAGTTCCAGGGACCTTTGCACTCGTTCGTATATGTTGAAATTGCCGAGACTTTAATTAGGCGCAAGGTGAGGACTGGCGCCACGACTCGACCTTGATCCTTGCACGAATCATGCCAAGGAGGGCAGTTTGTGTCAGACCCAATCACACCTATTATCTTGACAAAGAATAAAGTCGATTCAGCGACAACGCGCCGATACAAGGACCCAAAATTCGGGTCCTCCTGATTCTTGGTCTGGTCGGTGTCCTATTTCCCGCGCGGTTCGTTGGTTTCCAGCATTCATATCACACATCTTCTTCGGGAACGTCGACAAATTTCTGGAAAACCATTTTCTTGAGGACAAGATGGCTTTCTCCACCACCAAATGGCTACCCCCTGCCAGCACACCATCTGCCAGTCCTATTGTGTAGGTGGCGTGTGGAGGCAAAAGATGTAACCATACCTGCGGCGCGGCTAGCGATGCTAACCTATCTACTAACTACATGTAGTAGCAAGCATCTTTGTGGGTGGCAGATCTGAGGTACTGGTCGAATGTTTTCGAGAGTACAGAGTAACTACTGATGCACCCTTATCAGGCAATGTCATCATGATGGGTTCGTCGTGCATGTGTAGTTCCTTTGGCTCTTCAGGTCTCCTGATGAAGACTTGAACACGCGATGCTGCGATGGGCTGAGGGAAGAAGATAAAACCGCATCTTCCCGTCAGGAGTGCGGCTTTCTCCAGCAGACGTGCCCTAGACGATATGAAAGGGACATCGTTCCACGTGCCAGAGCACGTCTCATTACGTTTTCAACACGTAAAACCCCATGAAGCTGTCTGGGGTGCAGGGTGCGTGGAGTTGGAGGGTTCCCCAAAGCCATGCTTGACATGAAGCGTTTTCTCGAGTGTCTCTTCATTTTGGGGAAGCTCATCGGACGATCCATGGTAGATACTGCTGGCCCCTTTCGGTCTGGGTACTTCTGGCTGCTGTCGGCACCAAAGTTGTGCTTTTTCAACATTTTGCAAACTTTACACCCCGTCACGCATGCCACTCTTAAGCCGCCAAAAGTAGTAGTACTGTAGAATGAGGCGTTGATCGTTTGCCCTGTTGGTCGCTGGTGAAGGCGCCGTTTGGAGTAAAGCCTCTCCATTCCAATATCGACTCCCAGAGCATTGGGTTCCACACCACGGCTTGGCAATCAGCACTGCCTCTTGTTCAACATGGCCAAATGGTTTCCTCATGTTGATGGCTAGTGGCCATTGCATGCAGTGATCTTCAAGTTCATGTGCTGAACTAAGAGTGGCTGGTTCTTTCGGTGAAGGGATGATTAAAGGAACCTTTGAAGCTTGGCCAATAGTCGCGTCAATGGAACCAATTTTGAGACCAAACACGTTCAGGAACATTTCACACATGATCTAATCGCGGTTCTCTTCGTCTGTTCAAGGCGACGACAGCATGCTCACTAGAAAAACCAGAGCCTTCACTGCGGGCGGCATCGCGCTTGGTATATTTACCTTGGCACAACGCTGCTGGTATATCTCGACTTCAAATGAAGACCTTTAGAGAAACATGTTTGTGTCCATCCCCGTCGGATGGAACAAGGAGTTGACTGCGCTAGTTCTTTTGGGAGATCAGGACGAAACCTTAGGACCCAGCCTCGGTTCGGGATCCGCCGCTCTATTGCACTGACTTTCCGAGGCCAAAAAAACGCCGAACCCTGTTTTTATGGATAACTTTTAGATTGTGGGCCTGTCGGTGAAAGATGGTCCCGAATCTAATTGTCCGCCTTTGCGATAATAGCTCCTCCCTCTTGCTTGGCGCTGGTAAGATCTTATGTCTTAATGCACAACCTGCAATCGTCTCCACTGAATGGAATGGATAACGAGTTCACCGTCGCTGCCATTGGCGGCTGCGCTCTGAACAAAGTTCCCGTTGGTTCAATATGCGCGGCGTCAGTCCTGGAGTTAGCTCTGGTCAGATATCACAGGAGTGGCTTGACGGAGGCAAGGCTGGCTTCAATTATGGGTGACCCAGAAAGTCCGGCAAGGCGGGACTGTGATACATCTGGGTCAATGAAGGACTTCTAAACGCGCCACAGTCGGAGAACTTTTCTCGTCCGACTAACTCAATCAACATCAACGAATCTCGCCCTGACCCCCGTCGGCATCGACATGAAGTAGGAAGGCATGTCTTCCTCAGACGGTAAAGTGACCTCCATGTCGAAATGCTGGATCAGCGATGCAACTGTCTTGAAGACAATGAGCTCGGCGAGGTGGCGTCCGGGGCAAGTCCTCGACCCGCCTCCCCAGCTCAAGCTGAATGTCTCCATGTCTTTGGATGTGTCAGGGTCTGACCACCGATCAATATTGTATGTTCTTGGATTTGAGCCGCAGATACCCGCGTTACAATGTAGGGCCGTCGGGTTGCATCCAACTGTGGTGCCTGCGGGGAAAAAGTGATCGTGGAGGACGACGCCCCCATGGGGTACACGCCGTGAAAGGGACATTCCAATAACTGGCCGTAGCCGTTTGGCTTCTTTGATCGACGCCTGGAGGAGTGGAAGATCGGAGGCGACTGTGAAGCGGGTCGGGCTCCCTTGAGAGCGGACTTCTGTAGCTACGCGCTGGTAACAACTGGTGTCCGAAGCCAAAAGGGTGAATGTTGATGTCAGGGTCGAGGCCAATGTCTCGTGCCCTGCCCCAAAGTTCGTCACAGCCATCCTCTTGAGGTAGGTTTCTGTGAAGTCCGGCTTCCTGTTATGCAGCTCTATGAGGTCTGTTATCAAGTCATGATAAGCGCCAGATTTGATCTGACGATGGAGGGCGACATTAATACGCTTCGAAACGCGCTTTCCGACATCCTGAGTTCCTGTCAGCCTTCAGGGTCTGAAGGTCATGGAAAAGAATATTCCGCCTACTGGGAAAAATGTCTTGAAGTCGCGCGGGGGCTTGTAGGTGATCCCCCATAAAACACTGAAAAACCTGTCCAGTAACTTGGACAAGTACGCCAACTTCATGATAGTTGGGAACAATCCGAACACGCTCTTTCTCCTCCAGCTCATATAGCTGTGATAGCTCGTGCCTGCGTCAGTGCCTTTCTTGATCATCCCAGGAGACCATGACAAGACAACAGCACCGAGGCATTCTACGGCGATCATGTGCATCCACTCTTTGAGATCGACTTGCTGGTCTTGCAGGCCTTTGAGTCTCTGAATGGCTCTTTCCAGGACTTTGTCGACAGCATCCTCGTACTGGCAAAGGTTGGTAGATGTGTATATAGGTCCAATAGCTCGCCTTTGCTTGCGATATCTTTTCATGTCTCTCTCAGAGAGGAGATCGAGACTGTCCACTGAAATCGGGTCGAGTTTCCAATCCAGCTCCGGGCGAGGCAGTGCTGTAGCAACTGTATAAGTTAGGATTACGTGCCCCTTTCACTTGTTGCCATGTTACTCACGATAGAAATCGGACTTTTCGAAGCGACTTCCAGGACCTACGGATACATCAGCGCACAGACACTGCGTGGTTTTATGATCATTCTCACTGTATATGGCCTTGAAGCTCTCTTTGCTGTTGAACCAGACCTCATTGGGCCCAACCCTGACCACCGGACCATAAGTTTCATGCACATACAACCCAATAGAAACGGATCGCCCGTTCCTGACATGGTATGCGAGCCAAGCGTTTGTGACAGCAGCCAGCTTTGGGCCGGGTATGTCTGCTAGAGGGTGCAATAGCAGTCTGTAGGAAATTGTGAACAAGAACAAGCAGAAGAAGCCAGAGGCCCACCAAACGATCATCCTGGAGGAGGTTCCAAGTACGATGCGGATCAAAGATTCAACATCAGCCATGATGGCGGCGATGATTTGTAGCGGCGAATGTCAGTCCAACCAACAGAGACATTGCGATGATCTCGTCCAGAAAACAAGGCGAATCAGGAACTGCGCTTGGAAACCTTCCAACAGTGTGCGGAATTCGGGCAAATTTACCAGCGACTGAGATGGTTCGTCTGGTGTGTTAAACGTCGTGATGCTTGTAAAAGCCCGTATGCGGTAGCAAATCAGGGTGGTTGACTTTTGCTGGGCTCTTCGTTTGGTGGGTAGAAATTGGGGCAGACTTTGAATGTACAACCCTAACCCCAATCGGCAAACAGTTCCTGCTGGTGAGATACCGCTTGTGGAGGGCGACTTGCACCTAAGTATTGTTGAATAGAAAGTCTTATAGTGGTCTTGGGATTGAAACTCGGGTAGGAAGTGGGATCAACTTTCAGACCACGTGGCTCTGTCTCTAAGTAACTGATTCGGTAGTGCTTTGATGGCTTGGGCATTTATGTCCATGTGCACCGCAGATCCCCTTGAGACTAACAGGTGACATGGAGAATTGACCATAACAAGAAACAACTTGCATAACCAAATCAGTCGAAATAGGGTAGTATTACATTACTTCATTTGCTCATAAAGGTTGAGAAGGGATTCATCTTTAGCTCAATCTCGAGCGTCCAGTCGCAACTCAAAGGCTTGTCTCGTAACGACTCCTCGCGCGAATCTGTGGTCCGTAGTACCAAAATAGCCACGGAATAGGCGCCATGATCAGCGTGATAAAGCCCAGGAGACTGAGTGCCCATCCCACACCGAGGCTCTGGAACATGCGGAGCGCAAACAAGGGGAATGCTGCACTTAACATATACCTGCTGAGCTGCAAGGCGCCAGATGCCGAAGCACCATACAGAGGGCCATAGGAATCCAACATGTACAAGGTGGCACCAGCATATACCAACATGGATGAAAGCATCACAACTCCTTGGAAGAATATGGGAACTATCCAGTGCACTTGGTTCTGAGCGGTCCATGCGACAATGAACATACCCGTAGGAAGCACAAAGCTCCCAGTCAGCGATGATATGAGACGGTTCTCAGGCGGCAGTGGTTCATCATCAGCATGATGGAGTCTCCACTGCCGTAACTTCTTCTGATAGAATCGCAGGTCAATCGCGATCATCGGGATCGGAACCAGGACAGCGCCGATATTGAGACCCAGGAAAGACAGCGTCTCACCTGTAGCATCGAAGCCGTAATAGGTCCTGAAGATCCACGGTACCGACACCACAAATGTGTAGAACAAACTCAAAATGAAGGCGTTGTACAGACTTATCAGGGTCACAATCGGTTCTGTAAACAACATGTGAAGTGGCCGCTGGATGAGAACAGTGACGAAGTATCGAAAAGCCCTGCCTGGAGACGTACGTTGAGAGGACGAATCCTGCAGTCCAAGTCGAATCGCACGGCGTTGCAGGACCACTTTCTTATACGTTTCCCTCATGAAACAGACGGGAATATAGAGGGCCGTCGTAAGAATAACAGCAAGCCATTGTGTCCACCGCCATTCATTCGTCGCAACAACAAAGCCACCGATAAGAGGACCCAAGACAGCGCCAAAGGATGGTAGACTGTAGTATATACCAAGAGCAACACCACGGTAGCTTCCCGACGTGAGATCAAGGATCGTGGCGGACGCGTTGCTGATGAGAGGTGATCCGAACATGCCTGAAAAGAACCGACAGATGATCAGACTCTGGATATTCTGACTGAAGCCAGCGCCGAGCTGAAAGCAGATAAAGCAGGGCGTAGCGTAAAGGAACACAGCTTTCCTTCCGTAAGCCTCTGACAGTGGCGCACCGACGAGCGGACCGAACGCAAGGCCCCAATTGTACATGGACAGAGGCAAAATCGCAACAGTTTCACTGCAGTGGAATTCTCTCTCGACATAATCCTGAGCAGGCGCGTAGATGGCGCCGGCGGTTGTTGCAACGAAGGCAAGAAGCGTGACAGAGGCGGTGATGAAGAAACGCCATGCCCGGCTGAAGTTGCGCGGGTTGTCCGGGTCGTCCGGGCCTGTCCAATCGAACACGGCATTCATAGCAGCTACGCCACGCCGAATCTCGATGACCTCCAGGGCTTCTGCGCTTATAGGAGAGCCATCGACATGAGACATTGGTGGCCGCGCCACCTGCTGCATAGGTGGAGGCGGCATTGGTGGTGATTCCATGATCAAGAAAAGATTGGCATAGAAGCCATTAGCGATGCGGATAGTCGAGGAGAATAAACCCCATGGGGAAGGAGAAACATCTAACTTATACTGCGCGTGCGTTGCCCGACATCGGTAGCTAGGTTGTGAGTCGTGACCAACCGCTGCCAATCCGATAATAAGCCGGGGTGGGCATTGATTCAAGGGCCGTCATTGCCGAGAGCGGCCGTTCTTTTCCTTGCGATCGCGCACGTTAAGCGCCTCTGACTACGGAGGGCGTCCGTGAAATCCGGCTTGTGCCCGGATCCACCTACTACGCCAAGCAGTAAAGGCGACAACAATCAGGATGCAGTCAGTGTTTGGGATCATCAATTGACAACTATTAGACCGACATCTTCATGGCAATTGTCTTGTGTGGATTGTATCCCTTGATCACAAAATCTTCAGCCTTCCAGCCATCAATACTACAGCCCTTTTCTCGTGTGATTTCCAGCTCGGGGAAATCACGCGGTTCCCTTTCTATCTGAACTTGAAGAGCTTCAACATGATCGAGGTAAACGTGAGCATCTCCCATTACGTGTGTCAGGCTTCCGGGAGCCAGATCGCATACATGTGCGATCATATGGGTGAGGAGCGCATAGCTGGCGATGTTGAACGGAACACCGAGGCCCATATCGCAGGATCGTTGATAGAGTTGACAGTGAAGGTGGCCCTTGGGCTTTGGCTCGTCCTCGGCAGGCTCCGCACCATTCGTTCTCCTTTGCCTGGGGTAGGATACGTAGAATTGGGCGAACATGTGACACGGGGGCAGGGCCATCTTCTTGAGATCTTTCGGGTTCCAAGCAGACAGTATCATCCTTCGATCAAATGGGTTGGTCTTGAGCTGATGAATGAGGCCAGCAAGCTGGTCAACACCCTGTCCCGAGTAGTCTGTCTTCGCATCGACGTATTCAGCGCCGAAGTGTCGCCATTGGAAACCGTACACAGGACCAAGGTCGCCAACTTCGCGGTGTGATAGTCCCACGCTATCCAAGAACTCTCGCGAACCGTTCCCATCCCAGATCTTGACGCCAACTTCGCTTAGTGGCAATGACGATGTGCTTCCGGCGACGAACCACAAAAGCTCAGCGATGACAGCTTTTGTGAAGACGCGCTTCGTCGTGAGGAGGGGCAGGACCGGGGTGCCGTTCTTATTGAGGGCGAACTTGAGCGGCTGAGGAGCGAAAATGGAGTACGTGCCAGTGCCGGTCCTGGAATCTAATTAGCTAGAGGCGACATCGTAGTTGAGATCTCTATGCGTCTCACCTGTCCGGGCGATGTTCGCCATTTTCCAGGATCTCACGGGCGAGGTTGAGATACTGTAGTTCTTCGTGTGGTTGAGATGAACCATTCTCTCTGGCCTTGGCCTCTGAGGCATTGCCAGAAAAAGGTTGATCAGTAGTCATGGTGGATAAAACCCGTTTTGTCTTGTCTAGATTTGAAGACACTGCAAAGTTGTCCACATGAGGCTGAGAAATTGTTGTATGTAGTATGGGCAGTTAATCCCCGCTGGAACAGAAGACGCGACGAAACGCGTAAAGAGGCCCCGCGGTGGGAAGTCCCCTGTGTGGTGGCGTAGTTGGCGTGAAGCACGCTGGACGAGCGCCAAGCACCGGGATGCGGCTCGGGGTTTGTCCGATAGAAGTTTAGTATTCTTTGGGGTTCGGTGCTGACGCCACAACCGTCTCCCAAGTGAATGTCCGCAGGCATCAGCCACATATGCGCAGATATTCAAATTTGTCGTCGGAGTTGACGGATCATGGTTCAAACAACAAGGTTCAGCTGGAACAGTCTGGTAGTTCAAATATGCTATGAAACATCAAGTCATCCATAAGCAGGTATGTTTGTGGGAGGACCCGATCTTCCGAGCTGTCTTTCGCCATGAACAGAAGTTCCTCGAATTTCCATAGCGTACAAGTGTGGCGTCGTAAACCTGGCCAGAATCCACACACAACCCTCGTCGCTCTGCTGCCCATGGCCCACGATACCTTGACCTCACTGCGGACTTCTGGCCACCTGTTTCTCTCCAGATCATCCACGGGCCCATCGGCCGAATCTTGCATCACGTTTCTTTCCCGCATTTTCAGGGCCCTCTCACTTCCTTTCCCCTGTTGCCTTAGTTCCTCAACCAGAGCCTGCTAGACTTTGCAGCTCTATCGTGGTTGTAATTTCCCATACCTACCTACCTACCTACCCATACTCTGCAGACAGTTTGCATCCTATCGCGTCCTGAGACCCCTTGTCTAGAAGTCGCGCATCGTCGCATTCGACACTCGCCGCCATGGCGCCCCTCGTCGACAACCCGCAGATTCAGCACGCTGAGCTTCTGCGTCCGCTTCCGACTTACCTGCACGCTTACGTCTGGCCCTTCACCATCGCTTGGCCCGTATTCTTCGCCTTCTATCTCTCGCCAAATCTCTACGAGAAGCACATTGGGGCGCAAGAATGGACTTTCGTTTGGTGCGGTACCATTGTCACTTTCCAGTCTCTGGCATGGCTCATGACTCACTGGAGTGTGAACCTTGCGGCCCGTTTTACCTCAACCGTTGTCTCCGACATCAAGGATGCTGAACTTATCAAGGTCCTTCCGGCTGCCAATGCTGGGTCTGGTGAGATCTGTCGGTTGGATCGCGACAAGGTAAGATGCAAGACAGCAATGGGAAACTTTACCAGATGCTGACATGTTTATCCGCAGGACGGTGGTAAGATGAAGCTCTCGTTCCTCTTCCAGAAGCGACGTTTCCTCTGGAACCCTGATACCAAATCCTTCAGCACTCTCCAGTATGAGATCGATACAGAGCCGAAACCCTTGATCGGTCAACTTCAGTCGTCACGCGGTCTTGAGAAGCAGGCTACCATCACACAAATCGAGAACCATTTTGGAACAAACACTTTCGACATCCCTGTACCGTCCTTCAGCGAGCTCTTCAAGGAGCACGCTGTTGCGCCATTCTTCGTCTTCCAGATCTTCTGTGTGGGATTGTGGATGCTCGACGAATACTGGTACTACTCTTTGTTCACCCTGTTCATGCTTGTGGCTTTTGAGAGCACTGTTGTTTGGCAGCGTCAGCGTACACTTACCGAGTTCCGTGGCATGAGCATCAAGCCATACGATATGTGGGTGTACAGGACCGGCAAGTGGACCGAGGTCTCGAGTGATAAGCTGCTTCCTGGTGATCTTGTCTCCGTCGGTCGAACTAAGGAGGACAGCGGTGTCGCTTGCGACATGATCCTTGTTGAAGGAACTGCCATCGTGAACGAGGCTATGCTCTCTGGAGAGAGCACCCCCCTCCTCAAGGACTCTATTCAACTCCGACCTTCCGATGCCAGCCTTGAGCCCGAGGGTCTTGACAAGAACTCCTTCCTTTGGGGCGGTACCAAAGTCCTTCAGATCACCCACGGAAACCCTGATCAAGAGAAGCCTAAGCTGGCATCTGGCGTTCCACCTGCACCCGATAATGGCGCGATGGCTATTGTCGTCAAGACTGGTTTCGAAACTTCCCAGGGCAGCCTGGTCCGCACTATGATTTACTCAACAGAGCGTGTTTCGGCCAACAACTTCGAGGCCCTCTTATTTATTCTGTTTCTTCTTATCTTCGCCATTGCCGCCTCGTGGTACGTTTGGGACGAGGGTGTTCGTAAGGACAGGAAACGCTCCAAGCTTCTCCTGGACTGTGTCTTGATCGTCACAAGCGTCGTCCCTCCAGAGCTTCCCATGGAATTGAGTTTGGCTGTCAACACTAGTCTGGCTGCTCTCGGCAAGCTTGCTATCTTCTGCACTGAGCCCTTCCGGATCCCTTTCGCTGGGCGTGTTGATGTCGCCTGCTTTGACAAGACTGGCACCTTGACCGGCGAGGACCTCGTAGTCGAAGGAATTGCTGGCCTTAGCCTTGGACATGCTGATATTGACGACAAGAAGGAGGCCAATGGTGCCCACTCCAACATGACCCTTGTAACTGAATCAAGCCTCGAAACCTCTCTTGTTCTGGCTACGGCACACGCGCTCGTCAAGCTCGATGAGGGTGATATCGTTGGAGACCCCATGGAGAAGGCCACTGTCTCGTCTCTCGGATGGACGCTTGGAAAGAACGACACCCTTCACAGCACACAGAAAGCCGGTAACGCGACCGGAACCGTTACTATCAAGAGGCGCTTCCAGTTCTCTTCTGCGCTAAAGCGTCAGAGCTCCGTTGCTTTTGTTCAGGGCACTGATAAAGAAGGCCGCAAGATCAAGGGTACATTTGCTGGTGTCAAGGGTGCTCCCGAGACTATCATGAAGATGCTCGTCGACGTCCCCGAAGACTACGAGGAGACGTTCAAGTACTTTACTCGCAAGGGTTCTCGTGTTTTGGCTCTTGCCTACAAGCAACTCACGAACGATTCAGAACTAGGTGCAAGCAAGATCAACGATCTGAAGCGCGAGAAGGTCGAGTGTGACCTGACTTTTGCTGGCTTCCTCGTTCTCCACTGCCCCCTCAAGGACGACGCCAAGGAAGCTGTCCAGATGCTGAACGAGAGCAGCCATCGGGTTGTGATGATTACTGGCGACAACCCACTGACGGCTGTCCACGTTGCTCGCGAGGTCGAGATTGTGGACCGTGATGTTCTCATCCTTGACACCCCCGATGACCACTCTCCTGCTCACTCTCAGGGTATTGATCTAGTCTGGAAGAGCGTTGATGACAAGATTAGCATTCCTGTTGATCCGTCGAAGCCCCTGGACCCCAAGATCCTCAAAGAGAACGATATCTGTGTTACCGGCTACGCACTTGCCAAGTTCAAGGATCAAGTTGGCTGGAAGATTCTCCTTCGCTACACTTGGGTCTATGCTCGCGTTTCTCCCAAGCAAAAGGAGGATATTCTTCTTGGTCTTAAGGATATGGGCTACTACACTCTGATGGCTGGTGACGGTACCAATGACGTTGGTGCTCTCAAGCAGGCACACATCGGTATTGCGCTTCTCAACGGTACCCAGGACGATCTTACTCGCATTGCGGAACATTCTCGCAACACGAACATGAAGGCCATGTACCAGAAGCAGGTGGATCTGATGAAACGCTTCAACCAGCCTGCACCGCCAGTTCCTGTTATGATCGCCCACCTGTATGCCCCCGGCCCCAGCAATCCGCACTTCAACAAGGCTGTTGAGCGAGAGGCGAAGAGGAAGAACATCACACCTGAGGAGTATGCCAAGCAGCAAGGCCACACTCTTCAAGCAATCGAGCCAACCCCTGCTCCTGAGACGCCAACTGATCCTCGTCTTGCTAAGCAGCAGGCTGCCGCGAAGAAGGCTGCTGGATTTGCTGACAAGCTCACTTCCACGATGATGGAAGCAGAGATGGGCGAGGATGAGCCACCAACTCTGAAGCTTGGAGACGCTTCTGTGGCAGCACCATTCACCTCGAAGCTTCGCAATGTCATTGCTGTTCCGAACATCATTAGGCAAGGCCGTTGCACTCTTGTTGCAACCATTCAGATGTACAAGATCCTGGCCCTCAACTGTCTCATCAGCGCCTATTCCCTTTCTGTTCTGTACCTGGAGGGCATCAAGTTCGGGGATGGACAGTACACCATCAGCGGCCTGCTCATGTCCGTCTGCTTCCTTAGTATCTCTCGCGCGCGTGTCGTCGAAGGTCTGAGCAAGGAGCGCCCCCAGCCCAACATCTTCAACTTCTACATTATTGGATCCATTCTTGGCCAATTTGCCGTTCACATCGTCACGCTCATCTACATCGCCCGGCTTTGCGAAAGACTTGAACCGTAAGTTATATCTTTGTTTTGAGGGTAAACATCAGAACATTACTAACGACTCGCAGTCGCTCGGACGATGTTGATCTCGAGGCAGAGTTCAAGCCTTCTCTGCTGAATTCGGCAGTATACCTTCTGCAGCTTATCCAGCAAATCTCTACTTTCGCCATCAACTACCAAGGTCGCCCTTTCCGCGAATCTCTATCCGAAAATAAGGGCATGTTCTACGGCATCGTCGGTGTCTCTGGCCTCGCTTTTGCGTGCGCCATGGAGGTCTTCCCTGAGATCAACGAACAGATGAAACTTGTTCCCTTCACCGATGAGTTCAAGTACACAATGACAACAGTCATGGTTCTTGACTACGGATGCTGTTGGGTCATTGAGAAGGTCCTCAAGATCCTTTTCAGTGACTTCCGCCCACGTGACATTGCTGAGCGCAGACCTGATCAGCTTGCTCGCGAGGAGGAGCGTAAAAAGCTTGTCGCGGCCAAGAAGGCTGAAGAAGAGGAAGCGAAGAGGTTGGAAAAGGTGGCTGAGTGGGAGCGTAAGGTCGAGGAGCGCAGGAGGAAGATCGAGGAGTGGCGCGCTGGCAGGCAGTAGATGATGACCTGAACTCACGACAGTCAGATGCATCGCGCTGAAGACGGTAGAGATGCATATAACGGTCACATACCCCCCCCCCCCTCCCCTTTAGATGCTATCATAGATTTGGCATATGCCCACACCTGTAATAAGAAGTTCGTTTCAGCGGCTCTATTGTTCCATATAGTGTAAGGAGAGGGGGTATAGTGCGCAGCGGTAGACTTGTTATTGGCCGCAGGAAGATGATGAACAGTTCACCCAAATGAAATCACCTCGTATTAATTCCAAACTATGCAAACTACCAGCACAACCGTCCAAATGGACAACCCAAACGACAAGGCCAATGAACGTGACCTGGTATACATCATCCTATTACCTGACGAACTGGAGAAGGCCAGGCTCAAGGAGAAGTTTGACACCGCTCCATGGTCCTGGGACTTATCAATCCGTATGCTCTGTCATAAATCACCAGTCCCTGGAGCGATACCTAGTTGACCACGCCACCGAGGGCAACGCAAGGCAGGGCAATGTTGATGAGGCCGCCAGTCTGGGAGGAGATGTGTTAGCAAGTATACCCACATACAGGTGCAAGATCTGAGGGTATTAAACGTACGGCAGTAGACTCAGAGCCATCGCAGCAAGCAACCTTGCCGGAGCAGTGTTGGCCAAGAAGGTCAGAGACGCCAATCACTACGAGTGACACATTAGCACATACTGCCTCGAGAAATACTAGACGTTCATATACGTACGAGCAGTGATGTCAAGCTTGGAGCACTGGTCAAAGAGTTGCAGGTCAACAAGACCATCAGCAACCTTACCAAGCACACCATCGGAGCCGAGCAGACCATCTTCACCGAGGATACCATCCAAGATGTCCGCAACAAGACCCCTTGAAGTGCGGCCATTTTGGGTCTCGGGCTGAGGAGCATCCTTTCCGGTCCTCTTCTCATTGCAGCAGGTGAGCTGAGTGTTCTTCCCACAGGCAGACTGGGCCTGGCCCATGGTCATCTGGCCGAGGCCGCTACCAACACCGGGCACCTGAGGAGCAGCGGCAGCCAGAGCGGCGAAAAGGGCGGAGACGAAGACGGCACGCATGTTGGTGGTGTTGAGGAGGACGAGTTTTGTCTTTGGATGGGATCTTGTGAAAGGTTAGGTGGTGTGCTGAGATGTTGATGCAGGCTGGAGCTGTGAGAGACAGGCTTGACGGGAGAGACGGGAAACAGGTTCTGCTTTATACTTAATCCTTCTCATTTCTTCCCTGCATGTCATTCGGTTCAGCCGCTATGTTGTGAAGTCTTCTACCGAATGCTGGTCCGATGTGCCTCGATCACGCGTTACATCAGATCTCGATGCAACACAACCACTCAAGCCATGAGCCAAGCCTGTACAGATTTTACAGTTCGGTGCTCCAGTATATGCGTGAAGTTCACGCGGCATTTGGTGAGACATGGAGATTTGCCCGCAAGTCTGTCCGCGGAGTGGAATGACGGCTCTTCAATGTCTCATTCGGCATTGCCTCTATCTTCCGCAGAGTTATCGTTGACGGTTGGAAGTCATAAAGGATAGTCTGAGGACACTTTGAGGATGACATGACGTATTTTGATTTTGAGGTTCCTCTCTGGTAGAGAACCACAAGGGAGAAGCAATTATTCTACCAGGCATTCCGAGTTCCGAATAGCTACGGAGATTGCATATGCCGCTGCCCTTGAGAAGAAGAGGATACGATCAGATCCTGGTTGCCAAAGTTCACTTCTGTGACTCTACAGAGTAGATTCTCCCAAAATATGATATTTTGCTTCTTGCCCATGTGCTATTCTAGAACATGAGCCTCAAGTCTCAGCGGGCTCGTGAGACTCTTCAGCAATATGGAAGACAGGAAGAACATGCAACATCCCAATGCTACCATGATATTCAGGAACCAGTATGGGACTGACCAACTGTGACTCTTTCGTCGTGAAACATTCCTCTCGCTGGTGTCATTATCGGGTTTAAGAAAACATGAGGCCCTCAACCCTCCTTTCAAGCTCGGCAGTACTCGCGGCACCTCTTCCTCAATCACAGCCGGGAAACTTCACTCGCTTACTTCCACATCTATGTAACCAATGGGTGTCGAGGGAAGAACAGATCGGTCGATATGAGGCATGGTAAACGTGTCCCGAAGAATGAGCACCTCTGCTATGACCTCACTGGCATGTAGTGGGATCGGTATTTCCAGTTTCCCTATCTTAATCATGAGAAGAACTCGATGCAAAGGTCTCACTTACCGGAGACATCTCTCCAGTCTATTCTGACCCACACTCACACAACACATTCGCCAGTTCGGCAAGGCGTTACACATGCTGCCAACCGGCCGTGAGGAGAACGTTTGTCTCTCTCCTTGATGACATGAGATCAAGTCAGGTTTTTGATGACTCTTTCGTATTTCTCTTCAAATATGTATAACTGAGCTGCTTCATTCCTCAAGCGATGAAGTGCATGAGTAATCTCCTTGGTACATATGACCTCCGGACCAGGTTGGTGGCCCCTTGTACGAGGGGGATCACTCTCCCCCGGACACTGACTTTGACTTCTGTCCTGTCAAACTGTTGTAACCCGGCCATCTGTGCTTCCTCTTAGGACTGCACGAAAGATGGATGATCCTGCCCTGGCCATCCCTGGTGTAAAAACTCAGACATCAAGCTCCCTTGACGTCAACAAGAGACTCTCTGTGGACGTTGTGCCGCTGAATACCATGCACATCGATTCAAATACCTCGTACTATGCCACCTGGATTATACATAAGGCAGAATTCAGGTTCGTAAAAAGAAAATCAAAAATCGAGATATTTCAACATTGATATGTCATGTCATTCAGATAGTTCCGCTGGTTCACTCTCACGCTCCATGCCACGAATAACCTTCTAACCGATCAAAATGACGCAATGCAAGCTATAAGTCTTCAAATATGTTATATTACTTTTCTTTCTCATCCCCAGGTTATAAGATCTTTTTTTCATGTAATGATGGATTCCCTAAGGTGTTTGGCTTCAATCATGATCACCTTTCAAATGTCTGGTGTCTTTTCGAGGGTTAGGGTTTTGACGCGAAAGACTGACACATGTCATTCTTCGACTCACAAAGGGAGAACAGATGTCTTCTCCCAGCCTCTATCAACGCCTCGCACCGCAACCACCAGTGAACATAGACGACCCTGGCTGCACGTTGAACCTCATTCCACGATGGTAAGCATTTGGTCATCAGAATCGTCAGACATTCCTCCTACCAACATCCTCTGACATTAGCTCTCTCGCAGAACGTCGCCTACAACACCGCCCTGAGGCAAAGTAAGGCCCTGCGCGCCGACCTCACCACTCTCTCCACCAAGCTCAACCCGACGCCATCCGACATCGGCAACATTTCTGCATCCCTCTCCTCCTTCTCCAAGTCTCTCGACGACTATGCCTCCATAGCGCGCCAAGAGCTCGTTCCCAAGAAGAAGACGGAGGCTGAGGAGCGTGTCGCACGTTTCCGCCAGGAATTGACCGAATTCCGGGGCGAGATCGACACCATAAAGAAGGCGCGCGAAGAATCCCAGCATCAGGCGAACCGTGCTGAGCTTCTGGGGAGGAGACCTTACAATGCCACGCCAGAGAACCCTTACGCGAATGTAGCCTCCACGACTACAACCTCGACCTTCCAACCGCGCCATCCCCAATCCCACAGTAATCAATATGCTGGCTACGCGGCCGAGGAAGCGCGTGAGGCACACGCCTTCCGCGAGCAGAATTTCATCTCCAACACACATTCTGCACTCGACGACTACATCGCCCGTGGGCAGGCGGTGCTGGGCGATCTCAGTCAACAAAGGGAGATGCTCAAGGGCACACAGAAAAGATTGTACGGCGTCGCGAACACCCTGGGCATCAGCGGTGATACTATTCGCATGGTTGAGCGACGGGCAAGAGAGGACAAATGGATATTCGCGGCCGGCGTGATCATCTTCTTTGCTTTCTGCTGGCTGGTGCTGCACTACCTGAGGTAAAGAATGAAGATTCTCGCCCATTCTTGGGGGGAAGGTCGGTGTGCATACATGGAGAAAATCATGGGGCAGTGAGGTCGTTTATCAAGGGCGTGTGGGACTCCCCAAGCCGACCAAGCGAGGCGTTAACGGTTCTGGTTCTGCAACTTCAGCACATTTTTATGACTGAGCATACGAAAGAAAGGCACATTTACATGCAACGGATTCCATCGTCGCTGCGATACTATATTCCTACCGTAGGATGGGTTCCCGTTCAAGAGTCGTCCTCTGCATCTAGTTCACCCAGGGCAATCGTAAACAAGATATCCCCCGTTGTTTCAACGTCCACGGTGGTCCTCCCCTTGAGCACGTGGTTACTCGTACTCACTCTCCCTCCAATCTCCGTCCTCCAGTCCTCGACGTCCCACTCCAAGCCTTTCGTCGTAATGTTGCACGGCTCCTTCAGCGGGATCAGCCCAACGTGCTTGCCAAAGACTCTGTCCTCACCCTCCTCCACGACATGGATGACATGTTTGCCGGCTTTCAGAAGGAACGTGAGGCTGGAACCGGAGAGAAGATACACGCGACCAGATTCGTAGGCTGGATCCTGGTGGAAGAGATAGAGGTGGTGGAGTTGGCTGATGCCTTGATCGACACGACCGCCGATGCCACCGAGAGCGATGATATCGACGCCGCGTGGTTGGTTCTCACGGATCCAGGTGACGGCCTTGCCGAAGTCTGTCGTCTCCTGGTCGTGATCATGGACAATGGCTGCAGGCACAGGCTGCGAGGTATAGAAATCCCGAACGGTCGGGTTCAACGAGTCCAGGTCACCGATGATAGCCTGCAGATTGGACTGGTGTTTCCCATCAAGATGAACCAAGTCAGTATGAAGAAGCCCACCACATCTTGTACGGGCCGAGAGAATTCAACGTACAAATTTACCCTGAAATGACGACAAGTCGTATAACCGGTTGGCTCCTCCATCAGCAGCAACTCTCAGGTTGGCTGGGCCCCATTCCTTCAACATCAGCAAAACTGCTTCCCAGCAAAGGGAGGAATCTCGGAGACGATCCAGCCCCCCCTCTCTCTCTCAACATATGAACTCACCGTTCCTCCATAATTTGCGTAGATTGTTGCCATTGCGCAGCGGCTGATTGAGCACAAGCAAGGAGAAGTCCGGCGAGGGGTGCTGAGTCCTCAGATACTTGGCTGGATGCCACTGAAAGGTCGCATTCTTAGCCATGCCGCACGCACAGCGGGACAATCAGTGGCCGATGTTGGTTAATGATGACGTAGAAGGTTTTGGATGGATACACCCTAACTTGGGTGTGTGCGTTACCTGGACCTTTCGAGACGAACAAAAAAGTAGATCCTCTGCACGAAAATTGATACAGGTAGGTGTCTACTTTGTGCGAAATCGTGGCCGTTTGGATCGAATTCTGTGTTACCGCGTGTGATCGAGATGGGAAAGTTATTGACTTCACGCGACCAAAACTTTAACAAAGATATGCAGATAAGTGCGCAGAGCCCGCATTCACTATTCATGGAAGTATACGAACATCCTGGGTAACATGGAACACACCACATCGATATACAAATAAATAAATAATTTCTTGTCTCATTACATCCTCGATCTACAAGTCAACGACCATACGATTGGATGGTCATTCTATAGTTTTGAGAGCTACAGGGTAACTGTGAATGAGACTGAGGCAGCTGATAGCCTGTGCCCGTGCATTTCCCTCTGCGGTTAATATTCGGGATTTCAACGTTGACCAGAGTGACGCAACGAAGAAATCTCCTGCACCTTCGGTGGCTCCAGGGCGCGCAATCGTCCAAATAATTCCGGCTAACAAACCTCTCTCGGGACCCAGTCTCCTGAACATCACCCGTTCGTCCACTTCTTCCTCGCTACCACCCCTCTCTCCCTCTCTACCTTTCCTTTGTTTCCTTGACCTCTTGTATCTCTTCGATTGTGCATCACCGTCCACATACACACACAATGCACCGTCTCGCCGTCCGCCCGGCTGCTCGCGCCCTCACCCGCCAAACCCTCGCCTCTTCCCGCCGGTTCGCATCCACCAGTCCCGTCGACAAGCCTCGGAGCTGGAAGAGCTCTGCTCTGCGATGGGGTCTTGCCGGCGGTGCGGTGTACTACTACAGCACAAGCTCCGTGTTCGCCGAGGAGCCTGTTCGTAAGTTTGTTTTCTGGTCTCTTCCCTCCTTCCAGCGCAGCCTTGGGAGGCATATCCTTCTTTTGACGACCTTTGCAAACGCCGACGTTCTAACTCGATCTTCTTTCTCCTCGTCGCAGACCTCACTTCTCCTGCACCCTCTCACTTCTCCGATGATGATCTCCCGACTGTCGACTCCATTCTCGAATCCAAGCGCGCGCAGATCCAAGAACGCCTCGAGTCCAAGAATGTCGTCCGTGAACCCACCTCTATTCCGGCATCCTCTGCTCCCACCGCCGGTGAATCGCAACAACAACAGCAGTCCGAGACCGCGACGCCTGCTGCCGATGGCTCTCCGGCTGCCCTCGAGGAGGAGGCGAACCAGCAAGGCGCATTCAACCCCGAGACTGGCGAGATCAACTGGGACTGCCCCTGTTTAGGTGGCATGGCCCACGGTCCTTGCGGAGAGGAGTTCAAGACAGCCTTCAGCTGCTTCGTCTACTCTGATGCTGAGCCCAAGGGCATGGACTGCATTGACAAGTTCCAGTACGTTGCCCCGAACCGAAAATCTTCCAAGCGATACTCGGTGCGCTTGTCCCTGCGAATACAACTGGACTAACACATGGAAACAGAGGCATGCAGGACTGCTTCCGTCAACACCCCGATGTCTACGGCGCCGAGCTGGCTGAGGACGATGCCGCTGAAGCTGCGGCCGAACAGCATGCCTCCGAACAGGGATCTTCTTCCGAAACCCCTGCGCCTCCCACATCTGTCAGTCCCGAAGCCGACGTGGCCCCGGTCATCGAAGAAGACTTCCAACAACTCCGCGACGAGACCCCTTCACACGCCACCACCGCCGCCGCCGCCGCCTCCGTCTCATCGCATCACAATGCCGAAGACTCAATACCCGCTGCTGCTGAGAGCGAGGCCGTCCCTGCGAAGTGGGACGACGCTACTGCTGCGAACGATGCTGTGAAGAAGGTAGAGACGCCGAAGCAGAAGGAGGAAGAGGACAAGAAGAAAGAAGAGCACAAGGCTTGAAAGAGGGGGTAAACGAAAAAGGAGAGAGAGAGAGAGAGAGAGAGACCACATGCACTACATGTAATTACCAAGACTTGGTTGTGGGCTTCTCTCCCTGCAGCTTCCTTGTTGGCAGCTTCAACAAGGAAGCCAAAGCTGTATAACAACAACATGAGAGAGGCCGTAAAACAGAGAACGGAGGGGAACCCTTCGGAGGAGACATGAACCTCCCGAATGTATGACATACGACTGGACTGGCAAATAGATGGAGATGAGCATACACATAGAAATCCAACTCATGTTACAATTATATTTCCAGTTTTGACCAGGCACCGCGGCATACATGGACAACTTTGAGAATCCGAGCGTATATGAAAGAGCAGAGAGATAAGCGCAGCAAGTGATCCAGCGAAAGCACAGATTTCACCACCTGCCCTTAGTTTCGAAACGCCGTCCAGACGCCAAAAAGAAATCAAAGACGAATAGGATCGTCAGAGCCTCTCGACCATTATCATCGTCATGCTTATTCCCTCTTCTTCTGCCCCCTCGCCAGATAGCTCCCAAGAACCGACTCGGCAACGCCGACACCAGCAACAATACCAACACCCAGTCCGACAGCCTCCCAAGTCAGCCTTCCCCTCTCGTACAGACCCCAACCCTTCCAGCCCATCCATCCGCCGACAGCCACCACACCCACAACGTTGGCAAGGGCCAGAGCACCGGCGCTTCCATCCGAAAGCTTGCTGAACTGCTCTACTAGCCAGTTGTCGGCCTTCTTTGCCTTCGCCTTGGCCTCCTTGGCCTTCTTCTCGGCCTTGGCGCGAGCTGCGGCAGCCTCGCGTTCGATACGCTCAGCTTGGGTAGAGGTCTGAACAGGCTGGTCGAGGAAGTCGTTGGGGACGGTGTGGACAGATGGCACATCCACGTCCACGAGGGAGGCGGTTGAGGCAGTCTCGTGGGGGATGATCTCCGGAGGCTGAGGAGCAGCAGCCTTTTCATGAAGGAGTAAGTATAGGATCATGATACAGAATATGGGCGCTTCGTCGGCGCAGAGGAGTGAAGGACAAACCTCTTCTGGGCTCTGCTTGGGCCCGCTGGCAGCTACATCGGCGTAGGAAGACACTGCAGGATTTGTTAGATCGGATCCCCTTTGCGGCAGCTTGAAACGCATGCGGTGCGTGGTAAGATGCAGTAAGATACTCACTGGTGATAATGATGTAATGCGGGACGTCGAGTGTTCAGGAGATAACAATGATAAGGTGACGTGATGGCGATTCTCAATCGAAGAGGCGATCAAGACAAGTCGAGAGGAGAAAGAGGGAGAGAGAGGGAGAGAGAATGAAGGCTTGGCGACTGGGTTAGAGGGAACAAGTCTGGGTGTGATGAGGTAGAAGTACTACGATGTGTAGAAAGGGAAAAAGGAAATGAGGTGATGTGACACTCGAGGGTAGTATGATGCGGCAGGGCCAGCCTGAGCTCTACATGTGACGCACCACCATCACCACCACGTCTCTCTCTACTAGTAACCCCCCTAATTAGCAGGCTGCAGACAAGGCACTGCAAAAGACCGCATACAGCAGCCGTCTTCTTCCCTGTTGCAGATAAAAGCAGCTTGCTACACACACCTGGCAGCAGGCGCCTTAATCCGTTCTCGTCAACAAGCAGCATGCCTCCCCACCGGAATTCCTCAAATCCTGGTAGGGACCTGCGCGACATCATGACGTCAGTGAACGTATCGTAAACCCACCCGCGTTCGATCGTTCATAGTGGAGACGCACAGTAAATACAGTGGGCACCCGTCGATGCAGCTTTTGTCTCATTACAGTAGAGCAGGCGCCCTATAAGGCCTATAAGGTTAGCTAACATCTGAGAATATTCATACCACAAGTAGTATGCACCAACGACCGAGGTTTGGCTTGTGTCATATAGCAGCATCCTTGTCCTGTCCCCGACAAGTCAGGTAGCCTTTTCTTGCTTGTCGGTCTTTAAGAAAATCCCGATCGGAATCTCGATTAAGAAAAATAAAAAAAGAAGCATCTTTCAGACCAATCCAGGGCTTGACCGGTTCTTTCATCCCAGAAATCCACCACTGTTGGTAGCCTTATTCGCTCATTACGTAGCCATTCATTCAGGGACAGAAACACTGGCAACAACTCCATCCACATATGTCATCGTATAGAGAATGTGGCTGCGAACATGGGTCTGGGCCAACGACAATAACAGTTAATTGTTCCTTGCAGGGGGCCGCCACTTGGACCAAAGCGTAAGAAAGCCTCACACATCACCAAGTAGAGACACCGTAGAAAAAAAGTCCTGGGCGCTGAAAGAAGTGAGAGTCATGGAATTGAGTTCAACTGTACCCTTGCACGTGGACGGCTTTCCACCAAGCCAAAAGTGCATCTTGCGTCTTGCATCTTGCGCCTTGCATCAACTCATCCCTCTCGCTCTCTCTCTCTCTCTCTCTTCAGAAACACAAATGTAGCCTCTCCAATCCCTCAATTGCTCCTCCATCTAACAAGCAAGCAAGCAGCCAACCATACGATCAAATCACTCCAGCCAGCCTTCCAACCTCATGGCCAAATGTCCGAGAGGTCCACGCCTTTCCGAGGAGGACAAGACCAGCTCCAGATGCAGAACGAACGAATGAAGAAACCTCCTGCACGAACGTGAGAGATACCGACCAGAACTACGGAAAAGAAAATGCAGAAAGAAGGTGCAGAAAGACAATGACGAAGAAAAGACATCGAGGAAAAAAGAAAGAACGAAAAAACAACAACAGCAAGAAAGCGGGGGAATCTCAGCCAACGCCGTGCTTCTGGGTATCTCGAGGCCCCGATCGATCTACGTGTGCTCACACCGACGGGTCTCGCTTGTGGTTTTCCTGTTTTTCCCATCCTCCTGTTCACAATCCGAAATCCGAAATGGAACCAACCTGGCCAACCGATCCAAAACGAGCCGGGGCACCCGACCATTCATTCATGATACACATAGGCACGCACATGCGGGGGGAAACGTCTGACCAACATCGAACGCCTCATGCTGATCGGAGATGCATCTCTCGTAGCCGCCTCACCCAATGCTGCCTCACCTGCACCGGCATCTTACAAAACACCATGGCTTTGCCCTCGTTGCTGAGGACACCTTCAGCAATCTTGACCTGAAGATCAAGGTCCTCTTCAGCGAAATCTCGGAAGAACAGGTCGAGTGCCTGCTCTCGCCACTGCGCCATCTGGGCGCTCGTCCGCAGGGCGCCTACGATATCCTCGAGCGTCAGTTGGACGTCCGCATCCAGCCGGCCAGAGTTCGCATTCATATCGGAGGGCGCGGTTATGCTGCCAAATGGCGTTCCCGCTGGTCGTGACGCGGCACCCGGCACGGTTTGTAATGCGGGACCGTGTGTTGAGGTTCGTCGGCGTTTTTCGGCAACGCCGGGGGCATGAAGACCTCCTCCTTGACCGTTGGTCGGGTCCACGGTCGCATGCGCCGTCTGGAAAGATCTCTTCCGATTCGAGGAGCCCGTCACTTCGTCAGGTGGCGTCAGAGCTGCGGGGTTGCCCATCGTAGGCAGCGTCATCTGGAAGTTGTTCACCGATCCCGACCGTTGCGAAGCCATGGAGCCGCTGGATGATCCCGAGGGGGTCTGCTGGAGCGGCGGTCGTGACTGCGAGAAGGCATCGAGGATGCCTGGTTGTACGACGGCGCCGTTCTGCTGCAGGTTCAGCACGCCGGTGCCTGGCATCTCCGTATCTTCCACAAGAGTCCCGTCAGTCCTTCTTCGAGGCTTCATAACCCTCTTGGGAGCACCGCCGGATCCAATCACATCAGGGTATAGGGTCTCCATGAAGTCTTCGTGTTCAAAGGGTCTTCCGCGCAAGGCTCGCGAAAGCGGTTCACGCTTTGGGCAACAGTCAGCAGGCCCGTCCAGGGAACATGGATATCGAGGAGGAACATGCGCCATCGACGAGCCGCAAAAAACCACGGGCTTCTGGGCACGGTCACGGCGAGCGACCATATCAAACATACCTCGATGTGAGCCTTCCAGGCCTCTTCGCTGGCGCTGACAGTCCTCGCCACAGGGTTGTACACAAAATCTGGATCTTCGCGCAGGCCACGCCAGAGCCTGAACCTCTTCCTCGCATTGTCGCTCTTGTTAATGAGGTGACTTTTCGCAGGGTGAGCGCCATGGGTCTCCTGCAGGGCCTGCATGGCACGTTCCCAGGCCTCGGCCTTGAAGCTGCTGTTCTCGCGCAGGCCCAGCTGTACGCTCTCGCAAAGACTGCTGAAGAAGGTGGCTTCATAGGCAGGCGTCCAGCTGAATCTCGGTGCACGGCGGTCACGATCGACGCGGGCTGATCCCTGCCCATCCGGTCCCAGCGTGTCGACTTCGTCGTCAGACATGATGGGAGAGCGCGGCGCGAGCGAGCCCGGGGGATTGCGTTTGCCGAAAATAAATACGGTCGCCGAGGTGCGCGCGCGCGACCGCCTGTAAATGTTTGCTGTTCCGGTGTTAAGAGAGAGAAGTCATAAAAAGTGCGCGGCCGTGGCTGAAGTTGCGTGCGAATGGTGGGAGGGAAAAGTCGTGGGATGATGGTGCGCGCACGGCACGAAGCAGGTAGGACCCTGGATCGCGGGGGGGACGGATGGTGGTTTGGTGGTAGAGTGCAGATTGTCGATTGAAGGGATCGCAGCAAGCAATGGGCAGGGTCATCCAGTTTGCGATGCAGCAGCACGACCTGGTCACTCGTACCTCGTCGTGCTTAGTACTAGGTAGCTAGTATGTACTAGCAGTCCCCAGTATTGTACTTGTACCAGTAACTACAGTACATTTGGTACCTTGGGCAGGTAGCAATAGCATACTACGGATACTTAGCAGTACTACTGGGGTAGTCTAGTAGTTGCAGTACTACTAGAAATAGTAGCCATGTAACCCCCGAAAAGAAGAAAAAGAAGCACTGATTGTGCACCAACCAGACGGTCGGTCAATGGCTGGCTGGCTGGCGGACCTGGACTTACTTCTGTCCAAGTCACAAGTGGCACAAGAAGCGGCAGCGGGACCACGACTGAGAAAACAGAGGCCGAACGGGGTTGACAGACCGTTCTGGACCCTTGGGGCTCGACTCTGGCCTGACTGGCCTGACTCTTGGTTGGTTGTGGCTGCCAAGGGTCCTCCACGCTCCTCCGTTGCCCAGACCTCATCCACATACACAGGTATCGCTTTTTGCTCTGCGCTTCTTCGAGCTTTCCCTGTTTCCTTTTTTCTTTTCTGGTCGATACTGGCGGTGCTGTGGTCCAGCTGGAGCGCACCGCCTTGCACTTTTTATTTATTATTATTTATTATTTTGTTTATGTGTGTGTGTGTGTGTATGTTTCTCTCCCAGATGCGAGAAAACCTAGCCTCCTGATTCCAGGCCCAGCGATCTGATCCATTGTCTCGAGAGTCCTTTGAGCTTCAGCTGGTATGGTACTGGAGTATCGTACATATCACCCATCCGCCACCGCCTTGCCACTTCGCTCGCTCAACCAGAACCAAGGCAGGGAAGCCCCCACCTGAACGAGTAACCCTCTTTTCCCCTGCTTGTCGCCGCACGCACCTGATGCTGAGTGGATCCAAAGGTCAACTGATTCAGGTGAAAGCTCGAGTCACGCTGAAGATCACGTGGATTCCCCAGCCACCAATGGTACGTGCCTGGTAGGCTTCGGAGTACCTTGTACTACAGTAACCTTAATTACCTCACAGTCGGTATGGGGAGGTAGGTACTGACTGTAGTCAAGTGAGCGCTGTGCCTGGCCTGAGAAAGACTTACTACTATAGTATCAGACGCGCTCGTGCTTTGCGCTTATGGTACTGCGTACAAGGTTGTTAACAATTTGTGTTGTTGGTACCTGGTCTGACCTAGGTTTAGGTACCTTACACCCTGTCCCTCACTTCACGTTTGGTCAGCCTCGGTCGCGTATACCCCCACACCTCGTGGTTCACCTGTAACTTCGTAAAGCCACTTCGCGTGGATTACATCGTCCGTTATTCGAAGCTTGTCAAGGGGACAACAGTCACCTGTTTGCATGATGAGGACTTCTTTCACCAAAAGGCGATGCCCCGTAACTGTAGCCGTCTTTATAATGTTGCGCCAAGTCTCTCCTGCTGTATGATGTCCGATATAGACGCGAAAGAGACCAGTCAGCCAAATTGATCACTGTCTGGGTGATCTATGTACATCGTACCTTGCTTGTTTTCCGAGTTCTTTATCCATTGGCAATTGATGGCAAAATTTACTTCATGATCTGGATAATGGAAGTCGTCACTCGTACGCTGAATCCTTTCGCCGTGAGCCCCATCCTACAGCACTATCTGACTGCCGCTATCACGATCATCGCGAAGCGTTCACTGGCGATTTCTTGAACTCAACTCGGGCAGAAGTCTTAGAAATCGGGGCCCAACAATACGTATGACTTGGACGCTCTCCCTCTGGATAGGTAATAGGCCGAGACGCTGAGGTTACAAAGGCAAACTACATCTACCGCATCTAGCGCGTAGCATCTTGTCTCTTCTTAAATCATCCCGTGCTTCTGTACAAATTAGCGGCCATTTCAAACGCGCCGCAACTTGTTCCAGAGTCTCCCACGTGATGCCGGTTTGACCTCTGCCAAACTGCTCATCTGTATGTATGGCTAGTCAGGGTAGTTGCTATATAGCCATGGTACGACTTCATGTTCAATGGTCTTGTCGTCGCCACCAATGATACCATTTGAGAAGCAGCACAGCGCTATCATTGTCGCCATCCTTTACCACTGGGCGAGTATTGGCGGCGAGATAGCTTCCACTATGATTGTAGCTGTCTGGACATGGGAGCCATTTAATTGGACACCCAGTAAATATGAGTCCTTCGGTGTACGCTGAACTTTGCATGTCCTGGTGCATTATCGCGCTGAACGTCGCAAATAGCTAGTGGTGTCGGAACCCTTCAGAGCAGGCCCCCGGCTAGGTACTACCTAGGTAATTTAAGCATATATTCTCTTTAACGATACGGAGGCACTTGATCTGAGTATGTTTTAGTTCGGTAAGCAAAGCAGTCTTGATCTTATGCAGATGCTGCGGCGTGTTCGTAAAATGGTGCGCGTCACTCGCAATGCGGCAGCCACTGCTATCCTCTCAGTGCTTTGGGAGACTCAGGCTTTTGCAAGACTTTGATCTGCACGCATTGTCTATACACCCAAACAATGCACTCATAGTTTGTCATCACTCCTAGCCCCGACGATCGCTGTTCTACGCTTTCGCTAGCGGAGCCGCCGGGACATAGATGCCGGTGACGACCCACCACCCACACACACATCCTTACATGGCAGAGCCAGCGCTGTTCTTTGTTGGCGGAAGAGAAGAAAAAGAAGGACGCTGAGCCAACCAGGCAACATCATTTCTCGTATGTGTTTTAGCTTATAGAAGTAAGGTCAGGTAGACTAGCCCTGCCAACAACGTCATTAAGCAGCGGTGCGAAAATGTGCACACGTACCTTTTGCACGACCTTCGACATGGGGGTTACCAATAACTGTCACAAGGCGTAGTTGGGAACGAAGGATGCATTCTGTCTGTAATTATGACGTCATCGGCTGAATTCAATCTCCCCTCGGAGCCGAAGCGCCTTGTGCCACGTCTATGACCGTCCGGCTCGATAATGCTTTGTTGCTTGCTTGCTCGCTGTTTTGGCTGGCCTCGAGGTTATCGTCAACGTTCATGCTTGAGAGCTAATTGCAGTCAGCAAAGCTTCTGTCGGAGACATGTATAGCGCAGACATTGCCAATTCCGCTCTACTCGGTACTTCTGAGACATAAGCCCGGTGCATGTTTCGAGTGAACCTTAGTTCCTGTGGAAACTGTCCTCGGTGCATTGCTCGACAGAGAGAAATGGAAACTTGAAGTGAAGAATGGATCAGGCATTCCAGCTGAGTGAAGTGTGCGAAGTACCGTAATCAGCGAAATGTGTCGCGAAATTCTACCTGTCAGATTTAATATCCGATAGATATCTGCCAAGTCCCAGACGGGTGCCGAGACGGCAAGGCCCTCTACAGCGGCGATCGCCGGATACTCGGAACAAGATCTCACTGAGTACTTGTTCTGTTGCCAATTTTCCTCCAACTCTGGAAAGGAACATGCGCGTATTCTACAAGCCGTATTTACGAACTTTTTCTTACACGTGCGAGTTGGTGTGACTGCTGCAGAATGTTCTCATCAGGTTGCGCACAGGACTTTATGCAGGTTGTTCTAGCGCCTTTGATCTCTGAGCTGCCTTCCATCACGACTCGGTCCTCAGCGTCCCCCAGGAGAAGCCAGAAGCCAGTGGAAAAGGTACCTATTACCTTACTAACACGAACGTAAATTGGCCGAAGTCGATCTGGTGCTGTGATGTCAGGGTGGAGATCCCGTCATTGCCAGACCTTAGTAAGGTAGGACCGGCATCCACTGCAGGGCTGCAACCAACGTTGCGTATAGCAACAGCGATCGAGGGATCGTGTTGTCATGCGGCATGTTTTAGTCTCCCATCGTCATGGGCTGGGAACTTTTTAAGAAGGGGCCCATCAGGTTGGACGTGCGTTGCGTTGCAGCTGTCCCCCATCTTGAATCGTGTTGCCGTGGGGAGTATATAGGTAGACTTTCACTTCTCCAGCCTTTCCCCAGGCCGGTGTGAACTTGTTTGGCCGAATCTGCCACACTATGGAAGCTATGTTAGCATCGCCTTCAAAAGGACTCACACCAAGGCACCTTATTTCATTTTAAGCTGAGGAACAGGCACAACCCTATTCTACTGTTGTTTCTTTATAAACAACAGACTTGACCAGAAACTGCTCCTCTCCTGCCTCTTCATCAACACAACACATCATCCCCCTCAGCACTTCCATCCTGAAAGAGTCTCCGTGTATTTGCAAACATGGCTACAAACCCTTCATCTGAGGAACCTCCTGAGGTGATCAACTCTCACGACCTCGAGCTTGCAAACTCCAAGCTCGAGCGCCACTCGACAGGTGATCACGATCAAAACAACAAAGACCGCGCAGCCTCTGGGATGCACTCACCTGGCTCAGCCGACAGCACTGTCCATGACAACCAAGCAATTCCTCCTGTTCGCGTCCAAGCGCCCACGAATCAGTTCAGTGAGAAAGGCGACCCAAGGCCCGAAGAAAAGATTGAGATCACTGAGGACGACTGCTACGAGGAGCTTGGTTTCTGCTTTCCAAGATGGAAGAAATGGTACATCCTCACAGTGATTTTCTGGGTGCAGGTGTCCATGAACTTCAACACTTCGCTCTATTCGAACGCTATTCCGGGTATCGCAGAGGAGTTTTCCGTCAGCGAACAGGCTGCACGCTGTGGTGCTATGATCTTCCTCGTGCTCTACGCCTTTGGCTGCGAGCTTTGGGCTCCTTGGTCCGAGGAGTTTGGTCGATGGCCCATTCTGCAGGCGTCCATGTTCCTTGTCAACATCTGGCAGCTACCTGTCGCTCTCGCGCCGAACTTTGCGACAGTCATGGTCGGCCGTGCCCTCGGTGGTCTTTCTACGGCTGGTGGTTCGGTCACCCTGGGTATGATCGCGGATATGTGGGAAGCGAATGACCAGCAGTACGCTGTCGCATACGTCGTCTTCTCATCTGTGGGTGGATCCGTCCTTGGACCTATCGTCGGTGGTTTCACTGAGGAATATCTCGACTGGAGGTAAGTCTCAACGCCGAAACCGATCTGAACTGGAGCTGACCGTGATTTCTCAGGTGGTCGATCTGGGTGCAGTTGATCCTCGGCGGCGTTGTCCAGCTTATCCACTTCTTCACCGTCCCCGAAACTCGAACAACCATTTTGATGAACCGGATTGCAAAGAAGCGCCGACAGGAGGACCCGACCGTCAACATCTGGGGGCCTGACGAGGTTGTCCCATTCCGCGAGCGGTTCTCGGCCAAGGAGATCATCAAAACCTGGCTGCGACCTTTCCATATGTTCTTGACCGAGCCGATCGTCCTTGTCTTGTCGCTTCTCTCCGGTTTCTCCGATGCGCTGATCTTCATGTTCATCCAGTCGTTCGCTCTGGTCTACAAGCAGTGGGACTTCAGCACTGTCCAGATTGGGCTTGCTTTTATCCCCATAGGCGTCGGATATCTCTTGGCTTGGCTGATCTTCATCCCGGCTATCCAGCGTAACATCAAAGAGCGACGGAACAAACCGCACGACGAACGTGCACAGTACGAGTCGCGTCTGTGGTTCCTTCTTTATACCGCCCCTTGCTTGCCCATTGGGCTTATCGGCTTCGCTTGGACCATCCAAGGCCCCCCAGTCCATTGGATTGGCTCCATGATCTTCGCGGCGATTGTCGGCATCGCCAACTACGCCATCTACATGGCCACCATCGACTACATGATCTGCGCATATGGTCCATATTCTGCCTCTGCCACTGGCGGCAACGGATGGGCACGCGACTTCCTCGCCGGTATCCTTACTCTCCCTGCAATTCCATTCTTTGAGAACATTGGCCGCTCCTCTGGCAAGAATCTCGAGTACGCCAGTACGATCTTGTTCTGCATTTCCTTCGTCCTTGTCATCGCTGTATACGTCATTTACTGGAAGGGCCCGGCCCTGAGAAAGCGTTCACCATTCGCCCAGAGATTGGCCGATGCACGCACGGAGAACGAGGCTGACGGTCGAAGAGGCAGCATGTCGGTAGACCGACGAAGGAGTGAGTACCTATTTCCCTTCCCTCGCGTCAGCACGTCAGTGTAGCCCTCAATGCATCTTCATGGCTAACTCCGTTCAGGCTCCGTCGGTGTCCATGACGCTCGCCAGGCCCTAACCTCTACCACTGCAGAGGCAAACGCTACTGGTACCAGTAGAGCTCGCCCTGATGCGGGCGAACGACGATACAGCCACCAGAACCGATTCTTTGGCCAGAGCCGAAACAGCACTCCACGCGCAACACCCCATGCGACGCCTCGAGGCACTCCAGCAGTCAGTCGAAGACCAAGCATAGAACCTTTGGAGGAGGTTGATAGTCAGGATGTGTAACTCCTTGCTTTTGACATCACGGAGTTCGAGTGCATTGTTGTCTTGTGGATTTGTAATTTTCTTGGTGTATTCATTTGGTCGGAAAGCAACGGTAGCAGCGACGGCTTTTGCTCCGTATCATAAACTCAAGCAGCCAATCTGTAAATTGCATTAATTTTCTTTCTTTGAACTTCGAATGATTTCAAGTATCGCATGTAGAGTAGAGGTTCAATGGCTCGTTGAAGACGCTTAACGCACATCACGGCTACCATCGGGCTCCTACGTCAGGTGACTGACGGTAGCCGCTGTGTAACACCCAGCCTTTAGCTGATTCAGGAACATGACCTCGGCCCAAGGCTGCAGGATGTCGGCATCTACTTTACAACTACAACTACAACTACATGAATCCTCTCATCACCATTTGTTTTTCGAGATGTTGGGTTAGGGTACAGACAAAAAGGATTGAATAGTCGATCATGTTTTCACTTCGCAGACTGACCGGCCGCTCGTTACGTGCCTCGCCGACAATTGCAGCACATCAGCACCAGATTCGGAGCCTCCATCAATCGCCGCACCTGCGCACTCAGTCCCCAGCAACTGAGCTGCCGTTGCCGCATCCGAGATGGGTCAGTAACTTGGTTGGCAAATTAAGACAGGCACCGGGTCATGAGAATCTTCTTGATGAGGTGAGGGCAAGTGCAGTAGCTCTTACGCTGGGAGTGGAGGGATTCGGAACGAAGCCGTTCCACGTCGAACCAGTTACGTGGGGAGATATGGATGCTATGGTGAGTGAGCCTGAGTGCTTTTGGCAGTGATCGAAGGCTGATTGAGTGTCTCCCAGGGTAAGATCAAGATCACGAGAATGGCTTGTATATAGCAATCATCTGGGGCTCACATTCTCTAGGTCACGTCAACAACGTCATCTACAACAAATGGGCCGAGTCTGGGCGCGTCGACTGGGTACACAAAGTTACTTCAACAGCTCCAAAGGAGCATCGCGCTCTCTTTTCCAACATGATGAACCCTACTGGTTTCGGTCTCATCCTGCAGGAAATCACCACCTCCTACAAATTCGTACGTTGAAGTCAGGGGACTTTTTGACTCTGATATGACTGTTCTAACATGAGACAGCCCCTCAAGTATCCCGACACTGTCCTTGTTGCGCATAAACTCAGTGAACCAATGTCTGCCGAGTCCACGTTCATGACCGTGGAAGCGCTCATCATTTCCAAGCTGCACCAGCGCATTGCGGCAAGATTCACCGAGAAGATCAGCTTCTACGATTACAAGGCCGCCAAAGTGGCCCGGGTCCCGACCCCGTTGCTGAGACTCATGGAGGATCGCACGGCGGAACTCTCGACAATACAGCAAGAGTCACGCCAGAGGGTTAGAGACTTAGAAGCCAAGGTGGATCAGTTTGTCAAGAGCGCCGCATAGGCTTTGGGAGGCTACAAAGATAGAAGAGTTGGTCCATTATTCAAAAGGCTGTATATGTACGAATGAAAGAATTTACATCGAAGCAAAGAAAAGGCAAGCTAATATTTACAAAGAAGATAGCCCAATAGAAATCAGAAGCTCAAGAAGACTGGATGCCGTCGCTAAGCTTCAGAATATAGCCCACAATATCGAGAGAACACTCAACCGCGCCATCAGGTGGAGTAATGTGCAACGTAGGCTACCTCCATCATGCTGGCATAGCCATCCTGAGTGTTGCCATTCGGGTAGCCAGGCTAGGGGGAGGATGAATTGTCAGTCAAGTTTTTCAAAATAGAAGACACAGTCGGGAATGAAGACTCACCCAATCTCCACCAACGGCCACATTGAGGATGAAGAATAGAGGGCTCTGGGCCAACGATGCCCAAACACCCTGGTCTCCAACACGACTACCAGTGACTTGATGGAACTGACGACCATCCATGTACCATGTGATGGTCTGAGAGCGCCAGTCGCTGTTGCGTCGATCATAGTCAGCACGCCAGGTGTGCCATCCCTGGTCAGGGATACCAATCGCGCCACCGATACCATTGGGTTCACCGCAGGGACCACCAGGATATACACCGCAATGGATAGTGCCGTAACCGGTCAAGATGCCGTTGACAGTCTCCATGATGTCGATCTCTCCGCAAGCCGGCCAGCTGACACCATGGCGGATGGAATCCCCGAGCTGCCAGAACGCTGGCCAGATGCCCTGCTTGGAAGTCCCGTCACCGAACCGAATGAGCGCCTCGGCACGAGTGATTTTGCCTGCCCCAGGGGTGAAAGTGTAGCGACTCTCTACACGTCCGGAGGTCCAGCCCCTTGCAGCGTTACCGTCCCGTCTGGGGACGAGCTGAAGGGTGCTGCCCCCGCTGAGCTGCAGGTTCAGGTTGGAGGCACTGTATATCTGCAGCTCGTTGTTCACACCAAGGTCGCCCTGACGGATCTCCCAGTTATTCCCATTGGGAGACGACCCAGCACCACCCGTAAACGTCTCCTGCCAGATGCGATTGAAGCCGCTGTAGTTGGGTGCGTCCCAAGCAGTGGTAACAGAAGCTAGTGAAAGAGCGAATGTCAAAGCTTTGCCAAGCATGGTGAGAAGATTCAAGGAGGGACTCGAAAAGAAGTATAAGCAATCGTATCGGATGAAGTATATATGTGAAGTATCAAGTAAGGAATGTTGTAGCAACTAATCGTTGTGCTAGATTAGACATATAAGGTTGGGATATCGAGATCTTCAAGATCTGTCTGAGAAGATCGGCATAGCCACTCTGACTTATATACATCAAGGACAAAAGCCCCCTATGGAGGTACGTGATAGGACATGTCAGGGCACAGAGTCACAAGGGCCCCTGCGAGAAAATCCAGACAGCTCGTGCCGAGATACTCGTGGCCCTGTTCTGGGCAGGCGTCAAGACCACTGCGACCCTTATGTGGAAGGTTACAGGGCTGCGGAGAACGGTACCAAGGAGACATGAAGAATCTAAGTATCCGTCCATTCATCTCGTGCCCAGGACCGGCCCTGGAGTAACTGGGGATGTGTCGCAGCCTCCCTTGTAGACGCTCCAAGGACATGGCTCATTAGACCAAGTCGAGATGAGACCCCGGCACATGCCCATGTACCGGAGGAAGTCAGTACATTACCACACGTGCCCAAAGTACTGGGTGCTTCAGAATTCGGTACTCTAACGCAGGGATGTGCTCTGGCGCAGATATGAAGGGCCTACAGGAAGTACATGCATGCGTGGATTGGAACGCTGTAGTTGTGTAGGCACATCGCCTCCAACTCCGGACATCTACTCAACACTGCGGATACTATCTGCTAAAACCTACCTAGCCCCGGGAAAGAGAGAGAGGTATTACCCCTGTCGTAAATCATACCCCTGATATTTCATGCAAAGATGACATCCCCGTTCTGACTGGTGTTCCTTGCAGCGCGTGGCGCAACGGGGTGGCTTGAAGACAATCTGGCTGAACCAACCTTTCCCACCGCCTCGGTTCTGCTCTCGGACCAGTGGAGTTACTTCAGCTTGAGTCTACGGGGGAATAGAAGATGGATGATCGGGGGCAATCATCCTGTAGCTGAGAGCAGCTCTCTTCGCTCTGATGCCGGGAAAAGCCCTGGGCTGGACTTTTGGCACTTCAGCCAGATTTCAAGATGCCTACCTAAAGCCACGAGGGCCAGGTCTCGATGACCTCGCCTGCTCTCATCACTCTCATGTATGCTTTTGCCAGGTAGGTAGTCATCACCATTCATCACGCAGACATTTGCCAGACATTGGGGGGCGCATCCTCAGGACTCACGCGCTCTGGGCCCAGAATCACCATGGGGCACGTAGCAATGAGGAGGAGAGGGGATGAAAAAGAAAATCCGGGAAATGAGTAGAGCCACAAAGCCGCCGACTGCTGTGATAGCCGCCTCCCCAAAGTGGTTTAGACAGTGGACGTAGGGGTCGATGCGACTCTGGGGTGGTGAGATGGCAGGTCATTTGCCAGGGTGCTGGATCGACATATCAGAGGCCACGCGATGTCGGTCGCCTGAGCCGAGAGTAGCATCGCATGAATGGGAAAGTTGGTCGGCAGATGTGCTTATTTGCCTTGGATGATAGAAATCGCACAGTGGAGAGAGAGAATCTGGGGGTTATCATCCTTTGGGACCCAGGAAGTGTGGTCTGTGTAATAGGTCATTTTCTTATCACATTCCTAAACCGTGACATCAGCCGAAATACTGCACAGCGAATGTCGCTGAAGCTGACCTTAGGTAAACATGGTCGAAAGATCGAGAATTGACCGCTCGGGCGTTGTCTTGTGTCGCTTGCAGCTTCATAGTACTCAGGTCCACTGCAAACCAGCCAAGAGAATGTATGAAACGTGACGAGGTAACAGGCCTCAAAATCTATGTACATGAGAAAATAGTCGAGAATAAAAGCCAGGGTCAATTTCGTTCAAGCGCTGTTAACCCCTGTCAACTCAAATCAAAAGGGCTTGGGCCAATCAGGCCTCATAGGCTGACCAAGAAAAGAAAGACGAAGCGCTGGGATGGAGATATGCTTGTACTGGCCCGGAGTCTCTCTCCGACCAGCTGGATAAGGAGTTTATTTTCCAACATGAGATATGCTCGTTGGCTTCGTGTCCTCACTCTATCACGACCCACGTCGGAGCCGGTGTGGTAGGAGAACCGCTGCACAATGGCCCATCTGAAAATATCAAGTCGCTCCAGATCATATGTGTTCATTTCTATTTGGCTTGTCTATGAAAATAGATGCTTCTTATTACCGTGTTTCTTGAAGGTCAGACGTCGTCGTCTAAGTAACATATTTGAACGTCTTATTCTCGCGATCTGTCAGATCTGCTCCCAGGCTGTGAGTAGGGGGTTGCTGCAGTAGTCCGCCGATGCTTTCCACATCCTCCTCTTCATCTTCATTGAGCGCGACATAAGCAGAATGCTTCCTTTGAGCATTCAAGTACGTGAGGTGGAAATAAGTAGCTCTATGAAGTATTAGGATTGAAATGACATGGGAACTGGTCTGGCACTCACAGGGAAATGACGAACGTAACCGCAAACATAGAGAGGCTGCTCATTAACCCTGTCTTGTATACTGGCGCTTGGCCTGGGTCGAACAACAAAGGCCCAACGACCTGGAATTGCTGTCAGCTGTGCTTGTTCTTTCATCTCAATCAATGAGCCGGAAACTAGCTACTTACGTTACCAAAACATGAGCCAATGAACATAAGCGCGGTCGTACACTGCTTCTTGGTCTCACCGGCTGTATTCTGAGCCTGCCAGCTTAGGTTCAGTGGTACGAACGCAGATTGAAACTGGATCTGTTCCCGGAATCAGTTCTCATGTGGTATCATCGAAGCTCATCTAACTCACAAGCACGTAGGCAAATAGGAGCTGCCCCATGTGCGCTCCCTTGTCTCCGCCGCGCGGCGTAAGCAGCAATATGCTGCATCCGAACATGGGCACAAAACAAAGCGCTGCCATTACAACGCCTTTATGACCCCTATTCGCGAACCATGTCATTCCCGAGATGGCACCCAAAGCGATGAGTCCGAAGGGGATGTTGAATAGAATGGTCTTGAACTTGTCGAAGCCAAAGTCCTTGATGATCAGACCACCAAAGACTCCCAAGCCGCCACTTGGAATCCTGTCCTGCCTATTAGCCTCGTCGCATTTTCAAAATCAGTGTGATTACGTACGCAAGGCATAGATGCATGAAGACCCAGCACCAAGTCTTAGGGTCCAAGACACATTCTCTAGTCTGATCCCATTTCCAGACTTTGGTGGCAGCGTCGCTACGGCTGGCTCGCAGCCTGTCGCTCAGGGTAACCTTTTCCTCATAAGTGAGGAAACTCGCTTGCAACGGTGTGTCGGGAAGCAGTCGCCACACGGGCACAGATAGGCAGGTCGTCATCAAGCCAAACGTGAGGAACAAGATCTGTACTGATTAGCCATTTGCCACTGACGATAACCTTGGGTGCCCTACCTGATATGTAAAAAGGCCTTGATATTCAAGGTGACCCAGCATATAGCAAAGTATGCCACCAATCTATGACTTGTGAGCACCAGGCTACTCAACGACACATCCAGACTTACGATAGGGGCAATGCCATTCATCGCATGCCATGCTGAGACGCGTGTGGTCTGTCGATCCTTTGCCCACCACATTTGAGTGACCGCCAGGCATGATGGAGCTGTATTCTGTCTGTCAGTTACGCCATTACGATGTGCCGCGATCGAACTTACCTATGATGGACTCGAAGGCCCCAAGAACAAATCTTGTGAACAGTAGAGTCGGGAAAGTTGTGCACCGGCTCATCATACACAGTGTCAACCCCCACATCAGGATAGCGATAGAAATCACCTTGCCCAACGGATACTTAACAAGGATCATAGCAGCCAACGGCTGTGCCACGAGTTGTGCCAGGTACAGTATTGATCCTAACCACGACAATTGCTTGCCAACAAGTTTCGCATCTTCAGCAAGTCCAAAAACGGATGCATACATCAGAGTGGACTTGTCGAGTTGCTGGAAGAGGTAGGCAAGCATAAGAAAGGGGAGGATTCGCCTGTCGACCTTTCGGGTGATTCGCTCCTCATCTTTGGCTGCAAAGGCGACGGCAATGCCGGCAGTGTTATCTTGTCCGGCAGGCTTGCCATCATCATCGTCATCGCTCTGGCGTTGTATTGAACGATACGAGGCCATGATGGGATATGTTCCGGTGATGCTGTCTAGATAGAGATGAGGATGGCCGGACCCGTTTAGCGTCTCCAGAGTCGATCTATAGGGCGATTCACGATCACCTATAGATTCTAGAACGCGCAGATATTTATGGCTGACTCATTGAGAAGAGCCAGGATAGAGTTTCCGCGAGGCTGTGAAATGGTTTGCGAAAACTGGAGTATGATGCACGCTGGCGCACATCGAGGGAGAGAACGTCGACGCGTTGCAGAATAAGATGGGCGTCGGTGAGTCTAGGGACAGGTGGAGGTTGTAGACGGACCACGTCCGAGTCTACTTGGCCCCAAATCTGGCAAATCTGGGGGAAGCTACAGGAGGAGATCCACTACAGAATCCATCACTGCCACATCAAGCGCCACAATCGACACTGGCTTCGCGGGAGTGGAAGATTGCATTGTGGCGTGCTTCATCCAGGGCAGACTGTTGACGCAAATGTTGAAACGAAGCCAACCCCATTGTATTCGTATATGTGAGTGCGGTTGTTCCATTGTGTACACGATGCTTCGGTGGTTAGCAGTACCTGTACGTCTCTGATTTCCACCAGATGACGAGCTACGCTGACGCTTCCCTCCTATCATCGATATTTTCTCACCTTTAGGAACATCTATCTACGGAGTATGAGATGGTAGGTACCATGATGGGGTCTCCAGTATATAGGCGTTCACGCGCATATCAACCAAACCAAAATCACTGAGTTCTTAAGCAAAAAAAAAAATTCAATGAGACAAAATGATGAGGGTGGGATTCGAACCCACGCATCTTTCGATACTAGAAGATTTACTTCGTGTGATCTTGGACCACTGAAAGACCTTAATCTAGCGCCATAACCGCTCGGCCACCTCACCGTAGTTTGGTAGATGCATCTAGCCATCTTAATTTTCTATATATTCTGCAGCAATTTGGTTTTGTGTGGCTTTGTGTGGGGTTCAGGGTTTTTGTGCTTAGGCCGGATTTTGTCAAGTCGCGGGATCTCGGAGATTACTAATCTCCGGTTCCGCCACCCTGCAGTTGGACAGCATGATGTGTCTTCGGACGGAACTACCTTCCGATGCAGCTGTTTACGTGAGAGAAGGCGGCGGTTTTACAACTTCGCTATCAAGGGTTTGAACCTCTCATTCATTTTAGTCTGGATATTCTGGCTCTTGTAGGGATACTGCTTATATTCAGAGCTGTCCAGTGCACGCCATAGCGCGCCACGAGTCAACATGTCCACACCAGTTGAGCTCTCAGCTGGTCATCCACCCCAACTTCAGCCTTCTCACCACAAACCACAACGAGTGCTTGCATGTGTTCTGTGCCAACAGCGCAAGATTCGCTGCGACCGTACTTTTCCATGTGCGAATTGCCAGAAGCAGAACGCGCGATGCGTGCCCGCAACACAGACTCGTCCCCGGCGCAAGCGCTTTCCGGAGCGCGAACTACTCAATCGACTACGTCGATACGAGGCATTGCTGCGTGAGAACAAGGTCAAGTTCGATCCTTTACATAAGCAAGAATTGACAGATGGGGATGGACCGGCTGATGCTGATCATGGGACTGGAGACGACTCTGGTGATGAACCTGATAAGGGCGGCCACGCGTCTCCTTCAGCGTCACTCAAATCTGAGAACGTAACAGAGGCTAGGTGAGTCAGGTCTACTAGGGCAGTACATGGTACGATGGAACAATCTAATATCCGCATAGGAGTATTTGGCAGGCCATTAGTCAGGAGGTCAGTATTTACCACTCAGTCTCTCAACACATCCGTCACTAATGCTCTCATAGTCCCCTTTGAACCAGGGCAAAGACACGCCCATCGCCAATGCCATTGAAAGCAGTGTCAAAAGCGCCTGGGATCAGCTTATGGACGGAGATAATATACTCCTTGGCATGAATCGCAATCCGGTCGACCTATCCACCTTCCACCCCGACCCAGTGACAGCCTTCAAGATGTGGCAGCTCTACCTTGACAATGTTGATCCCCTGATGAAAGTAACACACACACCAACTCTGCAGCCCCGTTTCATAGCTGCTTTGGGAAATGTCGGCGCCATCAAACCTGCCCTCGAAGCTCTGATGTTCAGCATCTACACCATATCCATCACGAGCATACAGTCGGACATGTGCGAGGAGATGTTCGGTATGGACAGGGATGACCTGCTCACCAAGTATCAGTTTGGATGCCAGCAAGCTTTGATGAACGCGGGGTACCAGCGATCGAGTGACCGTGAGTGCCTTACAGCAATGATGTACTACCTCGTGAGTTTTCCTGATCATGCCTCCATGATCCCCCACCCCCCGACTTAGTTGACTTTTGATGCAGATGTCGCTCCGTCCTGGAACCAATCCTCGAACTCTTACAGTGATGCTTGGCGTCACAGTTCGTTTAGCTCAATGCCTCGGTATACACCGGGAGTCGATGTTGGCCAAGTGTACACCCTTCGAAGCCGAGATGCGCAGACGGCTCTGGTGGTGTCTCATGCTCTATGATTCCCGTATGGGAGAGAAGGCCGATCACAAAGATCCCGTGCTCGCACCAACGTGGGATTGTAAGCTTCCTTTGAACTGTAACGACTCGGACCTTTGGCCAGACATGAAAGAGCCCCCTCAACCAAGCCGCACAAGAGTGACTGAAGCTTTATTTGTTGTGGTACGTAGCGAGCTTGCCGATCATATGCGCAATAGCTCCTGGTTCCTCGACTTCTCCAATCCTTGCCTCAAACCGTTGGCGAGAGAACTTCCCGATGGGGGTGACCTCGATGCGCTCTGGGAAAGAATAGAGCGAGAATATCTACGAACGTGCGACTACGCAAACAAGCTCCATTTCTTCACGTATCACATGGCGAAGAATTATTACTTTCGGTCCAGATTGTTTGAACATTTCGCGATGGTCTTGAACACAAACGGCCAGCAATCGGAAGAACAGCGTGACAGCGGCCTGGAAAAAGCCCTTGACTACCTCGACAACGACACATTGCTCGGCTCATCATCGCTTTGCCAGTGTTTCCTCTGGAACATGCAGTCATACTTCCCGTTCCCAGCCTACATGCATGTAATCCAAGATCTCCGGCGCAGACCGCTCGCGAAACTGGCAGACCGAGCTTGGGACGTGATGGCCCGCAACTATCAAGCACGTTTCAGAGCCTTCTTCCATCATACGAAGGACATACGAAAGCTGATTACGCCTTTGTCAATCATGTTCAGCCGTACAGTTCTTACAGCCTGGGAAGCGCTTCAGAAAGCGAGCCCAGATCCAACGTCGCTGCAAGTACCCGAGATAGTCACGGAGATCATGAGGCGCCACATGGCCGTGATGCCTACTGGGTCAGGCCCTCAAGCTGGCGCCTTCACAGATCCTCATGGCGCGAATTACGCTCTTTCAGCCTACGCATCCAGTGAGCCAAGTCCAACTAACAGTCTGTCATATGCCGCCGATAGTGGGCCGGACGGTTTTGTGATGAATCTCGAGGCAATACCCTATCCCAGTATGGTGGCGTCGGAATCCTTGGTGTACGACGCGACTCAGCTCGATTGGTTTCTACAACCGTGAAGCCATGGAATTGACAAGTGTTCCCACAAACAATGGGTCTTTAGTTTTGTGCTTGGTCTTCCGCTTCTTGATTGGTCATCCGATCTATACGGCCCCCCAAACGACAAGTACGCTGGAGCTCAACCAAAGCAAAGCACAAAGTTGTGGCATCATGGACAAGGTATTGTCCCACCTGACATCATCTGTACCCAGCTGCCCTGCGCTACAGGAGCGAGCCATAAGCCCCTAATGACTTGCAACGGTCCACGGAATTTGCCGATCGCTGAGTTCCCGGCGTCAAACTTGGCACCTAGCTATCCCCAAAAAGAGGAAAAGGGAACGTGGAAAAGACCGTACGTGGCATTCGTTGCGGAGGGCAAAGACAACCCCTTGGATTGAGAAAATAAACTACCAAGTTGAAGTAATGCGATGTCTCTTTCAGGCATTTCCTGGCCCTGGTTGCCCCGTGGTACTTTCCGCCCCATCGCTGAGACACTGATCTACATCTCATATCCTCCTCTGCCGATCAGATCCATCGACCAGTACAACTACTTCAAACGCTCAACCCTCAAAAACAGACCAGACTTTTCAGTTCCCTTCTGCATCTTTTTATCGGAGTCTGTCTATCAGTCTTTTGTCCTCCAAAATGCGATGGCACTTGAGTTTCGTCTTGGGGCTACCAGCCATCCTCTTGGCCTCGGCCATGATCCTCGAAGAGGTCCCACAGCTCCCCCCTGGTTGGCATAAGATCGAAGGGAAACCCTCTGCGGACGAGACGATGCTTCTGTCTATTGCGATCCGGCAACCAGATATTGAGAACATTGGCAGAAGCATGGCAAGCAAGTCAGCTCGACACCTATCCAGAGTCGAGGCTCGGCAACTCCAGCATCCCTGCCCCAATGCTCTTTCGGCAGTTATGGCTTGGCTGAAGAGAAATGACATAGCATATGCCCGGCCTGTAGAGGACTTTATCCGCGTTCGTACGACGGTACAGGCCGCGGAGACCTTACTCAATGCCACTATTCGCAAGTACACGTACGGAGGTCAGCCTCCAGTCAGGAGAACTCAACGGTACTCCGTGCCAGACGACCTCGCCGATGATATCAGATTTATCCATCCAATTGCCAACTTCATGTCCCCCAAGAAAGAGCTCTCTTCGCCGTCGCCTGTGGACAGCGAAGACCTGCAACACCTCAACTCCCGCGACATCCCATGCTCGCGCACCACGACACCGCAGTGCATCCGGCAACTCTACGGCATCAACTCCACCGCCTCCAGCATTCACAACACGACGGTACGGCTAGGAATAGCGGGTTTCCTGGAGCAGAATGCCAACTACGTCGATATCCTCTCGTTTCTTAATCGCACAGCACCCGCCATCGCAGCCACGGGATACAATTTCACAACTGAACTCATCAATGGCGCGAAAAACGATCAGAACCCAGCGCACTCCGGGTATGAGGCAGCCCTTGATCTCGAATACGCCTTGCCCCTTGCCTATCCTGCCAACATCACATATCATCTCGCCGCAGGTCGAGGTGTGCAGCTGAACGAGTCTGGCGATCCACTGCCAGACGAGTTTGTAACCAACGAGCCATACCTTGAATTCCTTGAGCACCTTCTCGAGAAGCCAGACAGCGAGATCCCACACGTCCTCTCATTCTCCTATGCCGACGACGAGCTCTCTGTCCCGAGACCCTACGCTGAACGTGTCTGCTCCATGCTCGGGCTACTCACCGCCCGTGGCACGACCATTCTTGTCGGTTCTGGCGATGGAGGGTCCCGCGGAGCGAGGAACTCCAGCTGCATCATCAATGATGGTTCAGGCGGACACACGGCTATGGCGACATTCCCTGGTACGTGCCCGTGGGTGACCGCTGTTGGGGCTGTCACCAATGCCGAAGCCCTCACTGCCGCCGACTTCAGCGGTGGTGGTTTCTCGCGGTACTTTACTCGACCCGCGTGGCAAGTTGGTGACATTGAAGGCTATGTGCAAGCCCTCGACGGCCGGCTCGACGGACTTTACAACAGCAGCATGCGTGCGATTCCCGACGTGGCTGCCGTCGGCACCCGTTTCAGTGTGCAATTCGGCCTACAGTTTGCCAGTCTGGACGGGACCAGTGCCAGCACACCAGTGATCGCTTCACTGATCACACTGGTCAATGAGGTCAGATTCCGCCGCGGCAAGGCTGCACTGGGATGGTTGAACAGGGTTCTATACTCTGAGAAGGTGCGAACCGCATTCCAAGATGTAACGAACGGCACGAGCCAGTCTTGCGTGTTTGAGGGTGGTGAGGAGCCTGGTGGGTGGCCGACGGCGAAAGGATGGGATGCTGTGACTGGATTGGGCGTGCCGAAGAGCTTCCAAAAGCTGGTGGACGTGCTAATTGACGTCTGAAAAGGAGCATGACAAATCCAATGTAATCAAGCAACAGTGTATAATATGAAACAACATGTACAACAAACCTGCCGTCCTCCTTTGCGTTGCTTCATTTTAGCAAGCCGAGCTGGCCGTGCCACGTCTCCAAAATAGCACGAGCTGTCTGTGCCAACTGCATCGAAAGTATGAGCCTCGAACGGCGTTCACGTGAGAAACTGATATGGATATGTGAATCGAAGAGTCATTGGCAGCTCATTCCTTGCATCCAGCACCTGTCCGAACTCGCACATCTGTCGTCCTTGGGCATTGTTGCTATTGAGTATTGAGGCAGCCGTTGACCCATGCAAGGGTTAACTAACCCTGGCCAGCATCCTCTACCATTTGTACAGTTTAGGTCTGTCTACTGGTACTACTAGTAAGCATTCGTCAGAAGGTCACTCTTCACTAATAGCCACTGTCAACCACTGGAACTTTCCCCTACGATGGCCTTAACTGCCCTTGAGCCCCTCTCTGCCAACCCCCGAGTCACGTCCCGTCCGTCGCAATTGTAAACAACCGGAGCGCTGTAATTAGTACCTCAGGGACTCGATCGCTGCCGCTCCAGCCTCCAGCCACCTGTTCCCCGTCCCCGTCCTTCTAACCTCTAAACTCCAAAATTGGGTGCAGAGCTGGCAAGCTCGAACGTACTCTGTTCTTTGCACAGGTATTCTACAAGTATATGCTCTTCATCAAGCAGGATTTCTTGACCACTTCAGTTTCTCAGTCTCCTTGGATATCTACCTACCTACCTACCCAGGTGTATCGGTTACGGTGCAATTGCAAGCAACAGCCTCAGCCGCTTACACCGACGCGCCTGGAGACCCCCCAACGCGTCGACGCTCGACCACATCTCTCAGATACGCTTTCCTCTCGCTAAGAATCACGATGAGTACAAAGGCCGGGATTTAACACAATCTCTAGAAGCCTCGTGTCCCGAAGCTACAACATCAAAACATTGACAACGTGTTAACCGGCCACGCGCAACCCACACCCCGCTATGCCGACCCAGCACGTTGAGCCAACGTGCGCTGAGCTGCTCCAAGATGTGGCCAATTCTCTGCTCAAGGCCCGCAAGGTCGTGGTCGTCACTGGGGCAGGTATCAGTACCAACTCCGGTATTCCAGTGAGTCCTCGCCAGGATGGTTGGGGGAGGGTAACAGGGTGAAAGGGTACACTTGGTGGAAGATGCAGATGCTGACCCTTCTACTTCTGCGACCAGGATTTCCGATCGGAGAACGGCCTGTACTCCCTTATACAAGCTCAATTTGACGCCGCGTCTCGGCCACCAGCTCAGATCGAGTCAGCTGCAGGCAAAGAACAGGCAAATGGAGAGAGCGACACGGAAGACCGCGAAGATGAACCTCCTCGCAAGCGACGGAAGATGTCCTCGTCGGGGTCGTCCAACGAGTACACAAAGGCGAATGGCGAGTTCGAGATGTCAGTCAAGGTAGAGGCCGTCCACGTGGAAACGACGGTCGCCACTGAACCGACACTGCCTGCATACGCGGCTGAACGAGCATCTGTGACGATCGAGTCCTCGAGCATCGCGTTCAGCACACCAAAGGCGCGCCGAATGCCGCTTTCGCTCGAGCAGCTCATGACGTCCCCTTTGTCCTCTCCGCCGCCAGATGACGCTATTATACCTCCATCGGTCTTCCGCAACAGTCGACTGTCCAGCATGGCAATGCAGTTTAGCTCCTCGCCGTTATCCTCTCCTCCGCCGCACCTCTTTGACCCCTTCTGCCCCAGCTCGCCCTCCGATGACGGCTCTGGTGGAAGAAGTAGCACGTCTCCCTCGGAGGTCGACGACACGCCCCCGTCGTCTCTGAACTTGAATCCATTCAGCGCGTCTCAGTCGTCGAACTCTGGTAGGGCCTCGCTGCCAAACATGAAGGGCAAAGATTTATTTGACGCGTCGATATGGGCCGATCCGTTGAGGACCTCTGTATTCTACACTTTTGCGACGACCCTCAGGAAGAAGATCCGAGATGTTGAACCCACGAGCTCGCATAGGTTCATCAGTCACTTGCGTGATCGGGGGAAGCTGGTCCGATGCTACACCCAGAATATTGATCAGATCGAAGAGAAAGTTGGGCTTTCGACCTCACTCCACCACGGTCCAGGCAGCAGAGGTCGATTCTCGAGACGATCCACGGCCACTCACAGTCAACTGAGCAAAATGGTAGAGGAAGCGTCGAGTGTGGACACAAAGTCCGAAAGCTCAGAAAGCCCAGCCTCCAGCCAAGCGGGTCATCAGGAATCAACCGAGGACAGCGTTGCGCCCGTAAGCTCAAGTCAGGAAAAGGCCATGTCCAAAACGAAGCCGTCAAAGCCTGATGTGCCCAAGTCTGGTGTCGAATGCGTCTTTCTGCACGGTTCCTTGGAGCAGCTGAGGTGTTTTCTATGCGGCCGTGTGTGTTCCTGGGACGACGCCGAGAGAGAACACGAAACGATGTGCGGCCAACAACCTGAATGTCCCCATTGCGCCGGCGCGACAGCAGCGAGAGAAGAGCGCGGGAAACGGGCCCTGGGGGTGGGAAAGCTGAGGCCAGACATTGTTTTGTATGGCGAGGAACATCCGAACGCACACCTGATCAGCCCGATTGTCACGCATGATCTTGCTGTGAGTCCGGACATGCTCCTCATTCTGGGCACAAGTCTACGTGTGCATGGCCTCAAGATCATGGTTCGCGAATTCGCCAAAGCAGTCCACGCAAAAGGCGGTAAAGTCGTGTTCGTCAACTTCACCAAGCCACCGGAGAGCTCGTGGGGTGATATCATTGACTACTGGATCCAGTGGGATTGCGATGCCTGGGTATCAGACCTCCAAGGGCGTATTCCGAAGCTATGGCTACCGCCAGAACCGCCAAAGACAAAGAAGAAACGGGATTCAGCTGCGACTCTGGAGGATGGCAGTAACAAGAACAACGTAGAGTCTAAAAGGCCTCCACCGGCGAACCCCGTGGCTTTGCGAGATACGAAGGTCACGGGGGCCTATCAGACCTTGAAGATCGTCGACGAGCTGCACCGCATCACCGGCGAGCCCGACCGACCAAGGAGAGCATCTCTATCTACAGGTACAGGTACAGGTACAACTACAGCTACAGACAAGACTCAGTCGAGGATCGGGGACGGCACTCTGGAGACGGCGGGCCGGCAACCGCGCACAACACGACCCAGGGGGCCGCGAAAGTCGGCACCAGGCAAACTGGAGCGATCTATGAAGCTCGGTTCGTCTACATTGAACCCTGATCATGGTCGACCGCAACGTAAATCCGCGGAGGATGTACCAGCCCAGCAACCAGTGGGCACCCCAGCATCAGTCACACCCTCAAGGAACAAGGCAGCCACAGGCAACACGACAACAGCTGAACAGATGCACAGCTCGATCCTGGACTCGGTAAAGAAAAATGCGCGCACGCGTAAACGGAAGAAGATTGATGGCATCGAAGTGCGGCTGCCAACTGTGAACAGCAGACGCTCCCCAGCGACGATTACGTCTGGAAGTGCCTCCGCGGCGATGGCATCACAATCATCAGCATCACCGTCCCCTCTGGGGCTCGCCCCAATGCTGCCTCCAAGCCAGAGAGTTCAGCAGCCCTCGACAAAACTGCAAACTCTCGAACCTCGAAGTCCACCTCCGGGACCACTGGCATCAATATCACCAAACATGCGTTCAGCAAAGATGTTTGGCATGGCGCATTCGTTCTACATGTCGGATCCTTTAGTCAACCATGGACCTACAAAGCCTATGCTGCATTATGGCCCAGGCAAACTTCAACAGCTAGCTAGTGATGATATTCTGGGCCAGGAGAACACGGCACCCCGCAGGTCCACAGGGCTTTGCTCCATGCGGGCTCCGAACACGCGAGCGGCTGAGGGGAAGCGGTTGTCATCGGGTCAAGGGGATGATGGGGTGACGACTCGGTCATCGCAAAAGCTGCTCGCGAGATGGGGGTCCAGCTGGAACTGTGCACAGCAATGAAGCATGTTGTGAAGGGGAGAATGCGATGACGGAGGTACTGGGACTTGGCGTGGGTTTGGGTTTCTGGGAAGCGTTGAAAGAGGACGTAATCATCGAGGTCAAATATATAGAGGTTCAATTCACGACTGCTAATGATTCTGACCGCCAGATTGTACTCTAGTCTTCTGCCTGGGTGTGGAATTACAATGCTAGACATTGGCCATGTCATGCCGTGTCGTGCCGTGGAGCGTACGGCAGTCATCAACGCGAGCGATGTCGCTTGAGGAAGTGACTCTATTCACACAAGGTCTAAGGTGGTGGTGATCTGTCCGTAGAAAGGCAGAGGGTGGTGATGAACTGAGCTTCTGATGCACAAGCCACAACTGATCATCGAAAGGGCGCGCCACTTGACGTTAGTGGTCCAGCGACTTGCTTGTATGTTACCTCGCTATCTTTCTCTGCTTTGGGCATACAGAATTAGTCAGTATCGAGTTTTGATATTGGTACGGACACGTTTCGGAGGAGGCTAGTGCAAGGATACGACACGACCAAGATTAAAGATACCTCGTGTGATTGAGAAATGTGTGATGGGCGAATCCTGACCGACCTTTTTAGCTCTCAGCCTCAGTTCGATCCGATCCACTGACTCACTCACTCACTCATCAGGCCCGCCCACAATCAAGAAGCGGGACCAGCATTGCCTGCATCGGAGGGATGTGAAGCAGATGACAACTCGAGCCTCGATAACGTGAAGCATATACATTCATAGACACGCCCAGCTGTCAAAAGTGCGAGCATCACCATTTATCCTAGTGGTCGGTCTCTTTTGCGCAAGGACGAACAGCCGTTGATTCATCCATCATGGGAGAGAACGTCGAGACCAGGCCATTGGCCTTTGGCAAGGAGGCCATGAAAGAGTTCATGTTTGATCCCAAATGGAGGAACCTGAACCACGGTTAGTTTCTCATCACCAGATTGCAGTGCACTTCTTTGCGTTTACACTCTTTTGCCGTACACGCACGTTAGGATGATGCTCACCGTCTCGTCCCCCCCCCTTTGCTAGGATCGTTCGGCACCATCCCTAAAGCCATCCAGAACAAGCAGCGCGAGTATCAGGCACGCGCAGAAGCCCGTCCTGATCAGTACATACGTCGCGACTACGTGGACTGCCTCGATGAATCCCGCGCCGCGATCGCAAAGGTCATCAACGCCCCTGTCGACTCTGTCGTCTTCGTCTCCAATGCCACAGTCGGCGTCAACACCGTCTACAAGAACCTCCAGTGGAACGAGGATGGCAAGGACACGATCCTCAGCTTCAGCACCATCTACGGCGGCTGCGGAAAGATCGAAGACTGGGTGATTGACAACAACGAGGGTAAAGTGTCGCTCCGTGAGATGGAGTTGAAGTACCCCCTCGAAGATGAAGAGATCATCCACATCTTCCGTGATACTGTCAAACAGGTCGAAGCAGAGGGGAGACGGGCCCGCGTGTGCCTCTTTGACGTCGTCTCTTCCTCACCCGGCGTGGTGTTTCCCTGGGTCGCCATGACCAAGGCTTGCCGCGAACTCGGCGTGCTGTCCCTCGTTGACGGCGCCCAAGGAGTCGGCCTGGTTCATCTCGATGTCTCCGCAGCTGATCCCGACTTCTTCGTCTCCAACTGCCACAAGTGGCTCCACGTGCCTCGCGGCTGCGCCGTCTTCTACGTGCCCAGGCGCAATCAGCATCTGATCACCTCCGCCATCCAGACCGGCCATGCCTACATCCCGAAGCACACCCAGCGTGCCTACTCGTTGCCTCACAAGGAGAAGGGCCATTCCCACTTCGTCAAGAGTTTTGCATTTGTAGGAACACTGGATGATTCTCCCTATGCCTGTGTCAAGGACTCCATTGCGTGGCGACGAGACGTGCTCGGAGGCGAGGACAGGATCCTGGCTTACCAGCAGAAGCTGAACAAGCAGGGAATCGCACACGTCGCCTCCTTCATCGGTGGGACTGTCCTCGACAACAAAGCTGGCACGCTCACCAATTGCGCCATGGGCAACATCATGCTTCCCATATGGATCGACACGCCGGGACCAGGCGCTAAGCCCTCCGACATAGTGGTGCCAAAGGAGGATGCCGTCGCCCTGTATACATGGCTGGAGGAGAAGCAGGTCACCGAGTACAACACCTTTATGGCTTTCAGTGTCAGGTGGGGACAGTTCTTGGTTCGCCTGAGTGCTCAGGTTTATCTTTACATGGACGACTACGAATTCGCAGGGCAGACCATCAAGTCGCTGCTTGAACGGGTCGCCAAAGGGGAGTACAAGCAGTGAACGAACGGATTATCTCACACAGGCAGCAGGATATAGGGTGAAAGAGAATCAACGAGCCAGATGATCTTGTGCGTATCTGATTCAGGTTTGCGTGAGCGTGTCCGTCGTTGCCAACAGTGAGTGCATGGTGGGAAAACCCTAAGCTGGGTTGAACCATGCTCGTGAAAAGGAGCAGATATCTCTCAACATCCTGTCCTCAAGCCAGCGTCACGTCGTCATCATCATCATCTTTCAACTTCTCCTCCTTCTTCTCAGGCTGTTTCGGCGGGAACTTCAGTCCAGAAGTCTTGTCTTTCGCACCCGCACTATGCCCCCAGCCGCCCAGGCCCTCGGCCGCACTCATGCCTCCCAGTCCAGGCGTGTCGCCAGCCGCGAGCGTGCCGGCATGTCTATTCTTGCCCACGCCAGGCTCGTTCTCAGCCCATTCCATGATCTCGGCCTTGGACTTGCCGAGGTATTTCTGAAGGTCTTCCTCGCGGATCTCGCCGCGCTTCGAGTTTTGGTAGCGCGCGTAGAAGCCTTCTTTCTTGGGCGTGTCGGAAGGTTCATCGACGGACTTCTTCCTTGAAAACAGACCCATGGTCGGTGATTTGAGAAGGGGATGGGTGCGTTCTTGAGTAACCTTTAGTTGTGGTCTTTGTGTGAGGAATGAGTGTAGCCGATTTGCTTGTCAGATCACGAATATATATAGAAGAGAGCAATGAATTACCTCCGGGTCTTTCATCATGAACCCTATATACTACTACGTCTCATACCCGCATACCCGTATTTGGTACACACCACTTCAACACGCTGTGCCATTCAGCCCCGTGACATCCTTCGGCTGGCTGTGCCGCCTCCCTGAATCAGCCCCATTCGGCCCGTGGGAGAGCAGCATATCCCTTCCCCGCCATCAAAGCGAAGCTCCATGTAGCGCCGAAATCAGCCACCCTGGAAGCCCATCGCTCTGCCTGGTCGCCACGTCGTTCTGGAATCAGGGTTCTCGCTCAAGACAAACGAGGTTGGACCTCTTGAGGGATGGTCAGTCATGCGGTGAAACTACACTTTATGATCAATCACGTAGCTGGACAGAGAGGCGCATGGGTAAAAGTGCAAGTTTCCTCAATCTCGTTGCGTCACCAGCGGATGATACGTGATGGTCGCACTCTTGACCACATCCACCACAATCATCGGTCCAAGTTGAGTAATCATTTATGGACATTGAGCGAGCGTGCCACAAATATCACTTGACCATATAGGGTGAGGTTGATTTCAGTCTTTCAGATCTGCTCGGCGAAATACCTGAGCAAGATGAGGTCTCTGAAGTTCGAAACCCGCTACCCTACGAGAAGCCCAATGAATAGCTGCCAGGGACTGCGTCCGAATTCATTGTTCATATGTAAGACCTCGAGTATTATCTGAGCAATTTTGTTTTCTGTTCTGTCTTAATATGGGATTGTGCATTTGTCAACAATGAACCGCAACATGATCACCAAGATACCGCGCGCACCTTGATGCTATCAACCATCAAGCATCGAGACTTCGGATAGCCGGTCGCTGCTCAATCTTCTGCTTCCATGACGAGAGACCAGGAAAAGCCTCTAGCTCCAACCCCATGAACGTGAGCCATGCGACCGCGGACCAGAGGTGGGTGTCCACAAGGGAATACTCAGTCCCGAGGATGTAATCCCGCTTCTGTAGAGCATCGTCCAGGATGCGAACCTTGTCTTTCAACCCTTCCAGTGCGCTCTGGATCCGGTCCTGACACGAAACAGAGATCAGCAGGGTTGCATCCGATTGGACCATGAAAGAAAGCCGAGTCTACATTTCAACAGCAAAACACTAGAGAACAAGCACATACCTCGGACTTGGCATTCTGGGCTGCATGAAGTTCAATACCCTTGGCTCCAAGATGAGTACTCGTCCATACGAGCCATTTCATCGCCTCGCCTCGTGAAGTGCCGACTGGTGGATAAAGCGCAGGCACCTTTTTGCCATCAATGGTTCTCTCGACACCAAAGACTTCACCGAGGTACATGGTAATGGCAGCAGATTCCCAAATGCTCACGCCATTGTGGACGATGGCGGGGACGAGCCCGTTGGGGTTGACTTCACTGAGATACTCTGGTGTGCGGCTCTCGCCCTTTTGAAGGTCGACCTCAGTTCTCTCAGCGATAGGCTCGGGAAGCCCGTGCTCAAGTTCGGCGAGCACTGCGACGGTCAAGTCTGATGTCGAGTGCTGCTTGTAGTAGAATTTAAGACTCATTGTGAAGAATTGGATCGTTGAATGCCAATTGGTATTGATGCACTTGGAAGAAGGATGAAAGATAAAAAAGTCTGAAGGGTGAACGTAAAGGATAACTTTATACTTTGCGCTTGGACACCTCCGGCTCCTGCGGCACATGTAACATGATGGTTAACATGGTCCTATTATTGAACATGTCACTGTCCTTGGTATTAGCCCAAGGTGTCTTCAGCTTGGCCTGTCGTGTCTTAGAACTACTTCCCTTAGAGTGCGTGAACGATGGTGTGGCTTTCCAGTGTCTAGGTTCACGATTAGGACCACACCACGTGAACTACTCCAACGTTCATGTTTAAGCAAATTCACGACCATTATCAGAGTTTACGCCATGCAAGCCCATCGATAGTAGTGTTATTGGTTGCTTTTGCTCTTTGCGACTTCAGCACGACCAAAAGTTCGTCTTCCGCCAACGGTTGAGGCTGGCGTCTTAGGTAGATTATTCCTATGGTACGGTATAGCCGTGACCGAATTCACTGTCGATTCAAGCCCCCATTAATACCTCATTCTGCTCATTGTGATCCCTGGACTATCCATATGAGAAAGTTAGTGGCGATCGCTGGGACATCCGTGAAAGCCTGTAAGCACTAACCCACAAACTTGAGACTGAACTAACTTGCCGACTTCACCGATCTATACCACCGCCCGAGACCAGTTGCTTTCAGTCATTGTCTAGGTAGCCAAAGCAATCAAATCTAAGATGATTTGGACGATCTTGAGCGCCTAAGAAAGGAAAGTCCCACGCCTACGAGGGCAAGCGAGTTCCCAAACGTGTCTTCAGAGCTGAACAATATACACTTAATGAGAAGAGCTTGTTAAAAGTCCTATGATAACACAATAGCGTGCTTTCTTTCCAAACTTGGTGACAACCATTGTGTCCGACGCCCTGAAGGTCGCCAATTAGTCTCGCCTTCTCTGCCTACAGAATCCTGAAGATTACAAGTACTGCTACCAAGTTCTGCATTGATGGAGGTACCGTCGGATTTGACCCCCCCCCCCCCCCCCCCCCCTACTGCTTGAACTCATACTCCCGGAGTTGAAACTTGTCCTTGCTGAAAGCCGTGGCAAGCTTTCCCGATATCCATGAAAACATACCCTTGAACTGCATAGCCCAGCAAACCAGTCTGAGCACCAGATTTCTGATCCTGATCCCTGTCGCTGTTTGCGGCGCCATGATTGTGAAAACTCCCGGTGGTATTGTTTGCATCTCCTTGATGTACGGCGCCATCTGCTCCTCGTAGCCGGACAGCCCAGCAGGGATATCACCGTTGTGAAGAGCGATTTCCCCGGCGAGAATATACGCCCCAGTCATCGCAAGGCTCGTTCCAGTCCCGACTGGTCCTGGCGCGTACCCGGCATCGCCAACAACCACGAAGCGGCCTCTCTGGAGGTGCGGCAACTTGACCTGTAGCACTTCTGACGCGTAGAAGTCGTCCGACTCGGCCATGTCGTCTAATAGGTTGTCTGTGATCCATCCCGCACCGCGAAATCGGTCATCGACAAACGCCTTGAGACTTTGATCGCCTTGTTTCGACGACTCTCGAAAACCAGCGGTAGCATCGGGCAAGTTACTCGGTGAAATGCTCATGAGTGTGACTTTTGTGCCCTTGCGGTCCTTTACGCTGTCCGGACCAACAGCCACGAAGCGTCCAGAAGGGCTGCTGAAAGCTTGACCTGTGTTTGAGGGGCCGTACACCTTGTCCTTGATTGTGTACCATGCACTCCATGCATTGAGGCGATGGACGTTGTCGAACTCGCCGCACTCAAAGGCAATAGCGCGCGTTCTAGAGGTGGCTCCGTCGCAGGCGACGACAAGGTCGAAATCCGCGGTAGTTCTACTATTGAGAAATTCCACTGTGATAGGGCCGTCTTGCTCACGATATCGCATAGACTTCACCTGTTCGTTAAAGACGTAGTAAATCCTCTCGTCGTCCTTGGTCATGTCATACAAGACTCGCGATAGGTCTCCTCGGAATATCTCATACTCTGAGAGGAGAAACTGGGAGTCTGGGTCTCCGGTTGACTTCACAGTAGCGATCGGGGATCCGTCATCATGTAGAAAGCTGAGACCCTCTAGCTTGTGCAGCGCCTTGTGAACGGCTTCTTCCATTCCTTCCATCCTTCGCATGACTGTGACGCCGGTGGTCCTGATGTCGACGTTTTGTCCGCCGGGCCGAAGTTCAGGGAAGCGCTCGATGACTGTCACTGAGGCGCCGGCACGGGCGAGCCAATATGCAGCCGTCGGTCCAGCAATGGAGGCCCCAACGACGAGCGCTCTGAGATGCGGCATGTTTGCAAAAATGTGTCACTTTTGAGTTACGAGATCATCTTAACACTTTCGAGGTATTCGAAGAAGAGAGCATCAATTGCGCTGCGTATAATTATTATAGAGAGAATCTCCGACTGCGCGGGTCTGACTGAAACGCATCGGACATAGCATCATACCGAACCATACATCCGTGATGGGTACCGGGAACATATGCCGCTTGAACCGGTCTCGATCCCTGCGGCTACGCTAGTTAAGCGCACAATAATATATCGGAATCGATAGTGCTTACTGCAAAAACGGACTTCATCTCATTTTGTCGGAGTCATTGTAGCTTTACGGGACCGAAAGTTCTCACGCATGCTTGCGCTCGCTCAGCTAGCTCCTGAAGCCTTGTGCCCATATGGGCAAGGCTCCTCTCTGTAACCAAGGCCTTATTTGGGTTTCCAGAGTCCACCTTAAAGTATAGGACTTCTACATACAATAAAGCTGTAATACAGAGATGCGTTGGTTTCTGAATACATACTCTGTTCCAACTACGTTACAATATGCTCTGCTGCTTCTCCTTTTTCCAGATCGAACTCACAGACAACTTATCTGTTATTTACTAACTGGAGAGTATACACAAACACGATGCCTTGCATTATGGTATTTTTAAGCTCGCTAGAGATGTGCTAAAGGCGAGTATTGCGTCTTCGAGCTTAAGGAGGACTTACTTCTTCAGGGGGTTATTTCGTTAAAAATACACAGGTGATCCGCCTTCTCAACCTTTATATTAGAGACTTCAACTTGAGATACGATGTAGCCAGTTGTAAACTCCTCCGATGCGCCAGTTTCCCTAACCATAAGTCTATAAACTCTCCGAAGAAAAAGTGTGTGGCCGAATGAAATGCCTGGCCGTCTCGGGCTTGATAATGTTCGCGGGATCTGCTCGCTTGAGAAGACCACAACTCGCTATCTGGATCAAAAACGTCTGCAAGTTGTCAAGCAACCTCAGGGTATTTTGACAATCAGGTTGGTTACATGCCTATATGTCGTGTTCGCTGTCTGACTGCCGACCACATTCAGACGCAAAAGGACTCTTGAGTTGTTTCCCGCCTGGCCATCGCTGGCAGGACTCTCTTATCCAAGAAGAGGTGACAATGCTTAATTCCGTTCTTCCAACTCAAAGTCCTTGAACTTTGAGAGCAAGAGCGGCTAAAACAATTTTAGGATCTATAGGAACAACCCAGGACATTCTTAAAACTCAATTAATCTTGGCGAGTTGGCATTGCAAAATTACATAGGTAAACTAACTCCGATTGATATGCTCGTGATCGCGAGGATTGACGAAAGTCAGCAGCCCGACCACAGGTAGGAGTCAAGCAGCCAGCTCCAGGAAATTGACCTGACGAAAGGAATCCATTGTGAAAGGGCTATAATCTTGTTTTTTTTAACAGCGACACGGTGAGATTAGCTCTAATATGAGTCTGATACTCGCCGCTTACTCTTTGGCAGTGTTCAAAAGATGCCGTAATCCTTCTGACATTGACGCCCTACATTCATTCGGCTTTATTCACATATTTACCGCGTTGAGCCACACCTATGAAGGTGATTAGACGACTAGGCTCCCAGGACTCTCTAAAGATCCTTGAGTTGGTACAATAAATACAGAATCAACATCTTATGATTGGCCTAGCCGGGCCATTTCCCTCTGAATCCGGTAATGGAATCGTTTCCGGGGTTCCCCACGGAGGCAGTCAGAATACTTGCCAATAGACTTGGGGCGTTGAGGCTAAGAAAACACATCTACTCGGAGAGAGGGGGTGGCTAAAGGCTATTCTGTTTATAACTGCTTTCCAAACATTCTCCTCATTTATTGGCCGGATCGTTTTCTCCTAATCTAGTTAGTGGGTTGGCCGATCTACATCACCCTTGCGCAATTTAGAAGAAGAATACCTCATGAGGGGGTCCCTTGAGGGTGCGCCTCCCGTTGCTTTCGATGATTTTATTCCAGTAAGAGTTCGTTGCCTCGGTAAGGATGGGTTGTCCCGCGATCCCCGTGGGGTAGCTTCCCACAGTTCCATACCGTCTCGAGCACTTACACTGACATGATACAACACAGCTCTTCACTCAGGCTTCACTTGTTTTAATTTCTGAGCAAGTTGACTTTAAAGGGCTTTTTACAATGAAACCTGCCCCGCGGTTCTTGCCGAGGTCGAGTCTTCATTGGTTGACAGGTAAACTGCCACTACGTATGTTTTCACCCCCATTTAAAGGGGCTACCAGTTCGCTCGCATCAGAAGAGGATTCCTCATAGTTAGAGAAACCACCAAAGCTCTTAATCTTTTCTCTCATTAAGGCTTATTTTTCCATTCTCAAACCCAAGGATTTCTAACCATGTTCGGGTCTCGCAAATCGACACCATGGGAAGCCACTGATGCAGCTGTGGAGGACCTGATCAGCGCCGCTCGTGAGTACCGTCTGAGCTGATTATGAAGAGTCCTTGGGATTGATCATTACTAATTATATGACAGGCGTACTCCACAAGACTGTTGAGCCTGAGCCTGATCGCTTGGGGATATTGGGTGCTGGTTCCATAGGCGTCAAGGCTGAGTCTGTGAGACAGGCTATTGAGAAGGTTAACAAAACCTTGCTGGCATGTGCTGCGGCAGAGAACGATGGCAAGATAACAAAAGACCATGCTGAGAGTGTTGTCGATCGCCTAGACAACAACCTCGTTCTTTTCCTTACAGTTCTTGAAAGGTTGGGCAAAGTGCATTACCACCGCTTCTGCCAAATGGGCATGGGCCTACCAACGGTCGTCAAGGCCGCTCTTGGGTGGATTCAAAGCTCAACTCAAACATGCGTGGCCACTATGGAGAGTGTCAACGGGAGCCCCGAGCTGGCACCACGCATCTCAGCATTGGGGAATAAGTTGCTCGGTGCTATCTCGGACTCACTTGCTATTTATGGAGGTATAGCCAGCTAGAGGATATAAGATGTAGACTTTATTGAGCTATTCCTCATCCTGAGGCGAATAAGAATACGTGACTTCACACGCATCCATCTAACAATGACTTTACTTTAATCCAATTGAATGCGTTTTCGACCAATAACTCATACGTGGTTATGGGCTATGATGCAGGTCATAGGTAGGTAAGTCACGGCTATAATAAACCCTAGGCAAACAGACGCCAGGTTGCGCGTCCCCCAAAACGCTACGTAGGCACACTGCTGACCTATACTTCACGGCCCCAGATTCGAGATTCGAACCACCCGACTTCTCTCACTATGCTCAAGCTCCCGTGGTTTTCGGGAAATCCCCAGCACCAGCGTCTGCTTATGTGTTCAGTAGCTTCTCTTTTAATAGGCCCGCTGACCTGGGAGTTCATAATGTTCCACCATCAGTACCGTAGAGTGAAGGAAAGCAAGGTTTAAGGAATGATTCATCAATCTATTCGGCATGATCCATAAACTAGAATCTACATTTGAAGCCAAGGGTCATCGAGAAGCTCTCGAGCAGTAGCTCTCTCCTCAGGGGCCCAAGCAAGCATCCTTTTGGCAAACTGAATGAATAGAGCTTTGTCTTGTCCGTCCAGAAACGTGGTCTTTTTAGAGAAGCTGAAATCGTCGCTGGGAACGAGATCCGGGTATCTAAACACCCCTACGGAGAGAGTTAGCTTGACCGACCTTTGAAGTGCTTTGATCTTGAGCTTACCATGAGAGTCATAAAGACGTGAGTAGACTTCTTTATCAGCTTGAGCAAGAATAGAAGCGGGAGGTGGCCCTAGAAGGCGGATCATCTGTGCGAATCTAGTTAAATAAGAGAAATTGGGGGTTTCGGGTGATTTTCCATCGAGAAGGTTGGTTTCACCCAGAAGCTCCCACAACTAAATTCCGTCAGTTACCGTAGACATCGATTACATGAAAGGGCTACAGACCACGAGACCCAGGTTCCAGATATCAGCAGAGTAACTCCACCCAGCCTGGAGCGTGACTTCTGGAGCGGTATATTCAAGAGGTTGGATGTCATGATAAAATTTTCTTGATGCATCCCCACGCACAGAAAGACCAAAGTCTGTCAGCTTGACGAAACCAATACCTTTCCGCAAGCGGCCAAAATCTGGTCGTGACTGGTAGACCGGGCGGCCACGTCGTTGTTGACATGGGGCGGGATGGTTCTCCTGCTCGAGAACGTAGTCGTTCAAAACAGTTGGATCTTCGAAAGGGAGCATAAAGTGGTCTCCTTTGAGATCTGAATGATTGGTAAGCTTTTCAAAGCCTGCGCAAAAGACTCACACCTAGAGTTTACCTGTATGAATTACGTGGCACTCGGTGTGTAGGAAGTCCAAACATTCCAGAATGCCTGGTAGTAAGGCTTTGAGAATGCGAGGCTGAAGGAGCCCGTTCGGGCTTGTCTGTCGACCCAGCATCCAGAGAGGTTGACGAAGCGGCTCAAGTGCCATACAGATGTGTGTCCGCCCTGAACTCTTAACTTCAAAGGAATCAAGCATCTTGCGCGCGTACTGCTGGCCCTGGTGCGTCGTCCACATCGAGCATATATGGGTTGAAACCTCAGTTTGTTTTCGTGCGGCTGCTTGGAAAGCAGGTGAGCAGTTGGCAATCTTCAAAGCCACGTAGGCCTTCTTCTTCCATGGCCAACTTTTCTCGATTAGTTTAGGGATGCTCGGAAGTGTGGGCAGGATGAAGAGAATGAATCCAAAACCGCTCACCGTTTCGCTGTTTCAGCGAGCCAAACTGTTGAGCCAGTGCCCCAGCCTAGTTTTGAAATGAGCCGATATTTACCATGGATAATCTCCCCGATTCGGGCCGGATAGTAGCTTTCGGGGTCGTATGAAGAAGATTTCTCCTCTTCAAGCAAAGGACGACTGGTGGTTTCTAGCATTGCCATAGAACATGCTTTCCGACGACCGAGCCAGAAAGGCTGGTTTAGTTTCAGGGATCGGATCCCTGGTGGCGATCGTTGCAGCATATGATGCGTCAGTTGGCTGTGTTTAGGTTGAAGAAGGGGTTACGCGACCGACGAGTTGATGGTTGATTGATACTGGTACTTGGCTGTACCGTGTACCCCTTGCTTATCCGATTAACATAAGGTACATTTACTTATCCGCACGGCGCTTTTCGCCAGCGCGACCCCCAAGTCGGCACACTAACATAATTTCAGGGCACCTCACTTGGTCCTAGGGCGACGCTCGATGCTAGATAGTAGGTAGAAGAACATCCAAACAACTTTCGAGCTCCCTTTGCTCGCCCTTCTTCATCCTTTGGAGAACTTCTGTACTGTAGGTACGGCTCTTTGCCTGATAGAAAATAGGAGGACAAATAGCCTGCGTAACCAGGTATCTGCTATGTATCTCTTCCATCGCAGGAATGTCGCGCGGCCGAATAATCCCAGCTTTAGTGAACTCCTCATCGACCATTAATGTTGCTTGCCAGTTAATGAAACTCTTTGGCCGCTCCGTGAGCTTAGCATCGGCATCTGGAATTCCACGGAGAAGAAACTTTCTGTGCAAAGTGATTTCTTCGCCGTCTTTGGCCGCGGGTAGGAGGAGATGCCCAAGCGAAATGAGAGAGTACATGTATTCTTCACCTTGGCAGCCAATGTGAGCCAGGTCAAAGTCAACTATGCCTGTGATCCGATTGGCTTGTGGATCAAATAACATGTTGTGTACATCTGTCAATCGCTAAGTTAGAGAACCTGATCTGGTGCTTGTCGAAAGCAGCGCATAATGGAGAGCTAGGGTTAGGCGAATATAGGAAGTGGCTTTACTTACCAAGGTCCCCGTGCACAAGGGTCGGCTGTAAGTCCTTCTCCCAAGAGCGGATACCGCTGAATGTATCTTCAAGCCTTGCAATCCGAGATGGAAGATCCGTGCCTTCCCAGCCTTTGATAACTTCACACCTCTCGCACCTCGCCCTTTGAGTCTTCAAGTACTCAGCATACAGTTCAGAGTGAGTTGGACTTGGCCCACCGCCTGGAAAGGCCGTCCTAGACGCAATAACAGCTCCGTCTTCGGCGAATCCAAGGCCGCCATAGCCTCGAACCGTTCTTGGTAGGCTGTATTGTTGAATGTGCTTGAAGATCTCCGCAATCTGTGCCACAATTAAACTCTTCGAACTTTCTTCGAGGCTATCAAACCTATCACTGAGGTTTTCTCCAGGGAGTAATTCCGTCAATAGCCACCCTCGACCCTTATCATTTGACTCCCAGCCGTAGAGTGTGGGGACAAGTGACGAGTTCAGCGGTTCAAGTGCCTGCTTAAAGAGGCACATTGCTGCAGCTTCGCTTTCCACCTGAACATCCCTATTGAGGTCCGTATTCAGACTTGTGAGGCGGATAACGAGCTCAGACGCATCTTCTGGCAACGGACTAGCACCGTGCTGATGACGAGGGCTGAACTCATGCGTTGCTTCCGAGCTTTGAAGGCTTGTTACCTTTAAGCGGTAAACGTAGGTGTTGTGAAAGCAGCAGCTACTGCCAGCGCAACAATTGCATTGACGAAACGCCTCGCTGCATTGCCTTCAAATGGGTGATCTTCGTGACAACTTAGTCTCTTGTGTATAGATGAATCTATGGTTAAATTACCTCTTTGTTGAATTCAGATCTGAGTATATATCGAATCATCTGTTCGAGATTCTCAGGACTAGCCTGGGTTGAGTCGAGAGGGGCGATAGCCATCGTTGAAATAGGTATCTGTCTGCAACCTGCAGCTTAGCAAGTGACTAGCAAAAGTGAGTAAAAGGTAGGCGAGCCGGTTATCCTTATGCGCTGGAACAGTTGAGCGATGGTGAAGTTATATACCGCTGGCTAAGGATGAACTGTGGCATTATCAGCTCTCTGCCTTGGTCTTGCTATCCGAGTTTCGACAAGCCTGGCGTAGGTCTTGTTTGCGAACATAAGGTACCTCACGCCTTCTAATGCCAATCTGCATACCATGTAAAGGACGCCTTGGCCACTGACTAGGGAAAGTTTCGGATCTCGGCGTTACGGCACATGCTTCCGCGAGCATTATTGCATCATCATATTCTTGACCCAACATGATCCGGCAGTTCTATGCCGAGATGGTGCTTTTGCAATTCAAGCTTTACCTTTCTCCGCACTAATCTTCGACGATCGATCACTCTGCCGAAGTTCCCGTCAGATAAGAGATCCCACCGTGGTCGTCTTAATTTACTGCCGCACTTCAAGCGATATTCAATACTAGGGGTGGACTCTGGAGGTGCTCATAGTTCTCAGTTACTGCCAGCAACGGGGCAACTGGTGAAAATGTCCACGCATACATATTTCATGTTCAGGCTACCTATAAGACATTGCTTCTAAATGTAACTAGACGATTAGTCAATTCCGGAAGGCGGCACACGTGTTCACTTTGCCCGCGAACCTGCAGCGAGAGTATCCGTCAAGAAGTGAGCTTCAAGTATACCGTTATACAGGTAACAAAGTCTGCTACAGGGCCAACGATTCACAGTCCAACTGATCCACCTATCTTGTGTACTGCGTACCAGATCTTAGTGTGTCAGGTCGGTGAGTTTGCGTGCATTGCGGATGAGATCAAGACGCACTTGAAGACGCGACATCAACAAAGGCAGACTATCAGTAACGTCTTGTAAACGTCATATGTAAAAGACAATCTGAAACCAGGTAGTCCTAACTGTGTTCTCTTTATGAACCGACTTCTGACTGTGCACCTGCTGCCTTCTCTCAATGAACGGGGAAAAGCAAGCCATCACAAAAGAGAGCATAGCCATCCTATAACTAAAAGATAATCTCAAGGTGCCGCAACGCAGACATAGTAGCCACCCCAAAGAAGTCGCTCTCTCAATTGAGCTATTGTGATTTCGATTAAAGCTTCGTGCACCGCACCCAACAGACCTTCCCCTCAATCCTGCCTGCATCACAAGTATTTCTCGCACAAGTCGCATCAAGCCCCATCAAGTCGCTGAAGAGGTCCCAGCTATGTCTAATATCAATGACCACTATATCACCGGTGCTGATATATACCTCTTAGTAAGCATACGGCTATCGGTGTATTCTTTGACGCCATAGCTTGTTAACGCGACAGAAAGGAGAAATGGCAGCATAATTCTACGCTCTCTGACTAAATGCAGGTCTGCCAGATCTTTGCCGATTTCGTCGAGCTCGGCAAGGACGGCCAACAGGTATGAGCCTTCTATTATTTCATCACATCCCTCCCTTTAGCAGACCCTATCCCGTGCTGCAGCCAGCATACGATTTAGTAAACTGCAGCTAACACTATTATTATCAGTCGTATAAAGACAAGGTAAATGAGCGCAAAGTCTGTCGCGCGTCTGACCTGACTCCTGCTGAGCGGGACGAGCTAGCCCGCCTTCGCGTCCCTGCGGTTGAACGCAGCATTCCAGACGATGGTTTATGGCTGCGTACCTACTATGGCCCCGGCAGCGACGCTGCGTTTGCCTCACTGAAACAGTCGGCAATATTAAGCAAGGGTGACGAGCCTGTTGTTCTCGATGATGCGTCACGGTACAACTTTGGAAACGATTGGGAGCGCATATTCCACCGGATGCCGCAGCTCGTACTTAGCAACGATAGTCCGCAAGACTATAATGAGCAGAAGCAACTGGCCCTCAAAAAGGCTTTAGAAGATGAAGAGGAGACTCGCGCTAAGACTCCTGACTCTGACTACGATCCAGCGGTAGATGCACCATTATGGGAGAACTTATCTGCATATTACCAGTGGGTATGCTACATTGGTTGTATTATGGTTGCTGATGAAACAACTCTTACAACTGGTGAGGGATCTAAAGATAATAGTTAGGACTGGGGAACTATATATGTGGCGTTTTATGATGATTATAGCCGAGAAGTCCGGTGGAACAGATTAAGTCCCGATGAGGCTGCTCAGGAAGTAGGAGTTCTATATGAGCCCTTTATTCGGGATCATGGTATCTGGGAGGGAGGAGTGACGAGCGAGTACTATCGCCGGGATGTCGTTCTAGGGACAGCATCCTAGGAAGCCTAGAGGCGGTTATAGTGGCGGATTTAGACATTGAGGAATAGTAATTCTCTTGCCCGGAGACATTATCAGAATGGCGTGGTCTTTCCTCGTTGAACAATCGGCGGACGGTCACAACCTTGCGGAAGATTGGCACAGCGAACTCCCTCCCCTCCGACGTCCGATGCGACAGTTCACCCGAATCAGGCTAGTAAATTCCCTAGAGTTTAATAATATAAAGTGTCGCCCTGCGACAACGCCGGGAACCTCTTCCGTGACTTGCCGGTTGCCGCCGGGTTCAGCTACAACCAGGGACCTACACAACTACGTACCACCTAACAAACCAGGCCGAGAAAGAAGACTTACCCCCTGCGATAGAGTGCAACGGGAGAGAAGTTTGAGCCTCTAAACAGGAGCGGTCATCCATAGAGGAAAGGAAGGCCGTTCACTCCGAAGATAGAGATGCATGAAAAGGAGCAACCATTGTGACCTATGTGCTAGCGATAGGGAGGTGAGCGATGCCTTGTCTTCTACACGGGGCAACCCGATTGAACCGAGCCCGTGCTGTCCAGGTAGATGATACGCTAGCTTGGGTATCAGCTCAACTGAGCTACTGCAGGGGTGAGTCCTAGTCAAAGCTTCGTCTGCTGTCGAACTTTCCTTGCAATATTGCTTAATTTATACCGCAAAGACACGCACGGATCTACACTCGCATGGAGCTGTGGTAGAAGACGCGCGTTCATGCGTATCGACTCGCCTAAAATCTAGTCATGTCTAATATCGGGAATCCACGTATCATGAGCGCTGACTTATATTTCCTGCTGAGCTTGCAGCCATGCGTAAAGTCGTCGAAGCCTAGCTCCTGAACACTGCAACAGGAGGAGAGTGGCACCGTGACTCTGCTGCCTAATGGAGAGCAGGTCGCGCTAAGTAAGAACGGCTAACATGTATAAACCTTCTATCACGCCACATCCCCTTAGCGGACTGTTGTAATGCTCCTCTATATGATTCAGTATGAATCTAACTCGAATGAGGGTAAAGTTCAATACGTATCTGATTTGAGCGCTATTGAGCGGGAGTCCACCAAGGCATAAACTAATCTCAATACCAGATGAAATCGCCGGCTGACTTACCCATTGTCCCCACGCTCCGCGACGGATTGCACCCGCTAGTGTTGCCGGGAGCCGATCGTGCTCGGGCGTGTCATTGTCACTAGTACCTAGACAGAACTACAACTAACTCACCTTGGAATGTCGTTTAGATGATGCGGATCCGCGTATGTCTCGCTAGTCATGCTAAGTCATTCGCGGGGGAGTTCCGTTCATTAAAGCTTCGATTGAGCCTTGCCCCCACCCCGCGTTCTCAAGCCTTTACACTTCACACATACAGACACGCGAACCCAGAGAGCCTTTACCCAACTAGCGCAAGTCATAATCATGTCTGACAATAATAATAACCCACGTCTTCTAGGCGCTGATTCATATCTCCTGGTAAGTATGCAACTATGTGCGGACTGAGTAAAGCTTCTTAAGATTATACCAGGAGAAATAGCAGTCCTACTCTACGTTATCCTATATAGAACAGGTCGCCCAAATCCTTGCTGAATATATTCATCTCGGCAACGACGGCCGGCAGGTATAGACGCTTTCACGCCATTGACTCTAGGTTCAGTGAACTATTTTCCATCAAGGAAGCGAACGTAGCTAACAGCATCATTGTTAGCCGTATGAAGACAAGCTCGAAGAGCGCCAAGTTAATCGTGCTTCATCACGTGCTAACGCATCGTTGGAAGTGTATATAGCCTTTCCCCGTTCAACAGTCGGCAAGTGTTCCGCGGCCGCAACCTTGCAACGGCTACTCGGCATAACGGCCCTGCCGAGCTGAGCTTCTACCAGACAGGCTACCCGAGCTATCCTAGAAAATCCCCGAAAATTTCTTTTGCTTGATCGGCAAGGAAAGCTAGAGGTCTGTTCAGGAGCCAGCCGACTGCCGTTGGGTGGGACAACGTAGGCACTTAGCACATAGTGGATATGCTACTGCAGGGGCAAATGTGATGTGACTACTAAGACAGGAGGTGCTTTGGGGGAATCAAGACCGCTTAGACGAAGATGCGAGAAAGGCAACAGTTATCTATGTGCCGGGGAGCCGATCATATCAGCCATGTATATGCTGAGTCCCGGTGATCCGAGGAGATCAAGAACACGAAGGTTAAGGGGGGCCTAGACAAGCTGTGTTTCTCATACCAGACATTTAACGTAGCTCTACATTCTTCACATCACCCCTGGGTCGATCTTGGGATCAGCAAATATCTGCAGATATCATGAAAAGTATCAAGTTAGCTCTGCATTGTCTACTCCTTGCGCTGGGATGCTTTCCATCTGTAGCCTATGGCCAGCAGGGTTCGCAGTGCTCCGAGCTGAATCCTTGTCTGGAAGGTTGTTGCAGTAAATATGGCAGGTGAGTGCATCGTTGATTTCTCACCAAGGAAGGGCATGCTAGAACGAGGCTAATACGAAGACCGCGTCTTGCTCGTCAGCTGTGGCTTTGGTCCCTCCTTCTGCGGCGACGGCTGCCTGAATAACTGTAACGCCAAAGCCCAGTGTGGTCAATACGCAGCAAACACCACCACCTGTCCTCTAGGAGTTTGTTGCAGTCAGTATGGCTTCTGTGGCACTACGTCCGAGTTCTGCGGCACGGGCTGCCAGAACGGCTGCGAGACCGTTGCGTGAGACGAAATCTGCTCCAGACCATTTCTTTATACAGGCTAGCAGTGCTAATGACGGCAGCTCTCCATCCTGCGAAGAGACAGCCGACACTACGATCCTTGAAAGACGTGTCGGATACTACGAGCTATTTCAGTTCAGCAGGCCGTGCGATACAATGCAGCCGGAGAGCATCCCGGCAGGTGCCCTGACTCACATCAATCTCGCCTTCATGGAGTTTGACGACACCTAGAAGCTTGTCGACACCTCGGGCGACATTGTTGCCCGCGTCTCTCGCCTTAAGATGACATATTCTGGCTTGCGAGTGAACGTAGCTATCGGAGGCTGGAACTTCAACGATCCGCCTACGCAAAGCTACTTTTCTCAGATGGCTGCCTCATACGAAAACCGCCAGACCTTTATCAGCTCGGTGATTTCTTACCTGCAAAAGTACGGTCTTAATGGCATCGATATAGGTAATTATTACCCTGGACTTTTTGAGGATTCGTGCTTTTATACCTGCTCTTGACTAAATACTCTTGCTCTCCAGACTGGGAGTATCCTACTGCCGTAGATCGAGGAGGCTCTCCCGAGGACACGGAAAACTACGTCCTCTTGCTGTCGGACTTGCGTGACGGTTTCGATGCTGTCAACCCTGGCTGGGAAATCACCTGCACTCTGCCATCGAGCTACTGGTACTTGCAGAACTTTGACTTGCAGGGCATGCAGAAGTATGTGTCATGGTTCAACTTCATGAGCTACGACCTGCACGGGATGTGGGATCAACACAACAAGTATACAGGCCCATATCTCCGCGGCCACACCAACCTCACGGAAATCAACGAAGGCTTCAACTTGCTTTGGAGGAACCAGGTTGACCCTAAAAACGTGGTCATGGGCATGGGCTTCTATGGTCGCAGCTTCACCATGAGTGACCCTGCCTGCCACACAGCGGACTGCCAGTTCTCCTCGGCGGGTATTGCAGGCGACTGCTCCCAGACGGCGGGTATCTTATACTATGCCGGTGAGCTTCACTTAGGCACCTAAAAATGTCTTGGATATTTACTGACTGTAGAGACAGAAATTGAGGCATCTAACAACTCCCTTAACGTTTAAATATTCTATGACCCTGTCTTGACAGTCAAGTACAACGTCTTCAACGGCAACCAGTGGGTATCCTATGATAATGAGCAGTCCTGGGCAGACAAGATGAGGTACTTGACAGGATCCTGCATCTCCGGCGTCATGATATGGGCTCTTGACCAAGACGACGGGCAGTACTCGGCTTTGACGTCCCTTCTTGGTAAAGAAGTCACAGCCAGCGCACTGCTTCAGGGCGGAGAACTTTCTGACGCGCAGAAGATAGACCTGACCGATCAGTTTGCCGCTTACACTGGCCAGGACTGCTTCGTGACCGAAGCCTGCACAGATGGATCGGGTGGTCAGCAAGGTGCTGACCAGGTCTGCCCCAGGGGAACCTCCGCAGTCTCAACGGCGCACTCACCAGTTCAGCAGCCAGGACGTGCTCTGAAGGGAAGCTGCCCCAAGGGCTGGTACCGGAATATATGCTGCCCAACGAACGCCATGCCTAAGAACTGCGCCTGGAACGGGGCGCCGGTTCGTAGCGAGATTGGGTGCAGCGGCTTCTGCGGCAGCAGTCAATTCCAGCTAAACACGGACACGTACATCGACGCAGATGGTAACGATGGCCCTTGCTACCAGGGTCAGCGTTCTCTTTGTTGTGATGCTACTGAGATTCTGACCCAATGTCATTGGACCTCCTGCCAGGGCCCTCTTGATGACCAAGGATCGCCGAAGTGCCCAAGTGGCACAACCTTCATGACGAAGCGCTACGACAATGGCAAAGGCGAGCTTTGCTCAGAGGTACTGGGCGGGCAAGAAAGCGAGTTGTTTTACGCCCAAGCATATTGCTGCCCTAGCAACGATGTGCCCCAGAACTGCTCGTGGACGTTCCAGCCGAATACCCCCTCGAACCAAGTCACGTTGTTTGACCCTGAGAGGCTCTGTAATCCCAGTACCTGTGATCCTACCCAGGTGCAGTACACAACTGCTTTGAATCCTCCCAACGACAACATCGGGACAGTTGGCAGCCTGGAATCCGTGGACTGCAGCGCCTACCCGCCTCCTGCTGGCGAGAATCCAAACTGGCCGTACTGCTGCAACCCTCCCGAGGCCTGTAATGAGAAGTGGCCGGTTGACCCCAGCTACCTGTGGCAGCACTACTATGACTCCTCTGGGGATGACGTTGAGTGGTCGTATGCGGACAACTATGGGAGCAACAGCGCGCAAAAGTCTCCTGGGAGAGGCGACGGGTCTGATCCCTATGGCTTCGTGATGCTTGACGGCCCTCCCGGGTCTATTGACACCTCCTTTGCGTCTACTTTTGAAGTCGTTCGTCGCACTGAAGGCATTCCCGAGTCTGTGAAGAGGTCCTTTCTCACGGACAATCGTACGCGTATCGACACCAACTTTGATCACGCCGAAGAAGTTTTTCACGCCTTTTGCAAGCATCCCACTGGCTCGCCCAAGTGCCAGAAGCTCTTCTTCGAGGGTGCTAAAGACACTATCATTCGCCTACCTGACCATGTCGGCGAGGGTCCATTTGCCCGCGTTGTGTCCATCAAGGAAGTCGACTCGTCGTATGAGCTGCCACGGCATCGTCTTAAGAAGCGCCAGGTCATGGACAACCACAACCCGGTCTACTGCATTAAAATTGACTACAACTTCCAAGCTATCAAACGTGACACAGGCCCCATTAATATGCGGGTAGATTATACCAATCTTCTTGAGTATTGGAAGGATGTCACCGACACACCTGCTAATAGCAAAAGGAAGCGCGAGGCTATGAAGGCGCAGACAAGCCATAAAGACTGGATCGGCAAGGTCAAGGCCGCTAAAGCATCCCATGAGCAGCTGCGAAAGCGTCAAGCAGACTTTATATCCTCCCGCACGTCATTTCAGCAAGACACAGAAGGCAGCCACAGTAAACGCTGGTTCGGCGCTCTTATCGACTGGCTCAAAAAACTCAACACAGTCGAGTCCAGCAACGTCGGCTACCTATCTCAGGCATGGACGGGCAGCCTGCTTCTATACCGTGCCTTCAAAGGCTGCGCACGTACCAACGCTCAGTTAAGCATCTACCTTGACTCAGAGCTGGCCATGGATAGCACGTACGCCTACTACCTGTCAGGAACCCTCGTGCCTCCTGCACTAGACGGGACGTACGCTTACTTTGGTGTGCAACCCAGTGTATATCTTGGTCTCACTGTACAGGGAAGCGCGCGCATGCAGTACACGTCCAATCGCCAGCCCTTGATTCCTACCATTTCATACCCCGGACTTGCCATCAAAGGCATCGCGGCGGTTGGGCCAACTCTGGACGTCTACGGGCAGATAATCGGGGTCGTTCAGATCAGTGGTACTATGTCCGTAGGTGCCAAGTACACATTTGACAAGGCTGAGGTATACTGGCCTCAGGATACGGAAACCAAGGGCTATGACGAGATCAACGATCTCCTAGGAGACCCTCAGCCTGTCAAGTCTGGCATCGAGCCACAGTTCCAAGCTAACGCGCAGGCGAGCGCGGATCTGGATATACTCATCACTCCTGAGGCCCACATTGGTATCGCTGTGGGTGGGAGCAAGATCCTTGGGGGCGTGACACTGGTCGATGCGCAGCTTGTTGGTTACGTAAACAATACGCTGCGATTCCATGCCGATGCTACAGGCAGCGCATCAGGAGACTCTGGGGGAGTCCAGGCCGGCTACACGTATAGCTATGGAGTCTATCTACTGTATAACCTCGGCTTTGGAGGGTACGCCAACATCCCGTTTTATGGCTGGTCCATGTCGCCACGGAACCTGTTTGCGACACCAAAGAGCATCACGCTTTATGAGAATGGTGATGTTGGGTCAACTAACACGCCCATCAAAAGGGAGCTTACAGATAACCCTAGGGTGCTCGGCACGCGAAGGCGATTTCAGTGCACCCCACTTCGACTATGCTAGAACACGTACCATAGGTAGTAGAACATCCAGCAAGCTCCCTATTTACTATGATATCTTCACGGACCTTGATGACTTATTTACAAATCCATACCAGGAATTATCGAATCTCGTAAATTGCCATGGTTTACATTTACCTCCACAGGTGCGTCCTTGTACTGTCCTATCTCAGCGGGACCCTTCGGAGTCCACTTGGTTCTTATGCTAATAAAGGTATAGGATCCAAGTCTTTGTCGCAGAAGCTATCTTGGGAAAGGAACCTCTCTAATGATACACTAAATCATCTATCAGTAATGCCTGGACCGTTTCTACAAAGAAGGAATAAGAACTCTACACAAAAAAGGGAGGTATGGCTCCCCTGATAGGGGGAATGAACGGATCAAAACGGAGCCATGTGATTGACCAGGGTTAAGAGGATGACTTAGGCAAACCTAACAAGGAATAACCCCCAAGAAAACAAGATCGTAAAGAGGAAGATAATAGTAGAAAGGGAGATGTTTAATATCTAATAGATGGTATTAGAGACTATAGAATCAGTAGATTAGACATCATTGAAACAATAGAGCTATTTATCCATGCAAAGGTCTACCCGTTTGTTATTTCCAAGCCATGTTGGTCTGCATATATTTATAGCATAGTATCAGTTATCTATAATAATTCATCTCCAGGTTCGTCAGATCCTGCTGACGTAAAATTCAGGCTCCATTGCGCGTAATTCCAGTCGTCCTCAGTTCTTGCCTCAATTGGTACTTGCAAGGAGAAGTTGGTGCTCTTAGGTTTGGTTTCGGCCAGCAACCATTCGGGCAAATCTTGATCATCAGGATGATTTCCCTTACTGATAGATATATCAACAGAAGTAACAATTCCCAGATATAGGCTTGGATGGTCACTGAGGATATCTGCCCAGGTGGGAGTGGTCGGTAAATAGAAACCGTCTCGACGCGCTGGTGAAAAATTCCGGCCAGGTCTGCTGCGGCTTTAGATGCCATTCTGAGGAGATCAATGCCATCGTGTTATGGGGAGAATGAACTCAATGCTTCCGTTAGGGTGCGCAAGTCCGGTCAGGGTGATTCGACTGTCTCGAAGTTGGCACCACTTTCCAGGTGCGCATGGTACTTCTCCTCTAGTCTGGCCATGATGGCGCTCAATGTCAAGGGTATAGCCAGGCAACCGAGCCTAGGCACAAGCAACAGATTAGCGACGCCGTACTTTGCATCTTAGTACCTCAAAGGAAGGCCATGTACGTACGCGCTCACAGGCAACCAGCGAACAAGTCTCCGTTTGTCGAGGTCTGAGAACACTTGAACTATATTTGACACAGCGTCCTGTATATTGGCTCGAAGCACGCCCAAGTCATCCAACCTAATAAGTTCCCCTGGAGACGACCTGAGGCGATGGGCGAGTTCACGATGATACAACGTGATTCGTGAATGGCTTGGGAGTGTAAGCTGTGGGTCTTATGCGGGGTGAAGGGCGTTTCCACAGGAAACTTACAAATAATAAATGTACAGCATACCAACGTGCGAGTCGATAGACGTGTGTATGTTTCGTTGCGTAGCGGAGTTGCGGAGTGGAAAGATGGTTCTGGTACTTCCAAGCCATTGATCCATGGCTGCCTCACTTTTGCGAATTCTCAAGAGCTCATCCGGGCCATTTGTCTATGCATCCTGGGAATAAGTTCTGAAGGGGTAGTCCAGTTCAAGGACATCCGTCAGTGCGACCATCAAGTCAATAGCTGCATCGTAGAGATGTATGAGACTTTTTTTGCTTGCTGGGTTGTAGACGCTGGAGCGGTACACCTCATCCTGGAGGTGTGCAGTCCTCTGGGCTCTGCCTTTGTCGAAATCAAAAGTCCTCCAGTTGATGGAAGGGCGGTAACGAGTGCACAGTGGCGAGAGCCGATCCAGGACCACGCAGCACCACCAGAGACGACAAAGGAGTTTTTCGTATTTGGTACCCTTATCTGTCGCTACTTCAGCTAGTCGATCGGCTTCCAAAGCTTTGGCATGCTGTATGGCTTTGGAAAGCCAAGTCTGGCAAGACACTAGAGTCGTCGTACGGCAGGAAGGAAACCAAGTCAATAGGAGGAGTGCTGACTGAGCCAACGGCAAGGAGTCCTTCTCTGTCTCCATATCATAAAGAAGCTATATACAATGCGCGTGAGTACTTGTCTTCATTCAGGAATTCGATCGCTTAGCAAGACTAATGTCACCTTTGCGCGCCCATAGAGTTCTGACCGTGCCTGGCGTAAAGTGGGAAACCCGAGTCGTCGCACGGTATCAAGTGGGACAAACTATGCGCTCATCAGCATTTGTGCCATTGATTTGCAGGCTCGGAGCTCAGCACGCGTTATGATCTTGTAGAGGCGACGTACCGTACAGCTGCTAAAGAGCATGGCTTGGAAGAGGACAAGGGCTATTGTGCCTCCCGAGTCCGGCTTGCCGTCCACGCGCGAGTATATTTCCCAAAAGTCGCCCTCATCAATGACTGGAATCATGGGGTGGGTGTGCAGGAAATATTGTTGGATGAAGTCATCAAGCAAGGGGCGGATTGGGACATGCAGACAGCCTCTCATCTCGAGATGATTAACGTCCGACGAGGGGATCAGATGAAGGTTGCTCACGGTAAGAAACTGGAGGCTAGAGTAGATGACAGTCGAACGAGGCCGATGCGATTGTACCAGATTACTGCTACTGACTGACTCTGACTCTGGTCGACTGAGATGAGGGCTTGCCTCAGCATCGAAGGTGACACCGGTAGGTTGCAACTTTGCTGTGTCAGGAGTGGACATGCTACTGTGAGGCTGCAGAACAATACTGCCTATACGACTGGGCGGAGTTGTTTCGAAGGGAAGAACATCGGTCTCGTCAGGCATGTAGTCGCTGACCCCGACCTTGGCCGTGAGAGCACCCCGACCACGCTTCCGATCACATTTCGCTCTGACTCTCAAAGAAACAGCAGTCAGCACACACTACGCCGTCACAATGATGGGAGCATCAGGGTTTCATTGCACGCACAGGCGTGTAGCCCTACCCACGACCAGGCAGTTCTTGCCGGAAGTCTGGCAATTCGTGCAGGGCTGAGCAGTCTTGGAGACGTCGCAGCGGACCTTCCGGGAGCGACAGGCGAGACAAGCCCGTTGTGCTCGGCTACGTTCAGGGTTTGAACCCGAGCCGCCCGGTATCGCCTCGCGAGGATAAGGATTGTGATTCCGCTCCCTCATAATTTCGAGGTTCTTGTTAGTAGAAGAATAGCTAGCGATCTCAACATGTACAAGCCCAGGTGCATTGAACCAGCGCAAGCACATTATGCGAGGGCTCGAGATGTAACTTAGTTATCCTCCGGATCAAGATGTCGGCAGATACTCAGTTAGGTACGTAGGAGAAGGCGGAAATGCGGGGAATACGAAAGTTCATTAGAGCACTTGACCCTAACCCTACCCTGGATACCTAGGAATTTAAGGCTCGGGAGTAGGATCCAGAATTGTACGGAAGTAAGTACGAATACCTACAATTTCGTTCGACATGCCTCCTGTACCTGTACCTGTACCTGAGCACGAAGGCTAGGCTAGGCCCCAAGTGTCTTCTGTAGAAAGTCTATCTGCCAAGCCACATTCTTCTCAAACCCTTCTCCCATGTACACGCTGAAATGATCCTCGTTCGGTAGCACCTGCAAGGTCTTGGGCTGGAGCGCCCGTTCGAAAGTCTCCAGTTGTGATCGCGTATCTGTCACGGTATCCTTAGTTGCGACAACCATCAGCAACGGGGTTGGAGAGATTCGGTGAACATAAGCCATCGGCTCATGAAGGAGGCAGTTGACCATGCTCTGGGCGGTAACGGTCTCGGCCCAGGCGTACCCGCGCCGAGTCATCTCTGCGACGAAGGGAACTGCACTTGGATCGTCCAAAACTGACTTGCCTTTTTCGCCAGGGCTCTGATTCTCTTGGGGCCAGACAGGAATCATGGCCCGCTCTCCTGTGGCAGCAGCGTTTCCCCGTTCCATGAGTAAAGGGGCCGCTGACTGCCCGCTAGTCCGGGAAACCCAATCACCCGAAACATAGGGAACCTGCGCAATAACGGCAGCGATCGATTTGTTCAGAGCCGCAGCCTTCAGGACGTTGCCTCCCGAAAAGCTGGATCCCCAATACACGACCTTGGAGGCATCCACGTCGGCAAGTCTAGTAGCGTAGTTGAACGCGTCCGAATAGTCTCGCACTTGGAAGTCAGGGTCAACCTCGTGACGAGGAGATCCTTCACTGTCTCCAAAGTTTCGATTGTCGTACACCAGAGCACCGAACCCTGCTGCTTGCAGTCGACGCGCGAAGTCCGGTAGAAAGTGGTTTCTGCCCCCGGAGAACTGAAGTCACTGGTTAGTGGTTGTGAGCCTCTGAAGCAAGGGACGCAACGCAGACGGCGGAGGTGGCTGGGTCAACACGTACGCCAGAAGACATGATTATGCACGGACGCTGTTCCCCAGCGCTGTAGAAGGTTCCTCGGAGGAGGAGACCATCGTATGTTTTGAACTCGACATTTCGTTCGGAAGACATGATGTCTAAGGCGAATAGTCCGTGGCAGTGTGCAGCGCTAATATAAACACGATCGGGCTTGGATTGAGACTAGAGGAAGAGAAGAGAAGCAGATGCAGTTCGCAAACTGTTCGATGTGGCCGGCATCTTATATACGTACCAGACCCCTCGCCCGGAACCCTGGGAACTCAGTTCGTGTATTGCGCTTCGGTCACTTACAGTTCACATCATTCGGGAACGCGACAATGCCCGGCCGGCCGGTTTCCTAAGCCATTCGGCTCAGTGGGACAGATTTGCCGAGCCTGACTCTCGGGGAGATGGGGCACTGGCGTGGGTGACCCACCGCGTGCGGGTACACCATCCAGTTGTCGAAGCCATCCTCGACGTCCGAACCTGTCGTGTTATTTAATAACAAAGCCCTGGCTTTAATGAAAAGGGGCGGCTATGAAGAAACTCTATTCCGAGTCTTGGAATTAAAGGAGAGGAATCCACCCTAGAAGGGGAGCTCCTTAAGCATTGGTCCTTGAATATACTGATACCTGGCGTCGATCCAGTCATGTTGACTGTTACAGACAGTGACAAGTCTAGTATTGCAGAAAAATATGTTGTTATATAGGTTTTTGATATGTTATTAGTAGTAAGGACTGTGGCATCACGGATGTGTGCAACGTTGTAAGAAGGATATTAATCTTTCCAACCTTTAACTCGTCTCTTGGATAGCCTGCAGCAGCCCCTGCGTCACAGTATCGCGGAGGCTTTCCTGTAGCCAGGCTGGAAAACCCCGGATCATTGAGATCCAACCCATTCTCGGTGGCACAACTAGCTGACTGCCATATCCAAAAGTTATCTGGCGCACAACAGCACTGGCCACATCGTGCGCGGTAACATGTGTTCCAAGCTTTCCTGTAGCGAGTATCCTTTCGATCATGTGCGTCCTCACCCACGTAGGATGCCCAATACTATATGTACTCTGCTGTCAGAGATGCTCTGATATTCGTTCTATGTTGAGATGAAGGAGAACTTACGTGGCGCGAACGGCTGGAGCCTGATAGATGTGCTTTAGCTCCTGCAGGATTCCCTCATGAAAGGCGAGCATGCCGGCCTTGCTAGCAGCATAGTCGACGTTGTTAGCTTGCACGCTGAAGGATGCAAGGCTGGCAATGTTCACCATGTGGCCGTGGTCGTTAGCTACCATCGCAGGTAAGAACTCCCGCACCAGGAGGAATGGTGCGATGAGATTGATGTTGAAGAGCCTATGCAGCTGATCTGGTGTGACCGAAAGGATTGTCTCGCTATTGTCAATGCCAGCATTGTTCACCAATACCGTCGGGTTCCCATGCTCTGATTGAATTTGGCTCGCCACTGTGGAGATGGCTTCTTGATTGCAGAGATCAACTTCCTAAAAAGCAGTACTGTGACCTGGCGAAGCAGCGGGAGCATGAGTAACAATGTAGCCCAACAAATGAGGTGAAGGCTTCACCTTCCTACTTACCAAGCTTTGAAGCAGGTTCTTGGACGTCCATAATGATCACTTTAACGTTTCTCTGTTCTAGCAGCTCAACGATCTTCGCGCCAATGCCACTGCTGCCACCAGTGACAGCCACAACCTCCGTTGCGGCATCCCAAACCTTGCGAGTGATGCCGTTATTGGCCTTTCACCAAGATAGCCATCGGCTTACGCGAAGAAGAGCAACGAATACACCAATGCTCAGAGTAAGTGTTTGCATCCTGGGAGACATGGCCAGGTTGAGAGCAAACGGTGAGTATTGCTGCGACAATTGAGATGGGTACGACATGATGTATCTGCGTTTTTACAGACAAAATTGCAAGAAGTCTTCTGTTGGAAAGATATCGCGATCAGAAAAGGCACAATTTCATATTTTTGAGTGACGAGAACGAGGGTGGTGGCGGCAGGAGTACAGTGGTTTATTGGGCTGTATTTACAAGGCACTGAGGCGCATGCTAGAGATATCGGAGACCTGTTCGGCTTCGCATTCTGGAGTTTTCCATCTCCACCGTTCCGCGGCACAAGAAGTCCAGCAGAAAGCCCAGCGCGTATCCTTTAAGATACCCAGCCCAGGTAAGGAAGCATTCCGAGACCGGGTCACGGAACTACCTAGGGAGCTCGGGGTGGAGGTTGATGTCGAAACGTCAAGTTTGGTCCTACCGCTCGGGAGATTCGACTCGGCAAAGCTGGCCTTCTCTGCCGAGCACACACGCCGCATTCCGCTGCCTTTGATAGTTGTTATTTGCATCAGTAGGCTGCCGACGATTAAGTTTAAATGGGAAATCCACGGGTCAACGGATGATCGGCGCTCCGTTGACGTTCTTCTTGCCTGCGCGATGGCCATTACTGTGAACGGCCATTCCTGACAACGCAATTGTAACTGTTGAACACTGCATTTTTGAACAAAATGTGAGTTATAGTAATTACCCAAGAAGGACTTTAAGAAAATCTTTAAAATTCAATCACCAGATAACTGAACCTTTTTTTGACAATCAATTTTCCCTGAAAGGAAGCAAAGCAACGTCATGCCCAAGCTTTCCGACCCTCCTTGAACGCTGGCAATGCCCACCTCTTCATCCAAGCCATGTTTAACACATCCGCTGCATTTGGTCCCTCTCTAGGTCTCCATGCGAGCATATAGCGTAGCAGCTCAAGTAGCGCGGCCTTCTCCTCTTCATCAATAGTGCTCATGCCACAAGACTGGCGCGGCTCTTGCACCCATTGCTCGAACCGCCTTTCCCACGTCCATATATCCCGCTTACTGCTGAGGGGTTTCCACGCTTCGTCAAACCATTTGAACCGCAGTTCCCAGCTATCACGCCACTCCAATGGTAGAGGCCCTTGCAAGTGGACCTGCTGCGCTGTGATTTCGTCTTGAGGCGTAAGAATTCCATCAATAAGAGACCTGTGAGCAAGTAACTCGAAGATTGTGCAGCCAAGGCTCCATATATCCGACGCAAAGGAGAGAGGTGTTGTCGGTTCAAAGAATGCCTCGGGCGGACGGGTTACAAGAGGTGTGTACGATTTAAACCGCGACTTCTCTGACGGGCGAAACGCAACACCGAAGTCGCTAAGCAACAGCTTCGCCTCCTTTATGGTGATTTCGTCACTTGCCTTTCCAAGCCACATAGCAGGGATGGCGTATGAAGGGGCTCCAGCTGCAGAAGGGGTTGACGTTTGGTCAAGATGGGCAACAGGCTCTGGCTCTGGAGCTCCAAACTTAGCATACAACTGGTCCCCCGAGAGGCCATTAAGAGAAGGGGGCAGCTGAAGAAGAAGGTTGCCAAGATGGAGGTCTAGGGGATCACGTTGTCATTATCAAAGTGTCGGCGATGAAGATTACAATCACATACCTCCATGGGCATAACCCTGTGTGTGAACAAGAGAAATAGCTGTAGCAAGCTGGGCAGCTAGAGACCGGGCAACATCAAGCTCAAAGAGTCTCGAGTCTGACGCCTCTTTCGGATCCATAAGACTGCATCGTGCTGGGACTGTTATAAAACAAGGATGAGCTCCATTGGGGCCATCAAGAGTAAAGCGATCGAGGACCATAGGGATCATCGACGCCTCCTGTGCTTCGTAGCTGCGATCTGCGAGTGCTGTAGGAAGCTGAGATAAAATGTCTATCTCGCGCATGCCTGCATCTGCGGTGCCAATTTTAACGGCGACATGATTTGACGTCCATTCATCGAAAGCAAGCCAAACTGTTGAGGACGTGCCGTGGCCAAGCTTGTGTACTATACGGTATCGCCTCTCAAGACAATCATTAATGTGAATAGGATGACAACCACCGGGCCGATAGTTTTCGAGTCTTTCCACGTTTTCAATGTAACCAAACTCAAACTCTGAGGCTGCTATCATCGAGTAGGGCACAGTTGAGAAGATGCGAGATCTTCGCGTTGAGGGTGGAGAGCTTGATTGACACGGTCGTCGCGGAAACACGTGTCGCAGGAGGGTCTGCCTGGAGTACCAGCAACTTATCCGGGGCCTCGCATGCATCAGGAGATATGCTGGTAATGAGATAAATACATGGAAGCGGAGTATGAGATCTTGTAAGCATGATAGATAGGGGAGACGACTAGCCATCAGGGAGCAGTCATGTCCCTGATGGCGGCGATGTCAGACTTGCTGGTGGGTGGTGTGCTCAAGTGAAGTTGCTGAGCAAAGTAGGAGGCGCTAAAATGGTTCATTCCATTTCTCGACGCAATCACTAACAGCCAGGGACTCGACCTTTGAATAAATGAAACGCCTCTTGATCAAACTATAGAACCACGGAAACTCAGGTGCGCTCGCTTGTGAAAGTTTCCATCATCTCCCGTATTAGATATAATCCACACCAGGAATGCTGGTTTTTGCAGACCCTGAAACTAGAGCGAGTGAACCCAGATAAGCGAGATCATGGATTAGTGTCAGACCTGGGATATGAAGTCAATATTCTGGAAACCTTGGTCACTTGGGCACGCTGCTTGTGAATGGCATTCAAATCCGCCTGGCCTGCATTGATTCATTGGCCTTGCAGCTCTATTGGCGCAAGTGAGCGAGAAAGATGTCTGCCTAAAGCCTGTGTTGTCACTTTCATGTGTAGCCAGCTCACCGACCTAGCACGCGGCCCATCTTCTGAACCAATGGATTTTGTCGTAAGGCCGCCTCAAACTCTGGTCAGCCTATCAAGGCCATTGCCACGACCAACATCACGTAGCATCAGCATCCCCGCTCAGACCATCCCACTCACTTTGCACGACTACAGGAGCCATGGTCGACTCGCTTGCGTCTCGGTCCTGCTGCTCTCCGCAGCTAGATATAAGGCTGGCAGTGCTCCCTGTCTGTGGTCAGCCCAACCGAAGTCCTCTATCAGCACCTAACACCGAGATTCACGCATTCATTCTCTGTTATAGAATTCAGTAAGTACCGTATCGCTCGGACTGATTTGATCCTGATCTAATCATCCTTTATAGAAACTAACCCGAGGCTCATTACAACATGTCTTCCAGCAATCCGACCGACCCCGCTAAACAGACAGAGTTTCAGCTAAATATTTCCGATGCAAATGCCAAGTCGCTGGAAGCTCAAGGCCATGCTTCAGCAGAACGGCGCGGTGTCTCCCACGGGGCTAGCTCATTTAAGCTTCCCAATGCCACGGAAGAGACGCAGTTGACGGCATCGTCAGATGCCTCTGTTGAGAAACGGCAGCATGTGACAGACAGCATCGCCCAAAGCTACAGTTCTAAGTAAGGTCGCGAGCTTAGCTACTATGTAGCTCGAATAGGTTGGAACGACTGGGGTAAGCTTTGGGTTCTACGGAGATGGACAACGTAACCTCTACATAAGTTTCTAGTCACTATACAAACCTAGTCGCCTATACGGCTCACAGAGAAGGTTTCTGCATGACGAGCGCCCGTTGACCTGAGTGTTGTGTAAAGTAATAATAAAACTCAGGGAAGTGCACAAGCCTTTCCCTGGTTGCCACCAGTCTGGCCAAGTTAGGTAGGCACAGTGTCACGGTATACAGGGAGCTATAGCTGCTACAGTTAGTAGTGGATTCACTTTTGGCTGCAACACACAGGAAACCCTGCTGCAGTGAGGTCGGGTGGGGCGCCATTTAACTGACAACCAAGGGTCAATTCAGGGATTCCTTCCTTCCACAACAATCTCTCCCGGAAAGCTACGTTATTTGCGACACGCCACTGAAGATGAACCCGCGAATGCCTTTCGACGACGTCGCGTGGGAGGAGAGCGAGCGTATAGAACGCGAATGGATAAGGCTTGTTTGCAAGCAGTCAACGCTGCAAGCAATTGGCGAGTTCATCGCGAAGCACCGCGGCGGCAAACCCACGGAGCTGTGCGACCCCATGGCTGGCGCTTTCAACGTTTTGTTTCGTATGAAGTTCGAGGATGGCGGCTCAGCTGTGATTCGATTCCCAAAACCCGGCATCACTATGTTCCCCGAGGAGAAAGTCCGCAACGAGGTTGCCATGATAAGGTACATCCAAGATCATACCACTATACCAGTGCCCTTTGTTCTTCACTGGGGTACCAAACAGGAGAGCCCGCTTGGATTGGGTCCTTTCATAATCATGGATTACATCAATCATGTGACGGATATGGGCAAGGTTCTTAACCGGGCAGGCCAAGAAGCAAAAGACCGACCAGTGCTCGACCCCGATATTGAGCCTGTCAAGCTCGAAATGCTGTATCGCCAGGTGGCAGATGTACTACTTCAGCTGTCTGCTTTGGACCCTCCAGCGATAGGATCCCTCAGGCAATTCGACGAGTCCTCCTGGGGCGTGACACATCGGCCATTGACCATCCATATGAATGAATTGGTCAGACTAGGAACCCTACCGAGAACGAAGTTGCCCAAGTCCATCTTTAAATGTTCGTCGGAATATTTCGAAAGCCTTTCCCGACTACACCTGGAGCACTTAGCCTCGCAGCGCAATGATGCTGTTCAGTCAGAGGCAGATTGCTGCCGAAAGTATGTTGCTAGACACCTGTTCCATAAGCTTGCAAGGGACAAGACACTCCTACCGAATATGCATAACGACGGGTCATTCAAGATCTGGTGCGATGATTTGCGACCATCAAATATACTACTTGATGAGAATCTGCACATTGTTGGGATTATTGATTGGGAGTTTTCGTACGCCGCGCCAGCTGAGTTCTCCTTCGCACCCCCATGGTGGTTACTTCTCGAACAGCCAGAGTATTGGCCAGGTGGCTTGGACGAGTGGTCGGATATTTACGAGAGCCGCCTGCAAATCTTCCTCAAAACCCTCGAGGCGTGCGAAACATCCGCTATTGCGTACGGCAAACTAAAGGATGGCGAGCAGCTATCACGCAGAATGCGCCGGAGTTGGGATGAAGGGGAGTTCTGGGTTGTGTACGCGGCGCGGAAGAATTTTGCCTTCGATGCCATCTTCTGGAAAAAGCTGGACCCAAAGTTCTTTGGTCCTAGGCAATCGCGTGAGCAAGATGCTTGGGAGGAGCGCTTGAGCCTGCTTGATCAATGGCTTAGAGAGGAAATGGAATCGTTTGTCCAAAAAAAGCTGAAGCGTAGCGAGACGAAGGAATTAGCATGGGAGCCAGACGAGATCTTCGAAATGGACTAGAGGTACTTACATTAGACTCTTTAGCGTTTTGTGAGAGCGCGCATTTAAAATTGGGGGGTTTGTCCCAGCTTAGTCTTTTTAGCTGGTAGGTGTACCTTTCGGCCGAAGGCAACTAACTGTTTGGTGTCCGTGTTGAGCGGGCATATTATTACCCGTTCGCACCTTTGATGATCTTCACAATGGCTTGCACAAATGCACGCGGGGTCCCACAACTAAGGCATTCCTTCATTCACAGCATCCGAACGTAACAGCAGGTAGCGATTATCAGTGCACTATCCTCGCCAGAAAGAACAGATCAGCCAATAAATACAATGCTCGAAGAGCTTTTGAATAGCAATCTGTTTTACCTCTAAGAAAATTGAGCGCCGTCCCAAGACTCAGGGGAAAAACCGCCCCGTTACTGGGTGGTGCCACAGGCATCAGGCTCACAGCAGCAAATGTAAGACCGTGTAATTAGTGATCAGAAGTGTGTGTGTATTGTGTGCGTTCTGTTCTGTAGCTGAATCCTTCCAAACGAGGGGCTAAACCGTAATTTCCGGCTCTTTAGTTGTTCCGAGCAGTATTTTACCTAAATATGACTCGAGCTAAGTACCCAGCCTTCGGATCATTCCCGGCCACCTCATCCAGCGGTCCAATAGTTATTGGTCCATCGCTGTTGCAAGGCATTTCGCCCTGGTATGCGTAGCGGCGTTAATATTATCTTAATCCGGAACTCAGCGACAAAGTCTAAGGCTATCAGCATTAGCCGGAAGAAGCTAGGATAGGAACCAGTATTTTGGCGGTGGTGTGGGGGTAAAGTACTAGTATTAAATGCGGCGATCACTAATATCATCCTAATCCGGAACTCAGATCATGAGTTCCTAACTAAGTTTTTGTGTGCTCTTTATAAATAAACCCATACCCTCTATCTCTTGTATTCTCACTCTCATTTCGCCAAAGAAGAGCTACCGCTCCTTATCAAGTCATTACTCAATAAACGGCTTTCTTTCGCATTATGAAGCTGATCGTTTTCACCATCACCTTGGGGATAGGGTATCTCCCGATTGCGCACGCAAGTGCATCAGATGCAGGGAATTCTATTGCTTCTCCTTACTTAGCCTGGACGGGACCTGTCACGAAAGGAGGTGATAATGTGACCCTTACAGGATCCATAGAGGTATAACCCAATCTTGAATATGTCACGCAACGCAGTCAATGAAAGGCCGATGCTAACCTCGATGTTATTTATGGAAAAGTCTATCTACGAGCAAATCATCGAGAGAAATCCCTTATTCTATGAGGAGCTCGGGATGAACAACCAGCACGACGCACTTATGAAACGGAGGGTGAAAGTAGCTCTACATAGGAACCCCGTCGACATGGAAGTAAGATCAGATTTCATATCCCGCACCTTTATGCGAACGCCTACTTACTACAGTATGACTAGAGCCTTGGATGCGATAACCGCAAGGAAATAAACGCCCGTTCTGTAAAACGAGTAATAGCTATGATGCGGGTAAGTGTTGATCAAATTACAGCCTATGTCATAGGATGGCTCGTCTACGAACTTCTTATGATCTTATAATCATTTCTGGATTTATCTAACATAAGTATCTTCTTTTAGGATTTTGGAGGCATATGCACTACTTTAAGACAGCCTGCTGATAGGTGGACCCTGACTTGCGATCAGGGGTCTACTGTCACAGTCGCGCATAATGCCGGCGCTGGCGAACGAAGGATCCCTTGCTCCGATATTGCCGAGTAAGCAAAGGCCCTCGATTCTTCAAACTTCCCATGGATCTCTTGTGGTAAAAATTAACCATATCGCTTTTAATCAAAAGTAACGCCGATGCTATACTCGAAGCCTGCAAAAGGGGCGAGAAAACAATGGTTGGTTGGGTGAGTGTATTACTTTAGACACGTCCTACAGTGCTCTTTTCACAATGCTATATGCTAACAAGACCGTATATATTAGATATGGTCTTTTGATAAAACATGGAGTGTACAGACGAGAAGCTGTGATATTTGGGACTATTAGAGTAAGGTAGAATATAATTATTATCCAGAAAAAGGGTTCTAAGGTAGCAGAAATACGTATACTATAGACGTAAACTATATCGCGTGCAACAGATAGTTGTCACCTTCCCCACTCCCCGGCAAGGCTGGGGAGAACCATCACTTCTATATACATATATATTGGTTTTGCTTGCTTGCACAGAACCTTAGTGTAACTGAATTCCTCTATCTACCCAGCTCCCTTAATCGTGACACGTAACAAACTATTGAAACTGACACCTGACACTCAAAGCTATTTCCACTAGCCGGTACGCCAGGCTAACCGTTCTTTGTCAATGACAAGGATGATTTGCCCTGAGCTTCGTCTTGCGGGGTCGGGTTTTTCATCGTCGAACTACATCCTTCTAAAGAAGCAGCTTGCACTACGTTGCCCTGCTTTCTGCTCTGGGAACTCACCCCCGCACTCTTCTCTAGCAGTATCTATACGACGGAATTATATTGCCTATAAGAAGCAGCCTTGTGCGCGTTGGTGAGGTATCCAAGCCCTAGGATTCTCAAGCAGCATTTTCTTTTGCCAGCATTCAATTCAAGTTGTCTAAACTAATGCCGCCCAGCCAGCATCTTCGCGATCATTAATATCAAATTGGAAACCATGTTCTATAAACCGAGCTAAAACCTGGTTATGTCCTAGGGTTACCCCGAATTATAATGCTGTAGCTGTGACCCTTGGTGCGGTCTTTTTCACGTCCCAGATAGCGTGTTAGTCGCATGGAAGAATCGAGAACACAGATCAGCCACTAATGCATCTAGAAGTAGACTAATAAACCTGCCGACTACTGAGAGTTTTGCTGCGTAAGCAGATAACAGCCAGCCATAGCGTCAACTTTTCTACCTGCAGTCTAGGTCTAGACTATTCTGGCCCTGAGTGGCTTGCGCACTCGGATGGCATTGAGTTGATGCATCCAAGACACGTATGTCTAACAAAAAAAATCCCTAGCTTGCCTTTCTTACTAGAGTACTTAGCCGTAGTCGATCTAGACCTGATCTATCAGTAATGCCAGGACCGTTCCATCATGGAACGAATAAGAAACCCATACAAACGGATGGTCCGAGCTCCCTCGAGACCGGAAGGAACGGATTAGAATTCAGGGGTAAGAACGTAATAGATGTGATTGGTCAGGGTTTGCAGGTTCGCCGGGTTTAGAGATTGAGGCGACATGGGTCAACCCCAAGACGAGGAAAAGGAGGATGCAAAGGCCAGAATAAAAGGTAGACAGGTAGCATTGTATAGGTAGAATAGAAGTTCACAGTAATTATTATCGTCGCGATGGATCCGTTCATCCATATTGAAGAGTATCCATTCGTGGTTTGCAAGCAATGTCAATTCGCATGCATCGCACGAGGGATCCAATTACATTTACAGCAGCATCACAGCGAGACGACATCACCAAGCAGTCGAAAAGCAATACAGGCCGAGATTGAAAACATACCAGGTTTGATCCAGACGCGAGAGGAGTTGCGAGAATGGAAGCCACCGTCACCGACCACCGAACCGATACCGTATATATCACCGCCAGTTAGCGGTTTTCGATGCCACGAGTGCGACCATATTATAGAGACAGAGGATGGTATCAAGGCGCATTATCGCAAGGAATATCAATGGGTCAATCTAAGAGGTCGCGGGCGTCATCCAAAGCCCAGGAGCCAACACGAGGCGCAGCCATGGATAGTCGTCAAGCAATGTCAGAGGTTTTTCCACAGACACGCCGGCAGCTATTGGTTCGAGGTGGGCAGAGGTCAACCCGAGCCCGCCCGCGCAGGCAGTCCCGAAGACGATACGCAGGTCAGATTGAGGTTGTTGATGGAGGTGAACGAGGCGGCCGAGCGTGATTTCGCCGAGCAGAGACGGGAGATGATTGAGGTTGCAGATGACCGCAAGGAGCCGAATGAATGGTTGAATTAGATCGGGTGGGCAACCTATCAGTAATGCCAGGATGCTTGCTACTAAGCGGCAATTAGAATCCCATACAACCAAGTGGTCCAAGCTCCCGCGACAGGGGGAAAGAAGCATTTAGAATTAGCACCAAAGCGGCAATTAGATTTGATTGGTCAGGGTTAGTAGAATCGCAGGGTTAAGAGATTGAGGCGACATGGGTTAACCCTAAGAAAAAGAGAAGGGGGATAGAAAGGAGAGAATAAAAGGGTAGAGAGGTAGCATTATATAGATAAAATAGAAGTTTATCATTATTATTATCGCAATGGACCTATTCATCTATATTAAAAAGTACCTATTTGTGGTTTATAAGCAGTGTCGGTTTACATGTATCACATCCGAGATCGAGTCGCATTTGCAGAGTCACCATAGCGAGTCAACAACGCTAAAAAGTAGAAAGGAGACGCACGCTATAATCAAAGCCATCCCGGGTTTAATCCAGACGCAGGAGGAGTTATAATAATAGAACCCGCCACTGCCAGAGACCGACCCGATCCTATATATACCACCACCAGTTAGCGGGGTGCGATATAACGAGTATGGTTATATTATACAAAAGGTCAAAGGCATCAAGGCACATTGGCGCGAGAAGCATCATTGGGTCAACCCGAGAGGTCGAGGGCGTCATCCAAAGCCCAGGAGCCAACACGAGGCGCAGCCATAGACGGTCGTCAGGCAATGCCAGAGGTTTTTCCCCAGGCGCGCCGGCAGTCGTTGGTTCGAGGTCGGCAGAGGCCAACCCGTGCCCGCCCGCGCAGGCGGTCCCGAGGACGATACGCAGGCCAGATTGAGGTTGTTGATGGAGGTGAACGAGGAGGCCGAGCGAGATTTCGCCGAGCAGAGAAGGAAGATGATCGAGATTGCCGCAGGCCATTTGCAAGCAATGGGAGCCAGTGAGAGGAGATAAGAGGCGATTCCAGAAGCAGTCATCCAAGCAATGCCAGTATATAGGTGTATTAACCAAGGTTTAGGCCGCAGGGTTTGCGTTTTATACGGACGAGACCAAGGGAGTATTATAAGAGATGGGGGCAATAGACAGGATAACACAAGAAACAGAGGCGATAAGGATTGAGGATGAGAAGGTTATATTCAGGTGGTTAGGCAGGAAGAGACGGTGGTGTGATTACGAGACGAATAATATGTGTGTGGGATTTATGCGTGTATGTAGATTAATAAATAGGCAGGAGTAGGATATCAAGGAGGTAGGAGTTTATATGCATTGCATGCGAAGCAACCCGTTGAGCGCCGCAGGCCCCGGCATTATATTAGGTTAAGTTGTTGATAGAGATTCGGCAGGGCAGTAAAAGTGAAGTGCAGGATTATGCATGTGGCGTTATGTAAGAACAAGGGAGGGGAAAGTTGATGAAGTTAATAGGTGTCATAGATCAGGGCGGCAGTGTATATAATGAAGCCCCAGACCAAGAGAAGAGTCAAGAGCAGAGGGCAGAGTGTTGCGAAGTGGTTTAAGGGTGATGAGGTTGGGGGCGAGGGAGAATAAGATTGGTGGTGTAAGCGAGAAGAATTGCAGGAATACAGGATATAAGATATATTAGTGTTGATTATAAGGGTGGATAGGTTATGAAAAAGAGCAAAGGTTAGCGCCATACGATGCGAGATAAGGTAGGGTAATATAAGAATATATAGAGGCAAGATAGAGGGGAGAATAGGAGGAAGAAGGAGAAGGAGGAAAAGGGTATAAAGAAGGCAGAAGTAAGGTTTAGGGTGGGAGAGAGCGAGGGGAGAGGGTAAGGAGGGGATAAATATAATAATATAAAGTGTGATAAAAAGGAAATATTAATATAGATCAAGTAGGTAGGAAAGATTAGGGAATGTTAAAATAAGGATAAGAAGTAAGATTAGAAAAATAAAGTATTATTATAGAAGATAGTAAGAATAAGAAGATAAAAATATAAAGGGGGGAGGGTGGTAGCACATGGTTAGGGGAGGATATAAGCATATGGTTAGGGTAAGGATATAAGTAGATGGTTAGGGTGAGAATATAAGCATATGGTTAGGGTGAGGATATGAGCATATGGTTAGGGTGAGGATGTGAGCAGATGGTTAGGGTGAGGATATTCCGGTTAGGGTTAGGGTTAGGGTTAGGGTTAGGGTTAGGGTTAGGGTTAGGGTTAGGGTTAGGGTTAGGGTTAGGGTTAGGGTTAGGGTTAGGGTTAGGGTTAGGGTTAGGGTTAGGGTT